>VXBI01007304.1:125633-333963 GCA_013397375.1 Toxostoma redivivum
ACCCCAGGTCCCTTCTCCCATCGGGGATCGCGGGCCTTTGTCTTCCCAGCTTTTCATTTTGGGAAGCGTCAGGGACACCGCGCCCGAGCAAGGGCACCCGCCACGGCTGGCGGCATCTCCGCGCCGGCTCGCCCGAGTTGTGCGGAGCGGCAGGGGCGGCTGCCCGGGCCGGGCCATCCCTGCCCGCCGCGCTGCCGCCCGCTCCCGCCGTGTCCCGGTGCTCGGGCGGCCGAGTAGCTCCGGGTGGAGCCGCTGCCTGGGCACGGGTGTCCGCAGGGACGCAGGCTGCGGGGCGCCGGGCAGGGGTGCGGGGGTCACCTGGGATCCACGCTCCCGGGTACCTAATGCGACTTCAGCTTTTCGGTTTCCCTCATCCTCGGGATGGACCTCTACCGGGGGCAGCAGATGCTGGCTCCCAGAGAAGTCCCACGTTTGATTCACACAAAGGTGGGATTGGGCTGTGGAAACTTCATGCGGTATCAGCTGTGTGCACAGACAGACCCCTCATAGATGCCTTGTGCAGCTTGGTGAAATTTGTCCAGCATGGCAAAAAAAAAAAAAAATTTGCTCTGTCTGTCTCACTTTTCCCCCTTTCTGCCTGGGAAATGACGTGGGAAATGCATTTGCAGTGTCTTTTTGGAGGGATCTGATAGCTGAGCAGAGGAGCGAGGCTGGTAAGAGGCTGGATACCTTGCAGTGGGCCAGCAGCTGTAGCTGGCAGACTGGCCACGCTCCTCAGCAGGCGAGTGTTCCCAGCCATACCTGTTTTTGTCTACTGCCAGCTCTCAAGCGTCCTGGCTGCAGGCATATAGCTGTAGCTGATAAGGGAATTGCAATCTAGTAAAAAGAAGAAGGATCTATTCAGATTGACTCTTTCTTTCCCTGTTTGTGACTACCATAGTTGCCATATGTGTATGTGGCACTTAGAGATGTAGTTTAGTGGTGGACTTGGCAGTGCTTGGTTAGTGGTTGCACTCAGAGATTTTTTCCAACCTAAATGATTCTATGAGAAGTGATTTTTTTTTCCTTAAAGTTTTTGGAGAGTTTTTCATCAAATGGTAGTGGCTCAGTGCACTGATAGAATTAGGAATCGGTAGATCTGCTGTTCTGTGGTGAAGCCAAGTCCTGTTTGGTGTTTTTCTATCAGCTGCCTGCTCCTCCAGAGTTGGTATAATTTGCTTGATGAATGTGTTCTTGTATGGTGCCCATCTGTGTTAATACCTGCCAACTTCTTGGAAGAATTAACATATTTATTCTCTTTCCTGCTATGTCTGCTCCATGCTAACTGGACTGCTCAGTCCTTAGCAGACCTGGAGAAGGCTTTATTTCTGGTCTTCAAGGCACTATGCAGAATTATGGGTTGTAACATAGCTTTACCAATTTAATAGAAGTGTGATGTGATATTTTAATTGGTGGAGTTCCTCAGATAATATAATTTGCACACATATTCAGAAAATTTGGCCAAGACTTATTATTTCCCCTTGCTTCAGGTGAATTATGCTGCTGGAACATAAACTTAGCATGCAGTAGGTGAGAGATTAGATAAATATTCTTCTGTGAATTTTTTTAATGTAGAAAAATTGTCTTTTAAGAATTCTCAATATGCTCTGTAGTTAATTGTTGGAAATTATGGCTTTATATTAATTGTTTTGTGAGGCTATAAATAGGCTGAGATTTTAGTACAGTTCAAAGGATTTAACATAAACTCCAAGGAGAGAATGCGATGCTGTGAAATCACTAGGAGGATAATGTACGCCCATTTTCTGTGTGACACATATTTAGGTTGTTAGTGTGTGTGGAGTAGATCTGGAAATAAACCTTTATTGTGCCTTTTTGATCATTGATTTTTTGTTTTTTTTTGGCTGGGCTGTTTCAGTAGCAGGAACTGCTGGGAAGCTCTCGAGCCCTGCCCCTGCTCTGGTCCTGCACAGAATGTCCCCATTGGGTTACACACGGTTTGTAAGGCTCAGACAGCTGCTCTTCCAGTATCCATTATGCTATTCATGTTACCATCCTGGTAGTGCAAGTGATAAAGCAATGTAGAGTTCTTGAAGGGTCAGAAGAGAGGGAGGTGGCAGACCTGTCGATGTGATATACACTGGGTAGTGGATCATTTTTAGGAGTTAAGTCCTTTTTGTAAGATGTGCTTGTAACCCTTGTGTGTCAGAATTCACTGGAGCCAGACCCTGGGCAGAGTGTATGTCAGGACTGGAGGTATTAAGGACTTTCAAGATCTTGGTTCATGTTGTTGGTTCATGTCAACCTTTTGTTGTTGCAGGGTGTTCTAAATTTCAGCTGGTCTCCACTGAAGTATGCCTTTGGATGGCTGCACGAGGGAGCTGTCTCTCATCTCTGGCTTGCCAGTGCCACTGTTGCTAGTAGCTTACCATGCTCTCTAGCAGAGGCACTTTGCAATCAGAATTAGATGAAAAATTCCCACCTAAACCTTTTGGAAAGAAAATAAGGTTTTCAGAGAAGTCCTCAACAAGAAGTATCAGGTCCTTAGTGTCAGTTTCTTGAGCCTCAGCGTTCTCTTGGTGAATTTTAGGAGTCTGCTTACAAAGCTTTCTCATCAGTTTCAGGAGAAAGATGCTAGAAGGCCACCAGATGATGAGTCCAACCCCCTCTGGGTTAAGATTTTCAGAGATCTCAATATGGAACTCATGTTAGAAGCGTGAGACACCAATTTTTGCTGATAGATTTTTTTCTTTGGGATGAAAAAATAAGAAAACTACATAGTTAGCAGAAACCTTTTTTAAAAACAGGCAAGTGAAAAACCCAAATGACACAAACATACCTAATGCCTGAAACTGGGAAGATGAGCTTAGCCTTATCTTTGCAAAAGAATACGATGTATCCCTTGTGCTGTATCTCAAATACCAACACGTGCATACTGGAAGAAAATCAGATGGTTTTTGCTCTTTTTTTCCTCTTTTTGGCTGTTTACCCATTCTTTGTTGAGAAGCCAGCTGTAAATGTGCTGTTTGGTTATTGCATCTTTGCATTGTCTGAGTTTTGTCAGAGGTTGCCTGCGAGCTGTGAACCCACCCTTCCAAGTTAGGTTCTCCAACCAGTTGTTTTTGAGAGAAGAAGGTGAATTATGCAGCTCTCCAGTGCTCAGGACCACTGTAAAGAAAACTTTGGAGCTGATCCTGGCTGTTGTGGCTTATCTGGGGCTATGTTCCTTCCTGAGGGAAGAAGTGGTAGTGGGGACTTTGGTGTGTTTTCCCGTTGCCTGTCTAGCCTTTTCTGGGAAAAAAAAATGTTGCAGTGTTTGCTATATCTGGAGATATAGCAGTATATAGCTGATTTTCCCTGTCTCTTTTGCTCCAAATATTTTTCCCCTTCACTCTCCTGCCATGTGCTATCTAGATAACTGAGTGCAAGCTGATTATTGCTCCATGTTCCTGGAACTTCTGTCTGCGTGAAATAGGTCAGACTTGGGGTTTTATGTGACAGCCTATCATAGTTTTATCTGTTGCATTTCCCGTGAAATCAGTTTGCTCACTAGTCTTTAGCCTGCCTACACTTTCCCAGATGTGTTTGCTTTGTTCTCTAGGCTTCCCAGCTGCAGTGAGCAGGGGACTCTGAGTCACCCGGTGGAGGCAGGAGCGGCTCTGCCGGGCTGGGGGGGTCACACTGGCGGTGTGTTAGGATCCCCAAGGTGGAAAATTCCTCGCAGAGGCAGGATAATTAATACTATCTTTATCTTACCTCAGACAGGTTTATGAAACTAACTTATTCTAAAACCTGAATTCCTCTCCCACTTGCATTTTTTTTGCTCAAATATCTATCTCCTGTTTTAGACTTGTACTGCTCTCCTCTGGATGCTAACAAAGGTTAGATCTCACAGATCAGACTTGCCTGATGTCCATGATCCTCTTTGTTATATATGCAGCACGGTATGACTGAGAGCTGATGTCTACCTTTGCTGAAATATCAGAACAATTCAAACCACGGGAGATTTTTCTCCTTATGTCTGAAGACAAGCTCACCATTGGTTTTGATGGCAGATTCTGTTTGAAAATCAATGCAGCAGTCTCCCATCTTGCAATTGATCCTTGCTTTCTCTCTTGCTTACAAAGGAGAATGAGATCTGCAAGGCAGTTGGGTGTGTGGCGTTCCTTTGATGGACCCTGTATACTGCTTTTAAATTATTCTGTTTGGGATACAGAGAAATGGGGTTTATATGACAGCCACAAGAAACTGGCCTTCATTTAATTGCATGCAATGAAATCCATCCCCCAGAAACCCTGCCGTGTGCTGTGTCTATTTGTTGGTGTCCCTGTTAAAGTTTTTCATAGATTTCCATGGAACTGTCATCAGTGTGAGCAAGCCTACTCTGGTCACTCTTCTCAAAGGGACTGGTAGTTTGGAGCTGCCTTAAGTTGAGAGTTAAACTGCTCTTTGTATCTTGTGAAAATCTTCCTGGTTAGTGAATATTATTCTTATTAGAAGAGCAACTTTTACCATTGCAGTGCAAGTGAATTTAGGTTTTTGCAACAACTGCTTGCTGAACTGAAGAAATAAAAATCTTTCTCTGAATGTGTTCAAGCAAAAATTACCTGGATAATTGTGTAGCAGTCATGTCTTACCACATTTTAACTTACTGGGATATTTATTACTCCACCGTTACATTTTCTACCATGTAGGTTTTTATAAGCTTCTATTTTTTTATTACTGTGTATCAGTATTGGGAAAGTATGTGCTAACTTTCAGAGCACTGACACTCTATTCACAGATGTAAAGTGTCATGATTTAGCTTAAGTAACTTTTTTAGACATTAAGTTAGTGTGCATGGAAACTTTGTTTTGAACTTAGCAAAACAGCACAGAGCCAAAATGCCCAGTGCTTTTTATGAACAAATTTATACAATTTATTGGTTACAAGTAATATCTCATTTTTATTTCATATTCAAACATATGAGCATTTTTCTGAATTCTAAAATTGTTTCCATTACTTTTTAGAAGTGGCAGGTAGTTTATCTTGTACTGTACCATATAATTAACTCTAAAAGTGGTTCAGACAATTGGAATAAAGTAGATTCATGTTACTTTTTCCAAAGCCAGCACTACTGTATTTTGTTTGACTCTGTTGCCAGATGTACTATATCAAATCCTGCCTGACAAAGCTGCTGCAGTTGTCCTTGTGTGAATGTCATTCCAGCACAGTTTTTTTTCCTCTCAAGCCTTTTGGGCTGATGCATATGTATTATGTATCAACTCCAAGTTGATCCTGAGGGAGTTAAAAACTGGGATGGGGGACACAATGAATCTGATATTTTTTCTTTCTGATTGTTTGTGCTGTTCAAAGCAAACGTTTGAGTTCTGTGTGTGACTTGTTGAAGTGTCAACATACATAAAATGAAGCATAAGATGCATGGAAGAAGGGCCCAGTTAAAATCAATGAAAAGAGAAGGAGTTTTCCCCTTCACATTAAAGGAATGAAATTAAATTCAGGAGCGATACACTTATGTAGACCTGGCTTGTCCAGGATAAGGATGAAGAGATGTCTGTGGTGGGTTACTTAGATTCAGCAGCCCCCTACTAAGTTACAAGGATAACATTTCAAAGCATGTTTGTGTTTTGTTGGATGTTCCTGTTCCCTGTAGCCCATTCATGTAGGGTCTTTGTGGACAAGGTATTTGTCCTTACAGTTGCGATTCTGACTGAGTTCAGTTAATTCCTCATTATTTGTGTTTCAGTACCCAGGTTATAGATAGTGCCCTTTTGTTATGGGCAGAATGCTTGCATGTAACAAAGTGGTGTTTCTGGCACAGGCCTTGGGCTCTTCACTAGAAGGTGAGACCACCAGAGACTGCAGTGAACCAGTGAAAGAATTCAGTTTCTAATTATCTCTGGTTAATGCCTCCAGACACAGGGATTTTCTTGGATTTCAATTTTGTGAATGTAATCAGCAGAGGATGCAGCATGTTCCTCCTTTCATGTACTTTTTTGGCACCTGAAACTAAGGTTTCATGGATAAATCAAAATTTTACCGCATATACACTTGGACTCTGAGTCGCTTCTCTTGTGTCACATTATGACCCTCCACTTTTCATTTAATGCTGATCAATGAATGTGGTTTGTTTTCTTGCCCTCTCCACATGCTCCTTCATAAGGAGTTAGCTGTTGGGTAAATTGTCTGGAGTAGATCTATTCCCTTCTGTGAAACTGGAATTGGAGGTTTCCATATGAACGGCTCGTTAGATTTTAGCTCCCTCCTCACTGTTCTCTGGGGCTGTACAACACCTGTAGCATCCCTAGGAATTATCTTATGGAAAGCAGCCTGTGCACAGATTAGGAGCACTTATCCATGAGGAATAAAGGAATGTGGGTGCTGACTATCCCGTGGCAGTGTGCATCCTCTGCTCTGTCCTTTCTGTGATGTCTGATCCCAGCAGGCTGGTGGGGAGCCCCTCGGACAGAACATGGGAACTGCAGGCATGTCTGTGGGAGCTGGTATGTTTTACTGGTTCCACTCTAGGAGCTCAGAGATTGGAAAACTCTGTGGCAGCAGGCCTCAGAGAGCCACACTGGATGACAGGACTCTCATTTCTGTGATATGCTAACAGGACTTTGGATAACAGCATGGTATAAGTAGGTGCAGTACAAGCATTTGTTAATTTGCAGCAAGGAAGCTTTGTGTCCATAGGAGTCAAGGGAGGCTTCCTTGTATAAAGAAATTTCACTGCCTTGTGCATTTAACATTTAAATATCCAGGGTTTTTGGAATTATTTTAAAATAGTAATGCTTTTTTTGGTTGCTTTTTACACTGTGCCCTGTGTTGGTGATGAAAGCAGATGACAGCCTTCCTTTTGGCCATATTAATTTTACACATTAGAGATGTGGTCTTGAATGAGGCATTTAGGTTACAAGCATCAGAAGGGGATGCTATTTAAAAGAAATAAAATTAGATGGCTGCCATTGGAACATTTGAAGGAAAATGTTCATTAGAACACACTGCCTGACATTGAGGCTAGATTTGGAAACTTAATATTTCATGTCTTTTCCCCTGACAAATTTGAATCTATGCATTAAAAAAGCTGAGTATGAGCACTTATAAAATGCTGACTGGAAAAAAAAGAGGGCTCTGTGCACAAATGTGTGTGAACGTGCACATGCACTCACTCATCTTCCCACCTCCTACAAAATTTGTAGTTGGTGACCCAGGTAGTCCAAATGCAGTGATTTCTGAAGTGCAAACCTTTCTCTCCTAACAAGGTTGCTGTAAGGACTATGAAGTTCTTTGTTATTAAAAGAAATCCCAGAAGTGCCAAGGGCTCCACATAGCTGCCTTTGTTATTTTACTAATTGAAATGAGTAGTAAGTGTGGTTTCTCATTTCTGCTACTCTTTCTTTACTTACACATTTGGAAACACCCAGGTTGAGAGAGGAAGAATTTTATCAATTCTTTGTAGGCTGTAGAAGAGCAAGGATTTTTATAGTTTGTCAGTGTATTGGTTTAAACAGTAAGAGTGCCTCTTCAAGGTAGCCTTCATCTTGTTTGTGCCAGGCTGTAGACACTGAGGGATGACTTTGCTCCATCACTATCAATCACTGCTGCTATGGCTTCACACTCCTATGAAAAAACGTAAAAGAAGGCGCTGGGGGAAATGGAAAATACAAACAGTGCAATCGAGCAGAATTTCTCACAGCGCTGTGATTCCGGGGGTTTGGGAGATGGAAGCTCTCTCCAGCAAATGCCATGGAGGTAGGTGGGCTGCACCGTGCGAAAAGCGGTGCGAAGTGCTCACATGCTGTAAGTGTTGTCTGCCCTTCGTTTGGCAGGGAGAGGTAGCCTTGGTTTCAAGGATGTGACTAAAGTGATGGATGTGTGGTTTTGCAGGATCAGGCCTCCCTTTCTCTCTCTTCTCCAGGAGGTAAAAGAGCAGGATCTCATCCTCAGCTGTGCTCGGTATGCAAAGGAACTGCTGCTGCTTTGAGCATTGTCTCAGGCTAAAATATGCCCTCCTTAGTCTTTTTAATATCAAAAGATTGTGTCTTTTTATGTTATTTGGCTGAGTGGTAGGAGACATAGATTTTAATTGCAGAGTCCACATATAAAATCTACAAGGAATTAAAGGCTTTGTTGAGTTTCAATCCACTTCTCAAACACATTGTACTCTGTAAAAAGCAGAGAACTGTGGGATTCTTTTAAAATTTATTTCTTTTATTCATTTTTAAGACATGGACATTCAAGATACATTTTGTAGATGGTAAAAAGGTGGGTTTCAGTTAGGGTAATGCCTTCTGAATTCATTCAATAAATTACATTGTAGCTAGTAATTTTCATGCTTTTTTTGGCTGATAAATGATTGTATAAAGGAATAAAAAACTTAAAAATGGATAGCTTGTAGAGATTTTTGAATTAGGCAAGGTAGACATATAATTAATAAGGTGACTATAATTAGATCTCATGGATGATCTTTACTGTAATACCTTGTCTTAAAACAAAGAGCTTTAGAGAGTTAAAATCCTTTTAAAGACTATTTGCATTATAGTGCTTTAGAGCTGATTGGTATGCAGGCAGAACTAAAATGTCTGTATTATCTGAAGTGACCTGACATGGAATAGCACATTCTGCACCCACGCTGGTGGGTACCAGGAGCTGAATATGTCCTTCTAGTGATCTGTATTTTTACAGGCTGTGTTGGAAATGGTAGCAGAGAATTTATAGTAACTGAGGAGGAGGGCCTTAACACTTTTTAAACACTTGGTGATTAATACAATGTGTCAGTTGGGGTCATAAATACAAAACCAATAAAGCCTGTCTTGATTATGTATTTTGGTCTTGATTAACTTCTAAAATGCATTTGAGTTTCCAGATGGTGATAAGCGTTTTATCTTTAGAATTAAGCACATGTATGTGTGCACGTAATTATGATGTTGAAATAATTCCTAATCATTGGGGCAATACATCAGAGTGTGATGGGCTGCAAGGGTGACTGTGGACATGTGCACTCCCATGCTTTGCTGGTTTTATTAATTGTTACAGGATCAGTCAGCTGGACTTTGTGCAGAGTTCCTACACCGTGGCACTGGCAATTCCTGTGGACTGTGCTGGACTCTGCCTCTCCATGTTCCTTCTCTTCCCAAATCAGTCTTGTCCTTTGTGGCAAGGTTAGGGAAGCTCAGATAGAGTGAACATGGCTCCCTGCTAGGCTGTTGGGTTTGGGGTTTTGTTTTGGGCAAGCAATAAGATTTTATTATTTTAATTTCTTTTTCTGAAAGCGGTACAGTGAGTGGTTTGAATTTGCTGGTGAGTAGATGGCACGAGGTCTGCATAATGGACTGGAGGATTCTGTGGTTGCTTTTCCATTGATTTTAGTGAGTACTGGGTCAGGTCTCCTGTGCTAGAGAAGAGGATTTTGGATTGCACAAAGGACATATGTTCCAGTATGGAATATCTACATTGGAGGGAGAAATATAGGGTTGCAGGCTTGCCTGGAGCCTTGAACTGTTTATCCCCTGTAGATCTGGGTCAGTTCCATTGACTAGGTTAGATCAATTCTGGATCTAAGGTACTGTAATGAAGAGCAGAATTTGTCCCTCTATATCTTCCTACAGACCAATATACAGAACAACAGCTTTGCTTGTCTGTTTTCGCACTTATCCTTTCTACAGTGAAGAGAATGGAAGGTTTTTGTCCTATAGAGATGCATGTGTGAAGTATTGAGTGGGGTGCTCCTATTTTCAATAGCTCCAGTAGAAATTGCAGTGACAGACGAGCTGTATATAACTATCAGCATGCAGATCATCAATAGGATTGAAGCTTTCTTGTCCTGCTGTAGAGCTTCTCTGTGTCATGCTGAAAAGGTTATTAATATTCTGGTGCAGTAGCAAAAATGTAACTGCATTAAAGAAGAAACTGGGAAAAAGTTGGGGCTTCTAGAGCTATTAACTATTTTGAGATAAAACTAATTTGCAATAGTAAATTAGCTGAAATAGATGATGTAAGACAGACATGATTTAATTAAAATTGTCTTCATATTTGGCTTTCTAGAGCCAGCTTGTGGTTTTTTGGTGGTTTGTTTTTTGTTTCGTTTTTTCTTTCTCTCCTCCCCAGAACACATCAGTGTTGCTGGTGAGTCTTTCCCCATTCTGTGCCTTTTTCCTGAACACTTTTTCTTAAAAACTTCCAGAGAAGAGAGAGACTATTTCCAGAGGATGCAAAACAAAAATACACATGGGGCTATTGTATCTAAATGATTAGTAATGCATGAAGTCCATACATCAGTATAATGTCAGTGCCTTACAACCTCATCCATCTCCAGAATGCTGCAGCCAGTGTGGTGACACGTTACTGTGAGAACTCTTTGTGCAGCTAGAAATGCGTCTCGTTCCCCCCAGTGTGCCTGGGCACCAAGGGAAACAGGCCATAATTCTTGGATGTCCAAACTAGCTGGGTTTTTTTCCCACTGCCTATACAGAGACTTTTTCCCCCTTCATTTTAGTGGGTTTTTCTTGTACTCTTCAAACCTTTTGCTTGTTTCTGCATTCATTGGGATGTGACCAAGAGATTTATTTCATGCTCCCATTCCAGCTGTGAGGGGATCTCTTGTCATTAGATTGTACCTCTTACTTTGCCAGAATGGTTTATGCCTGGTGTACTTTTTCAGCATTTTGGGAGCCTGGAAACACTACTGAATGTCAAGCCATGTGTGTTGTATATTGGTTAATGGTGAGTCTGTGCTTTCCTGCTGTCTGTTGCAGTTGAAAGCTTTCACTGGGAACAAGTCAGGAGTGGCATTTCTGGAAATCTTTGAGTATTTGGGTCCAAATCTACTTCTGGGACATAATGTTTACTTTAATCAGAAGGCTTCAAAATGGCCCACAAAGTAGGTCCATGCTTTCTTTTTCACTCTATAGATAGGGACACTGAGGCATGGACAGGAAGGGTGTGGGTGCTGGGATTTGTTTAATGGTTTTCCACCAGGCTAGTGGCACATTCAGGAATAAAACTGGAGGGATAGAGTGGATTTCTTGAGCTTATATGAGCTGAGATTTGCAATCCCCTATAGGTTTGGAATAGACCATAGTGCAAGCCACATATGAGGCACAACTGAATTCCCAGCACTCAGCCCAAGTAACATCTCTGCAGCCCTCTCCAGGTGTGGTCTGCTTGTGAGGATGACTGTTGTGCACAGTCTTGTGTCCTTTGGAGTGCTCCTGACAGGAAAATGCTCCTGATGCAGATATATGGGCGTTTGAGAACTCCTTTTGAAAGCTCCTATACAGAGTGTTGCCTCCATGAGACCAGACTGAGGTGGAGGCCACATCTGTGCTTAGATGTCTGTTTTTTGTAATAAAGCCTGACTTAGTCTAGATAGTGTTGTGCTTGGACAGCACAATAGCTTTTGTCAGTGAAAGTTTTCCTGGATCAATATAGGTGGAAAAAAGGACTGCCTCTTCCCTTTTCATTTTCTTTTACCTCTGTGTCCAGGTCTGCTAGAGGTTTTGCCAGCAAAGTTTACTAAAATAACGAAGAAAAACAAAAAAAAGCACATAAAATGAAACTGTATCCTTTCTATGGTCTTGCTATGTCAGCAAAGCTTTTAAATGTTGAGCAAGGCTGATAAGCATGATGTATCCTGGTTTTTTTTTTTTCATGCACCAGTGTTTAACATAGCTGTAAATTAAAATATTGCCTCTCTGTAAAGTACATTGTCCCTGCACTTTGCTCATTCTTCTCCTCTTGCAGTTTTAAAGTCAAAGTCAAGAAGGTATCGTCAGCTGTCTCTGTGAGGGGCTGCAGCTGCTGGCTGATGCTCTCCCTTTTAGACCTCCATGCTTTCTGTGGTGCCTATGGGACATTGATGCTCATTCCTTGAAAAAGAAAACCTTGGTAGAGCATTTCATGAATGTGTTTGCTCAGAGCAGCCTCAGATTTAAATCTAGCATCTTCTTCAGTTCCTAGTGAAGTTCTAGGGCATTAATTCTGGGGAAGTAATGCTTCATGAAGTGCAAGGTGGGGAAATGAAAACTGCTTAACATGTTTGAAAGGGTATTTTTACCTCGGTCTTGGAAACAAAACATTTCCTGTCTATCTTGCTGAACATGTGTGACTGTTTCCCACAAGTGCACAGGACTAAGAGCTGCAGTGAGGCATTTTGAAGAGATGGACTTCTTGTCATCACGGCAAGGCATTTAGGAATGCTTTTCTTCCTGCCTTTCTTCTCTCTCCCCTGCTGACCTCTAAGTTTCTGTGTCCCCCTCATAATCAAACAAACATGGTAAAAAATTTATCTGTGTCTGAAGTTGTGGTGTTTATTTGTTTCTTGCTCATCTGTCAGGTTAATTTTGCATTGAATTATGAAAAATGTTGTTCTGTCACAAGTTGTGGCTGGTAGTAGAGTGCTTGCACACTATATCTGTTCAAATGTTCAGGAGAGAGACTACTTGAAAATTTCAATTATAGCCTAAAAATACACGTGGTGTCTTTTTTTCCCATTTGACTTCCTTGCTGGAAATAGCAGGGTTCTGTCATGTTTGTCATGTTTTCTAGATGTAGGCAGTTTTAAGCACAATGTAGTTATATAGCAAACTGGAAAAATGTGCACCCATCTTCTTCAAGTGAGGACATGTGGGAATGGTGCTATGGCCACATCAAATGCTGCACACATGGAAATTACAGGAGCTGGGTTTTGAGCAGACAGCCAGTGTTTACATGCTTAATTTATGTAATAGCCCTTTCAGTTTCCATCTGTTCCTGTGCCCTTTGGCAAATGTCTTCACTAACATGTGAAGACGTTGTCAAGTTCAGGGAATAAGACTTGGATTTTATTTAATTTCTTCTTTATTTGTATGTTGTAAGTTGGTCCTTAGGGAGAAGAGGTTGACCCCAGGAAGCAGGGAAACTTTGTTTTCCCAGGCTGCCACTAATCTGTGAGTGCCACTCAAGGTTGAGAGGTCAAAGTTGCAAGCTGAGCACTTACGCCCCAAATGCATCTCACTGTCTCACATGCAAGGGGGTCCTGCTGCAAATGAATTGATCTGAGAACCCCACATTTCTGCACTCATGGCTAAAGTGTGACTGGGACTTCTCGTGAAGGGTGTTGATCCAGAGCAGAGGGTGCAAAGATGAATTCCTGTTCAAGTGGACCAAAGCAATTGGCTGTCCAGGGAGGAGGGGTTGATTTCTGCCTTGCTTTTATCTCTATTCTTGCTCTTCTGCAGTGCCAGGGCACACTCCACCTCTGTGACTCAGCTGTGGCAGGCACAATGCAGACCAGAACTTGAGGGCAGGAGTCTGGTATGCCTGACATGCAGTGGCAACAGTGATGTGTGTTACAGAGCTTCTCTGAACCTATGCAGTTCAACATAGGTAGGAGGTATCACCAGCACAATAGAAAAGCAAATTACTGCTGAAAACAATTGCTGGCTACCAAAACTGATAATTCTGACAGATTTATTCAAACTCAAGTGTGAGCCTGTGTATGATCCCAGTTACCACCTCACTTCTGCAATTTCTTTGAAATGGGTTTATGTCAGATACAAGCTTCATGGGAGCTCCAAGGTATGGGTGGAGAAAACACTCACCCTTTCCTTACTGCTGGAGTAAGGATATGTACATCCATGTCTGCAGCATGGTATATGCCAAGCACAGGGTGTCCATAGCTTTCCACTTGTGTTCTTCCCTGCACATCTTGAAATGCCTTGTACCAACACTGGGAGCTTGTGCTCAGTAAGTTGGTCCTGTGGGCTCCTTCCTGGGACAGGCAGTGTCCTGCTCTGTAGGGCACTAGGCTGAGCTGCCTCTGCAAGCATCTCATGGCATCTGTGCTGGAATGAACTGTGCCCCAGCACTGTTCTTGTGTGGGTCATCTGCTGTGTTGGGAGACCAGATTGCAGTAAACTGGCCAAACAGTAAAACTAACCTCCTTCTTAGCATATGCCCATAACTTCAGGAAGTAGTTGGAGGAGCTGGGAGTTCAACCTAGTCAGCTTCAGGCTTACTACCGAGAATGATTGTGTTTTTGGACAATGACAGTGGAACAAGGACAAGCAAGGTGTGAGGAAAGGGATGATCCTGGTGACAGAGGTGCAACTCTAGGGAGGTTGGTCCAGGCAATTGAGATCTCTTGGTTCCCTCAGGATCCTGGCAGTAGGCTTGCTAGCTCCTTTTTATGATCTACTAACTTACCAACTCCTGAAGAAGCTCTTCAGACAGCCCTCACAGATGGCCTTGTGCTGCAGAGGAACCCAGAGACAAGTGGTAGGCAGTGAGAAGAATTTGCTGTGCCTGTTCCACCACCATGGTCGTAAGGGTTTCATGTTTTGTGTAATGGGTTACAGTTAACCTTGGCTCTTAGACTTCCTCAGTGCTGGATGCTAAATATGAGGAAATTCCACTTTCACGGCAGAAAGCAATGGCATAATGTAATAGGAACAGTCTCTACTAGGGTAATCTATTTCATCAGGAATATTTATTCAAAGGAAAACCAGTAACTTTCTGCTAAGTGAATATGAATAGCCTACCATGTGTTCACAGAGGAGCAGAACTGGCTTTCCAAGTGTGTGATCCCTGGCAGAGCTGGCTGGTGACATGCAAGAACATTGAAGGTCATGGCTTTTGTTGCTTCCTCCTCTTCTGCCTGCTGGCCCTTTTGTCTCGCTCTGGTGGTGCTGGCATGCAAAGTACTTCCTGCTGTTCCATGCTGGGCCATTCCTTACGGTTCATGTTGGTGTGCCTCTCGAGTTGGAACTGGTGGTGAAGCAGGCAAAAGCTGATCAAAGCACATGTCTAATTAGAATTTTAGATTTTGCTATAAAAATGTGGGATTTTAAAATACTCCCATTAGTGGGCATTAGTACTGAGGAGAACTATGTCACTAGGTAGGGTTTTTTGAGTCAGAATTTCAGTATAATTAAAAAGAGATTACTGAACTTAATACTGTTAAAAAATGCTTTCATGAAATAAAGAACACCACTGGAACCTCTGGGTGCACATAGGAAGTGTGCTGAGCCATTGCCTGCAGCTTGATGTTAAGGCAAGAGTAACATTTTTTGTAAGTACGGAAAAAGGGAGCTGCTGCACACTGGGGCTTCTTACTCTTTGCTCTGCAGAAGGTTCTTCTGGAGAGAGGGAATTGTACTTCTGAAGGAGTGAGCAGAAGAAACATGTGGGTTCAGCTAAGAAGTGTCAACCTAACTATCAACAGATTCTGCAGTTTGTATTGGAATAATAAACTGACTAGTAAAATTTTATTTATTAATTTACATTTTTATCCTTCTGCCATGTATCTTAGTTAATTTGCAAATGAATATTCTTTTTCAGTGTTGCCGTGCTTTTCATTCTGACAGTCACCACCTTAGGACTGGGTTATCAGTGCTAACACATACTTCAAATTAAATTGGGAGGTAACAGTAAGAGCAGTTTATCTTCAGCAGTAAGGACAAATTCCCCTAATTCTCAATCATGTGTCACTCAATTCCATTATGACAGGAATATATTAATCTTTTCTTGTGAGCAATTTATTATTCCACTTTCTACTGCTAAGGCTTGCATTTTTATGATGCATTATTGATTAATATTGTTAGGGTTTGTGTTTTACCACTGGTTATTCTTAGCTGTGATTTCTGTCTTGTACTTGACTACTTTTCCTGAAATATTTTATTCAGGGACAATACCTCTGGAGGAGGAAGATGTTTCCACCTGTGCACAGGACTGACTGGGAAGCACAAGTAATTAGTTGACAGGATGGCCAAGAATGCTTAGAAGCCATAGGAGAGTTTCTTAGGACTTTCCTAGCACGACTGGCAGTAGATTTGTTTGGTATTTTTATTTTGATCTTCCCATCCTTGCTGTAGAACTGCAGTGCTGGAAGTACCGATGTTTCCAATTCTCCTTGGAGGAAGGCAAGAAGAGAAAACAGATACAACAGTGATGTGAAGAACAAATGAATCTTTTATCTTCATATATCATCAGCAAAAAAAAAAAAAAAAGTCTCCTGATTTATGTTAGTCTGAAAATGCAGCTTTCTTGGCATCCAAGAGCTCAGTCTTGAGCTTGGAGTCCTAGTGAAGCCAAACTGTAAATGGAAAGTTTGTCAAGTGATCTAGCTGTAAAAATTTAGATTTGAGGAAGGAGAATTTAAATTTATGTCAATTTATACACTGTTAATCTCTGCAGAGGGGATCTTAATTGCAATACTGACAATTTGGGTCATGTTTGAAATTGATTCAGAGATTGGTCCTTGATAACTTTGGATCTGTTTCCAAAGCTGACTTGTGAGTTGGGACTGAGGATCAAAGCCTAAATGTCACTTGGTTTCAAGCTTGGGTGTCAGACTGAGGCATCTTGTTTTCAAGTGGGGTTTTGTTGCATACTTTACCTTCAAGTGAAAAATTTATCATTGTACTGAAAATCTTCAGTCTTTGAGGCTTAAAAGACTTATTGAAGATGAAGGTGAAACTGTTTGTGTACTTGTAAGCGATATAAGAAGAGACTTCAGTAAAAATAAAAAAGTGCAGGTGGCATGGAGAATTCTGGCAAAAGAGAATTGTTGCTAGGGAGTTAAAAGATGGATGTTTGAAGGCAGTCTTTGTCTGTGTTTGAAGTTGTAGCATTTATGAGTAGGGATGTGCTGCCCTCCCTCAGGGAGGGAGGCTGGGCAGGATTTGGTAGCCGTCAGAGGACAGCAGCTTTGGTGGGAGATAGTCACTTGTAGCTGCTGCATCATTGTGTAGAATGATATGCTTATGGCTAACAGAGTGATGAAAAGCCAATCCAGGGAATGTTTTCAGAAACATGCTTACAGATGTGCCTGTTGCTGTAAGTTACACCTTTAAATCACCCTTATGGGCACAGCTTTCAAAATCAAGTCATTGGCATAGCTGAAGTGGAGGAAAACACTCATCCCATAGAATCATCTTCCTGCCTTTCCTCATCTGTGTGAGGTAATATAGTGACACCTGGAAGGTGAGGAGGAACAGCACCAGGCTGCCAGGAGGTCACAGGTGGAGGGCGTAGGGAAATGCTGTGAAAAAAAATTGACAGTAAAATAATTGGATGTACATTGGAAGAAGGGAGTCTGTTCATTTGTTGAACCCATTCTGTATTTCTTATATTAGTTTTCTGTAGGTCACCTGATGTGTGTCACCTGCATACCATTGTCTTTGCCCTGCTCTGTCTGCTCCATCCCCACTGCTCTGGCATCTCTGGCACTTGGCTGTTTGATCAGGCAGTTTATCAGAATCATGTTTTTTGGAGGGGTGTGTGTGCCCAGTACTTTTTAGGGAGTGTGATGCCTTGGCCCAGGAGGTCAGTGTGGTGTGGGAGCTGCTGGGGAGGTGCAGGTGCAAACAGGCAGCGAGGTTGGGGTAGGTGACACCGTGCACAGTCACAGCCAGGTGAGCTGTCAGGGTGGTCCTACCTCAGCTCCATCAGAGCTGGAGGAGTTTCAGCAAGAAGCAGATTTACTCTCATCTCTAATAAGTTTCTTCTTTATATTTTCCCTTTCCAGTAAGTGAGTCTGGAGTGGACTGTAACAGAGCCAGTTAAAGATTGGTACAGGGAAGAGGCATGTCTGTTTAGAAACTGCAAAGAATGCAACATTTGGCAATAACGGCTGTGTCTTTTTTGGCAGGATCCAAAGAGCTCAGAAAGCGTTTTCTCCTCATTAGCGATCCAAATTTTATGATCGCTCCTGGGTTTTGGAAGCATTCTCGACAAGGATGAGATGATGTAATTACATAAAGCCAAGATTTCCTATTTTTTTATGAAGAACTTATGAAGCTTTGAATGTGGACTGGGTGCTGAAAATGTTCTGGTTCTAGGTCACCTCTAGATCTCCCTTGGGCACAGAGAGCACTGAAAGCCAAGAGGATCTGTGTCAGTCTAAGCTGCTTTAAGGTCTGCTGTCAAGCAAAGACTTCCTGGGAATGCTCTGTGATGTGGACACAAATGAGATGAGAAAGGTGTTGTTTTTTTTTTTTTTTAATTTTTATTTAACTTTTTTATTCCAAGCTCAATGTAAGCTCTCTGACCTCCAACATGCTCCTAACAGCATAGTTTTTGGTGGTACTAGGAAAACTTAATTTTGTTTCAAACTGTCTCTTGTGGCTTTGAACAAGCCCCAGAGTCTTAATTAAACATTTTTGATCAGGCATGACTCCACAGTAAGTCAAATCCTTTGCCTTTGGTGTTTTGTTTTATTTCTCTGTGTAGAACACTGCAGCACTCTCATCTGACTTTCTTTGTTAGTGTTTCATTAAAAATTATTTTAACTGACCTTTTTCTGTCCTTATTTAACTTTTCAGTGACCTATCCCTTCCTTTCCTTTTTCCTATCTCCTGCTGCAAAATTGCTTGTTTTCAAAGTTTACTTGCTTAAGGAAGTTGAAACTCCTGAGTTCTGTCTGCTTTACTTAACTGAGTTGAAATTGTGTCCCTCAGATGGCTCCCAGTGAAGCAGAGAAAAATAAACTTTGTGACTCCCCATTTTTCAGAAGGGAGTCCATGGCATTGAGCTGTAGGGATTGGTGTCCCCTCTGCCTTTTGAAGCTGTTCTACTTGGCCAAGGGGTCAGCCAAAGTGACTTTATATCCTGGTGGTTATGCCCTCTCCTTCTAGCACCTTTAATTACTGTCCTCGATGAACAGTTTAATAGTTTCTTGCTTTCACAGCTACTTTGTGTTAGAGAAATTCAGCAAAATGAGAGAGGAAAGAACTTAAAAGCACTTTTTGTGTGTGTGTCAGTAAAATTGTGGAAAAACTAAGAAGAAATCAAAAGTTTCTCATGATTTCGTCACTGAGTTCCAAGTTTCTTTATTGCATGGTTGTATAGGATCATTATCAGCTGGTTGACCTACAGCATCTGAAATTGCCACTTCTACATGGCAAAGTTCAAAGTGCTTGGCAGGTCAGTTTTGGGCACTGCCTTCAGCTTTCTCACTTAGTGTCATTAGAATTCAGAGAATTTAATATGTAAAATACTTACAAAATACTAATGGGTTCTTAGACTGCTAATGTGTATTATTTATTTAATACAAAATCCACCCTTCTGGAGTGACAACCAGCCCTCCTCCTCAGGGACCCTGTTTACTTGTCTAGATAGATATATATGTGTGTGTGTGTATATATATTTATAATCCTAAAGATCACCTGCTGAGTCATCCTGGTCCATGCTGAGCACTACTCATTTTGCTTGTAAGTTCTGCCACCTGGTATGGCTGTGGTTATATTAGAATCTTGACATGGTGGGAAATCTGTGAGCAAAGTGAGACCTAATTTGAATCCAATATCTGAAGAAAGCACACCAACCTGAATTCAGAAATCGTCTGTAGGGTCACTGAAGGGTAAGATGCTTCCTGTGTGTTTTGCTGCAGATAGGACAGAAGCTGTGCACGAACTCATAGAGTAGCATTTGTCCTGGTGTCTGAACTTTCTTAGCACTGTCTGATGATAGGCCCAGGAGGCTGTACAAATAGTAGTTTAAACTGCTGAATACTCCCAGGATTACTGGGTGAGGGCCTCATGCTGGAGGCTTTTGCCTGTATCAATATATTTTACACTTCTATGCAGTGCCACCTTGTATATTTGGTTGAGTTTGTTGCTAAGGAACTTGAAACGTCTTCAAATTTGATGTGAAATAAATGGTACTGAATGATGTTGAGATGAAGAACTAGAATGTAATCCATGTTCATTTTATCAGTGAATTGTGCACGTGAATTCTATAACATAAAGAAACAACATTAAAATAGATTTGGCATGTGCTTTATGTTGGCTGAGGGGATGCAGGGCTTTAATGCTGATTTGTGACAATGGGTATGAAGCACTGGTTGACAAATGAGGGTGTTCCCTTTATAAACATGTTTTTCCAACATGCTGTGCTTTTCCTGCTGTATCTCATGCTTCATGCAATGATGTTTAGGAGGTTATTTGAATACAGGTTAGTGCTAATGGGCTGCAAGCTTAATTCATGTTGTCCCTGTTATAATTGGGATTTTCCTTTTCTCTCCTTTCTCTACTTCTGTTTCCTGGGTGTGTGATCACAGTGACAAATTTTGTCATCCTTTTTATCCCTTAAATATCTCAGTAATTATATGACTTTAGGTGTGTGGGGTTTTTTTTTGTTTGTTTTTGTTGTTGTTTTTTTTTGTTTGTTTTGTTTTGGGTTTTTTTGGGTGTAATTTGGCAGTATCTGAGTTCAGTTGTTGGCAAATGTGTTGACACAGTGTGGGATCTATAGCCTATAATGTCTCCTATCACAGGGAAAAGCTGTGTGGTAAAAAGCTTATTCACCACAGAACCCTTGGAGACTTGTGGTGAAAAGCACAATCTTTGGCTTTGTGAGTTGAGCAGATAAAGTGGCTGAGGTAAAGTCCTGTAGGTGAAGAGCAAGGTGAGTTCAAAGGTGTGTCAACCAGGTATGCACCCTGAACGCATTGATTGGTTAAAAAAAAAAAGCCCAAACCAACCCTGCTCATGGTAGGCATTGCAGTCTGTAATAAAGCACATGACAGATTTAATCAGGGTTTGCTGTAGAACACCAGAAGGGCAATGAAACACCAGTAATAATTAACATCTTCAAGGCTGAATTTCAATGTGAAGCATACACCATTAAAATGAATGAATGCTTGAGGGAATGCCTAAGAGAAACCTGTGTTTGTCAAGCAAAGGTTCATTCTTACAGATAGGCTGTGTATCTCTTGGTAAATAGATACCAGATGTGTAGGTGAATCAATGCCCTGATAGTAGATTGTGAAAGAGGTTTAAATTTGGATTTTTAAAAATAATTGACCAGTAATTGAATAAAGAACAAAATTTAGTGAAGCATAACAAAAGAGGCAACTTTTCCCCCCTCCTCTTAGTTAATTATTAATAACTTCCCTAACAGTTCCCAACTCATCTCTTCCATTGGACTGAGGGTAACAAAGGAGGAATTTGAGTTGCATACCTGCAAGTTGCTGAGTGTATTGAGTGGGGTGGGAGGTCAGCTGGCTTTGTGTCTAGTTTTCAATTAGTGGCAGGGAATTCTTTGCAGAAGTCAAGTACTTAGCCATGGCTCAAAGTGGGTTCTTCACTTTATTCAGAAACTGCATGTATTGTTTGCACTGAGAGAGGTGCCTCTTTTGGAAGTGGAGTTCCAAAATACCACACCTCCTGTATTGACACACAAAATTTTGGACTTTCCACAGTTTAGAGGGGAGGATTTTTTCCAAAGCATGCCAAATCTGTCTGCAGCAGGAACTTTCTGCACCAACTTTGTTAGGTCAAAGGCATTCAGTAAAGCAGCTGTACTGGGACTCCCCTGTGGGCCTCCAAGCTTAGATCATGACAAGAGTGATGACACAATATCCTTGTGCTGCCTCCACAGTATCCTTGTTTGAAATGCACAGAGCTCCTTGCTATAAAGTGCCCAGCTCTTTCCTTAGTGTAAACTGTAGGTGCTTCACTCTGGTGAGAGGAGACTGCTGCTTGCAAACATACTGACAAGAATGGTATAAGATGAGGGAGACCTGATCAGTTTTCAAGAGGATGGACGAATACACATACCTCAGGTATGGCTAAATTAGCCAACAGAAGAGTTTTTGCAAAGAAGGAAGAAAAAGAAAATAAACTAGTGTTAAACCTCTAAATAGTTTATAAAAAATGTCTTAGAATATGGCTGCCTGCAGTAGTAAGAAACAATGGTCTGTCCTGAATGGTCTGACTCCATAGAATAACAGACCTGAGTCATGCCTTAATGAATCCAAGCCCTGTGGCTGTCATAATTGCTCTAGTCCACCTGGGAAATATACTTGGAAGAAAACACTGAATTTTGGATCTTTACTGTTTTGTTTCACAGTCTATATGCTTGAAGAGAAAACAGTATTAAATACTTCAGTTCCAGACTCCAAAGGCTGATTTAGATCTGTATGCCACAAAATTAATAATACACAAATTTGTGATAACTGCACCTATTCTTAGGTCTTTCCCATGATGGTGTGGGGTTTTTGTTTTGTTCTAGGTTGGTTTTGGGTTTTTTGAGGAATTTACTCATTTTGCTCATTCCAAAAGTCTAAAATATGACAAGATGATGGCGTAAGTCAATGGTGATATTGCCAATGACTTTCTTAGGCCCAGTCACAGATCCTCTTGGGGATATTGTGGACTGCAGGGCAGAATGTGGGCATAGACTAAAGCACATCCTGAAAATATGGAGAAATATAAAAAAATCTTGCTAAGGTTCTGACAGCAGGTTTTTACTCTAAATTCTTTCCTGTGATGTTAAACCATGGTCATTCCCTAATCAATCAGTTAAAGGAACATTTGGCTGCATCTGTGGCTAAACCCAGTTCAAGCTACTGGGAATGGTTGAGCCTTCTGATGCTATGCTCAGTCCTTTCTTGTGGCCTGGTCCAGTTAAAATTGATCCCAATTCTCCTTCTCCAGCAGCCTGATCCAAGGGCCATCCACAGAACAATGCATTGTTCTTCCCACTAGGATGTGCCCATGAGACATTAGCATTATTCTATTAAAATTGGTTGTTGAGTTGAACAAGGTAAACTGTAACATTAACCACTTTTTCTGAAGTGGGGAAAGTCTAAGAAAGCCAGTTTGATTCAGTATTTTTGTTGAATCTAATTGAAGGGACCTGATCTAAAAGAAGACACTACTTTTTGATAGATCCTGCTTCTGTGAAAGTGTTTCGGAGCAGGAACCACCATCTCTTCCTGCCTTGAGGCTACGTAAATCAGTGCTTCTCTGCCTGATGGCTGGGACTTCTGCAAACAGATAATTACCTTTTGAGTGTGTGTCTCTGTGTTACCTTGACCTTGCAGCTGTCTCTCTGATCACAGATTATGTAGTAGAACAAAAACTTATTCTTTAAAGCTGGTGGCAGTTCTCACTATCTGTATATAGCAGTAACAGAAAACTGTTTAGTGTCACTGTTGTGCCAAAATAAGGCCAGACTAGAATGATAGAACTTGGGAAAGGTCAGACTTGTAAAACCATAGCAAATAGTAGATAAAGCTTGTTGTGGTTTGCCTTTTTTCCATAGTAGCTGTTCTTCTCTTTAATTTTTTGCTAGCAATTTAGACCAAGTGTGCTTTTAAGCATGATGCTACAAATTGCTTGTGTTTTAAACAAAATGTTGATGGTTACTTTTGGTTGTGAGAGTGCATGGCTTTGAAACCATTTAGGCTTTTTGCTTTACCAAATAAATTAATTTGAAAATATTCCTGGAGTTGCTCTGTATAAGACAGAGGCAGCCTAATTGTTTTCTGTTGTTTTTTTGTTAGGCTTTGTTAGGTGGCAGTGATAGGTGCCACTTGTGTCTTGTTGGGAACTAGCAAGAAGTCTTTTCTTAACTTAGCAACTCCACTACAAGTATTTTGGCCCTTCCACTAAAAACTTGTATTTCTTCCATCAAGTTTTCAAATTCACAATTGCTTTTCACGTTTAATTTGATTCCTGCATAATTTCACTTGTGGAAGCTGGGATCTGTTGTGGGCCTCCAGGCTGGAGTGAGAGGTGATAGCAGGATCTTGCTGCCTTTGCTGCAGGCTCTACAGCTGGAGGAGACTCCAGACTGCAGAGGGGTTTGTCATTTATCATCACACAGCTAGAGCATCTAAGTAGACTGACTCATCCTCTTGCCAGTGACTCACTTTGTCTTCTCTTTCCTGGGTGGAAAAATAACTCCTTTGTTTCTAATGGGAATGCAAAGTGACAGTCAGACCATAGATACCACTTTGTATCAGTAAAAGGCAGATACACATTTAGAAGTATTTTCATTACAGGAGCCTTGGTAGCCTAGGAAATGCATGCTCATGTGGTTTCAGGCAAGGAGTGAGTCAAAATGTGTATTGTTTCAGCTGTTGGGACTGGGAAGGATGCCCTAGCACAGAAACCAAGTAGTTTGTTCACAATTGTGTTGGGTTCAGTGCAGAGTCAGACAGTGAATACATCTCCCCTGGTTCACCTCTGGTCCTGTATACCATCAGCCATCACACCTCTTGGGGTATTTCAGTTAAGTTTGTTGTTTCTCATATGTACTATGCTAGTAGAGGCGGATTTCTTTTTCTATATCTCTGATGATCAGGAGAGCCTCTTCCTGTGTCATTCTTTTCTGTTTGCTTAGTTGTTTCAGTTGAAGGACAAGACTTATAGGAGCTCCTATACTAGTCCTCTGCTGTATTTATCTAGATCTGCCTCTCTGGTTTTTCAGTGTGACATTGCAGCTGCAACCTCCTCTCCTCCGTGCTTAGATGTTGTATTTTCATGTAATGTGTACACTGAGGAACTGATTCACCAGTGTCTTACTGTGCATTTACACAGAGGCCTCTAGTAGGGTTAATGAAGTCCAATTTTGTGTCAAATCAAGTAATGCTGTCCTGTATCTTCATAGAAGTTTTCTCTCCTGATTTCAAATTCAATTTTCATGTGTATTTTTGTCTATTAAATGAAACTTTCAGAACCACACCACAGCTGTTTCTCTCTGGAAGAGCTGCTGCAATCCTTTTGCATTTCCCTCTAGCATGAGCTCCCTGGCTCCTGTGTACTGTGGGCACATAGGTGGCCACCCTCTCTCCTGGAAAGGAGCCCACTGCAGGTGCTGGCTCTGTAGCCTGGCTGGGGAGCTGAGAGGGTGGCATGGAAGCAGGCAGCTGACAGAAGCCACTACAATTACATAGACCAGTTAAAATAGCTTAGCTTTTGAGCAGAAATAGATGAATAATTCTGTAGGAGGAGTGTGCTAAGAGTTCAGTTCTTTCACAATAAATCTGTTTCTTTCAGATAGCTCTAAAATAAAATCTGCTATTCCTGCTGACTCTGCAGTCAGGTCTGCATATATTAGCCCCTCCCATTTATAGCTTACTAAATTATTTTTTATTTAATACTTACATTGAGGCAACAGTGAACGATAGAAACTTACTCCACTGAAATTTGAAGTGTGTATGTGCTTAAAAGTGGAAAAGGTCACATTGACTGGCACCTGGCATGTCGATAGCAGTTTGGCAGGTCTGTGCCCCAGGCTCTGTGTGCATCGCTGGGGCTGTGGGTTGTGTGTGTGATGATGGATGTAAACATGGCTTCTGCTTGCTTGCTGTTACTGTAATTCATGTTTTTCATTGTGACTCTGGAATGGCATTGCTATTGCTGGTCTTCCTTTTAAACTACTGGATACTATTTCATGCTAGGATTACCATGGGCAGGACTGCAGGGTGGGTCTGGCTGGGGCTCAGGGAAGATGCAGCCACGTCTGGTTTCCCAGCTTTACACTCAGACACTTGTGTCACAGGGAAGGAGTAACGGTGTGGGCAGCTCTTTTCCGCCCAGTTGTTTTATGCTGAGTCTTGTTTTCCATGGCCACTTAGGAAATCATCAGGGTAGTTCTGCATCTGAGAACAGGGAGTGTGAGGGAAACCTCATCTTGCATCTGTCTGGGGAGGCTTTTTGTGAGGCAGAATAACAAACCCTAAATATTTTACAGAAGAACAGAGAGTATTTTAAACAGGAATAAATAATAAATGTGCTGTCCAGATTCTCTTTAGCTTGTCAAGACAGCAGATCCAGACTTTCCTGTTTCATCAAAACCACTGTTGTGAAGAACTGTAAGAAGGCTGGGTTCAGGTTGTGAAGAATGTTGTGATCAGGAACTGAAACAAAAGTCTGTCTGAACCATAACAGTAATTTGTCAAGATGCTTTTCTTGGCCTGGCATTGCATTGCAGGGCTTTAGTATTTAGACTGAACTGCTTCAAACTGTTCTTCAGCTCCTTTGAAACCTGAACAGCACTTCTCAAGGCATACACTTCAGAAGTCCAAGTGTCTGTGGAATAAAGATAGATGAGTTTCAGTTGCAATAGCTTTTTCTGTTTGCTTTGCCTAAATTGAATTGTCTTGAAATCAATAGCTGATTTATTTTGAGGTTCACACTGTCATTGACTTATTGACACTTTTCCAAGTGCACAGTTTATTAAACATTAGTCCTCACAGAATCTGCTGTTTTAAGTTTTAAATTTTCTTGCATTAAAACTTTTTTTTTTCCAAAACTTTTTAGAAAGTTGCTAACAGCCTTCAACCCACAAAATTTATATAAAGAAGATTTTGTTGACTATGAATTTGTTAAACCTACATTAGTGTGAGATGTTACTTGTTTCTGAGACAGCTCTTGTAAATTTGGTTTAAAATGTTGTTCAGAAACATGAGATAAGAGACTCTCTTCGACTTGCAAAAAGACTGTTCAAGATACTCATCTCTCATTTAGTGAATGATTGTCAGAGATTGCTTAGAGTTCATCTAAGGAACCTTTCCCAAGTAGCAAGTATGGAAATGTGACATATGAAGGAAAGATTTTTTTAAGAAGGGTTTAGGCATTCATTCTTTATTTCAGGATTTCAGCCCCAGGATTTGAGGTTGTCTTTTTTTCTTTCTTCTCTCTTCCAAATGTTCAGATTTGATGTTGGTGGCTAAATAGGGACTAGATAATTGAAAAAGTCCATTATTCATGGAACCTCATTTCAATGAGGTTCTTTTGTAAATCTGTGTTCCTTAAGCAACTGCCACAAATTCTGCTTCTTGACACTTTTCTTCTTCTAAATGAGTCTAGGGGATTTCAGAACACTAACATATTCTGATCTTGATAAGTAGCATTTATTGTTTTGGTGCAATGAGCTGGGAGAGCTGAAGAGTAGCAAAGCAACACAGTCCTTTCAGATAGCATCAGTAATAAAAAGTTGAGGATAATCCTTAGACATCCTGGTTTATGGGTGTGTATTGTAACTCCTGAGGAAAAGAATACACTCATCAGGTACTGAAATAAAGAAAAAAATATTTTTTTTTTCTAATCACTGCAGGTCTCTTGAAGATCCTCAGAGTGTGAAAGTATTGACATATTTGTTTTGGGCAATCCTTTTCAGTCAGCCCCATGAGAGACCACATGAACATGTAGGGTGGAAGCAAAAGATTAAATCCTAGTTAATGATAAATCTAGAATTTGCATGTTATCTGGTTTTTGTGTGTGTACTTTGGGTTTTGTTCTTTAGTTGCTGCTTAGCCCAAAAGGAGGCCAAAGTGCGTGTCTGCTGCTCTGTATCCTTTATTCTGCCTCCAGTGCAAGCCAGTCCCATGATGACAACTGACAGAGGTACCTCGAGATGCTAGTCCACAATTTAATTTTCATTTTACAGTCTCTGCTGATAGTGTAGATGGAGGAAGGGGGAAAATGATGTTACATTTAAGACCAAACCACCTTGCATAATTTCTTTCACAGAAGTGAGGCTTGCAGCACTTCCTCAGGGTCCATGGGGTGGGAAGCCTGAGTTGCCTTCCAGATTGCAATTCCTGGCTCTGCATGGCTGGTTCCTGTGGCTCCCTGGCAGATGTGGCATGAGGAGCATCAGGTGGCTCCTGCCACCTTCCTGAGCTCATGTGCAGCCCCAGGGCAGTGGCAGCAGGCCTGTCTCTGAGAGCAGCTGCCTGGGGAGGAGGGAAGCTGGAGGTGGAGGCAGGATCCAGTCATCTGCCAATGAGGCAGCAAGATGCTGCTGCACTCTGAATCCCTGATTGCTGGCAGGGAGAAGGAGGGGGAAGGACTGTTTTTTACCTAGACACAGGTGTGTAACAGGAGGAAGCTGGAGAGAAGACAAAGGGAAGGGCAGAATTTCTTCCCAAAATCTAATCTAAATTCGCCCTCCTTCAGTGTAAAGCCATTGCCCCATGTCCCATCACTACGTGTCCTTGTAAAAGGATAAGCTTGCTTGCAGGTCCCCTTTAGGTACTGGAAAGTGCTGTGAGTTCTCCCTGAATCCTTCTGTTCTCCAGGCTGAACAGCCCCAGCTCTCTCAGCCTGTCCTCATAATAGAGGTGCTCCAGCCCTCTGATCAAACCCTCTGAGCTTGTTCCAGCAGGTCTATGTCCTGCTTATTCTGGGTACCCCAGAGCTGGATGCAGCACTGCAGGTGGGGTCTCAGCAGAGCAGATGCAGATCCTGCTGTCCACACTGCTCTTGGTGCACCCCAGGACATGTTTGGCTTTCTGGCTGTAAGTGCACATTGCAGCTCCTGTTGAGTTTCCCATCCACCAATACCCCAAGTCCTTCTCAGGTTGCTCTTGATCCATTTTCCAGCCAGCCTGCATTCGTGCTTGGGATTGCCCTGACCTTTATGCTTTAATAACAATTATTTGTCATGCTTTTGGTTTTGTACTGCTAGCACACAGCACTGAGATCTCCTGCAAGGCTCAGATGGATATCTTAATAAAAAAAAAAAAAATCTGCTGCACTGTGTATAAATACATTTAGAAGTAATTTAAGGAACTTAGAAAGCTGCTGATCTCTGAGGGTATTTTCTGTTTCAAAGAGATTGCTGCTACTTATGGCAAGACATCTGTTATCTGAGCAGCCTGCAAGGCACTGAACAATGGACATATTCTGTGGCAGGTCTTTATAGTCACCAGCATCCAGGAATAGCACATGGAAGGACTCTACTCAATAGCAGTTATGCTGCTGCATGCAAACAGGTATGCACTTAAATTCTTTGTCATATGGAGTCTAAGACCTTAACTGGTACAATTTCTAGCTCAGGACTACTCTGTAGTCAAATCCTGGTACACCATTGGAGAGATAACTTCTTTGTCCCTTCTATTCAGATGGATAACAGCATTTTTTGGCAGCAGCAGAATGCACTTATCCGATACCAGCACCGTCATGGGGAAGCTTGCTGATGCAGCTGTGGGTTCTGTGCTCAGAACACTGCCTCTTAATGTCCTTCTTTCATCTTCCCTGTCAGTATTCCCTCCATGCAATGCTGAATTTCTGCTTTATAATGAGGGCTGACACATGGCAGCCTTTACCTTGTGGGGAACGTTGGTAGCCTCTGTCCTCTGCTGCTTATGTTCCCAAGAGTTCCAGGAGCTAGATGACTTGGAGATTCCTATGTCATGTTTGGTTCAAAGTTGCTCTAAAGTTAGCAGGAATTGGAACATGCATAGCTAGGGCTATGTCTGCATACAAATAATGTCTTATGTTTGGTGCAGAAGAAGCTTCTAGCTTAGAAGTTTGGGTTTTTTCCCAATGCTTGTCTTTAGAGTTGGTAAGAACTGGCAATTTCTTGTGCCATAGGAAACTTTGAGAGGAAAAACCTGAGACTGTGTCAATGCAAAGAACAACAAGTCAGAGACTTGGAGCATTGATTAGTTTTCCGTGGTGCTGCTGATTTCTTTGCAAATATCCTCTGTGTGCCTGGGACCTTGAGTCCAGGCTAGGTGTGCACAGGGAGGAAAGAGCCATGTGTTGTTTGAAACCTAGTACCTGTGATTTTCTAATTCCCTGCACAACTGATTTGGTTGGGTTTTGGAGAAGGAAAAGTCATGTGATAACATACCCTGCACTAAGAGGCAATAGCAATACCATGCCTGGAGTCTTTTCTAGAGACTAGTGAGGTCCCTGGGAAACACCATAGCTGAGTATATCCTTATTTAGGAACAAGAGCCAGGAACAGGGATGAAACTTCAGTTCATTTGAGCTGATGTCATCTGTGATCAGGCCTTCAGTAACAAATCTGACAAGAACAGGCAAGATGCTGTACAGATGGTCGAAGGGAATGGACAAATAGAAGAAGTAAAAACTAACATAAACTGACAATTATTTTCTTGTGCCTACAGTTTTGGAGAGTGTCTCCTATTTGAGAGTGGACTTGCTTCTGAGTACCTCTAGTCTAGTAAATGGAATATTTTACAGCTCAAATCTGGTCTAGACAGTTTAGCCACAAAATTTTAACATTCTTTTGAGATCATTAAAAAAAGTTCCAGCCACATTTGAACAAATGGCTTTTTATTGAGTGCTCACCCTCACTTTAGCCATAGGACTGAAACGAAAAGGTTCTTTTTTTCGCTGGTGATGTGAGTGCCAAGGAGAAAAAGAATTGTCCTATGCTCTAAATGTGGGGTACCAGGAGGAGATAGTTTGATAGCTGTGTGTTAATTCAATTCTCAACCCATCAGCAAGCTGCAGGAGTTCAGGTTACTGCTCACTTTGCTTAGGGGCAGAATCTGCCCCTGTGAGTTTCTGTATAAATCTCCAGTAGTCCCAGTTGCCTCAATACTGAAACTGGTTTAGAAGTGCCTGTCCAAGAGCAGGTGTGGGATAAAGAATGCCTATCTCAATTTCAGTAATTGTAGGTATTAATCCTTAGTAAAGGTAAGAATGAAAACGTGGAAATTGAGTTAAAAAACATCAACATACCACTGTCACAAAAAACCCCCAGGCAATTAAAATCCCTGCCTGTTAGCCTTATATACTTTCTATTGCTTGTGGTGAGATGGTTGGTATGACTGAAAATAAGCAACCATTTAAGTGCTTGCAAAACTGAAGCCTAGAAAAGAGTGCAGCCCTCAGAAAACAAGAATATGAAGTTAAATTTGACTCCTTGTCTTCCCAGCCTCTGCTCTGTATAGTGGAATGTGCAGCAAGGAGTGCAAGACAGGGCCTGTCTTTGGCCTGAACAATAAATCCTTCTTGAGCACTCTTCAGTGTCAGGCCTTAAAAGGAAAAAAAAAAGAAAAAAGCCAAAAATCCCTGCCCCATCCTGTGTGATATACATAGAATTGAAGTTGTAAAGATAGTTTTAAGATGAAAGGTTAGTCTGTATAGGGTTTTACAATATCTTTTTGTTCATTCAGTTTCCATGAACACTATGAAAACCATTCTTGAAGTACAAACCCAACTACACTGCTATGCTTGGGTTTTTTTACTGTTTGTTTTTTTTTTATTCTTTTTTTTTAATTCAGAAAGTTGTTCCATATCCAGATCCACATAAAACCACATTAAGTTAGGCACCTGCTGGCAAAACAGTTCAATGTGTGCTGGTGATAGGGCTTCTTTCCCCATCGCTGCTGGGGAGTTATTGCTGTCATTATCAGTAGGAGCAGGAGGGACCCAATGATCTTCAAAATTAGGCTGCTTTTACTTTACAGAGTTAAAGAAAAAAAACATGCTGGAAGTGCTAGCTGGTACTGAAGTCCTGTAGTGTACAGTGGATATTTGTATGTATTGCACTGCAGCGATTTGACAGGTTTTTAAAACATTCACATGGCTTTTACTGTTGTTGCTGTAACCATATAAAGCAAAGCTGGAGATTATTTGTTCCTGCTGAAGTTACCACTCATATTTCTGCATGAGCTTTTACTGGATCTGTAGCTGAGCTGTGGTCTGTAAAGAGTGGGTAAGGACTAATAAGAAAGATAGGGACAGACTTCTTAACAGGGTCTGTAGTGATTGGACAAGGGTTTATGGTTTTAAACTCAAAAAATTTTGATTTAGATTAGATACAAGGAAGAGTTTTTTTGCAATATGGGTGATGAAACACTGGAAAAGGTTGCTCAGAGAGATGCCGGATGTCCCATCTCTGGAAACATTCAAGTCAGGTTGTACAGAGCTCTGAGGATCCTGATCTGGTTGAAGATGTCCTTTGCCACTGTAGAGAAGTTGGACTAGATAACCTTTAAAGGTCCCTTTCAATCCCCAAAACCATTTTATGATGTTATGAGTGACACTTGAGACTTGTACATTTGTGCACTTAGGCTCTTTTATCTATTTTAGTAGTGATGAAATACTTCTGTTCCTGTGCCAACATTTGCTTTGTTTCCAGGTTTTGTGGGCCAGATTTGTTGGCCAGGGAGGTATTTCACCACCACTGATCAAAGATTGGGCATGGACATGTCCAGACTCAGACAGCAGAAGGAAACCAAACAGTTTAATGTGAAGTGACAGAGTACTTGTGCACAATGAATGAAGTGAAGGGGGGAAAATCCACCTAGAACATTTGTTACTCTGTGGATTATGCAGAGATTGTGGAATCCCCTGGTCATACAGAATTAAGGGATGGGCAGGCTTCGCTGAAAAGATAGCAGACCATTAGAAGATCCTTTAAGGGAAGCAGCTGGGAAGAAATGCACACAATGTGTGAAACTTCCTGTCTTTGGGGGATTTTGGAGATTTTGCCATCTGACAGAGATTGGGCTCAAGTTAATGAACTCAGGAGAGGATCCCTGTGTGGGGCCAGTACTGTATGGGCAGGCAGGCAGGTTAAATGCTCACTGTGGTCCATGTCCCAGGTTTGTAGGAGCTGTCTGTCGCTGGGAAAGCTTCTAGCAATGCTTCTCAAGGCATGTACACTGCCATCAGAAAGATCCTGGCATGTCCCCACTAACTGGCTGCAGCCAGCTGAAGTTTGCTTCTTTTATTTTGTGAGCTGCCTGTCTCTGAAGGAGAGTGGGTTCCTTTGTTGCTTCATACAGGTGATAAATAACTGCCAGTGATGAAAGGATTGCTTTTTTGTAACTGTCATTGTTAGAAAACTGGTCACAAAAAGGTAATCCACTCTTTCATATTTTACTAGTTAGCTAATTAAACAATTAACTTTCATATTTGCTGATTAACAGTGTTACTTTCATCTTGACACTGTCTTTTTTTTTTAATATTTCTTTCTTGTCTGGAATAAAATCTTCAAAACCAGATAGCAGTATTGATGCTCAAAGCATGGGAAAGGAGAGAGAGCTTATATGAAATGTTCTGACTATATCATTGGCTTTGCTTCACACATCAAAGCAATTAATCTTAAAAAAAAAAAAAGGAAAAAGATAATTAGGAAAGCATGCAAAGTACAAGAGAAGCATTGTTTAATTAAGAACAAGGTTTTCAGACCACTCTATATGGGGAATTAACTCCAGAGAATTTAGGAAAACATGTTTTTATAATGAGAACTTAAACTAAACATATTGGCTTCTTCATAAAAAAGAAAATATTGGATTGTAGGGTATATAACTGCCTCCAGAAGAAGAATATCTCTGTTCCTGGGGGGTTTCTTTACTTCCTGTGGTTCCGTGTTAGTCACCAAAACTCAATCAAGAGGGGAAAAAAGGATATTTTTAACAGTGAATGCAGTGAAGCAGTGGAACTGATTATCAATGATGTGATAAATCCTCAGTTGCCCACAGTGTTTATTTAAATTGGATGGGATTCTATATAATGTGATCCATGTTAGATGAAAGTTGTTGAGCAAAGACAGCTGTAGTGAAAGTGGAGGCTTGTTTTACGCAGAAGATCAAACCCAATAACCGTCAACCCATTTTACTTTTGCTGGAAACAGAGATCTGTCAAAAACTGGGCAAAGGCTGCAGCCTGTGTTTGTTTCTTGATTGAAGCTTCCAGGGACTATATAAGACCTCTGTGATTTGGTTCTATTTTTATTCCATAGCTGAAAGCCAAATGTGATTTTATGGGTTTGCAAATCTTGTGGGTTTTTGGCTACTTCTGTTATATTTGACACTAAAGGAGAAACTCTGAGTTGTCTGTTTGAAATGTTTTTAGCTATGAGATCACTGTAAGGCTGAGAGCAACCAGGTTATTATTCATTAAAATCACATGGAAAAACTTCCAGTTTCTGTGGAGCGAGTTGTGGTTGGAGTCACAGATGGAGAATACATTTGTACCACATCTTTTTAATTTATTCTCCATTTGCAGGAGTCTCAGTATTAATTAGCAAGTGTCTTGGGAGGCTTGTATCACAAGGCTGGAGATGAGTGACCTTGTCACTGTGGCTTCAGTGTGAAGGGGAACTGCCATTCTGCTGTGTGTTCCTTAATGAGAGCTGGGTTTCCCAGGTCCTCAAAGCTGAGCACCCATTCTTCAAAGTCAGCGAGAGACAGCTGCTGTTCTGCCTTGGAAGGGCTCAGCTTTCATCTCTCCCTACATCAGCTGCTTTCTGTGGAGTGGCAGATGAGAAGTGCTTCGGAACCCCCCTGTAGGACACAGAGGATGCACACTAGGATGCTTTCCTGAGAGGTCCTGCCTCACTGGGGGATGTCCTCCAGCAAAGCAGGTCCTTGGTTCTGTGCTGGAGCTTCTGCTGGAAGTTATTGTATAAACAATTCTCTGGAAATCAGTCTCCTGCACTGCCACAACCAGTGCAGAATTTGCCTTTGAAAGATTAAACTCTAATATTGAGCTACCCATCAAAACAAGGACACCATAGAATCAGAGAGGGAAGCATGCTGTCCTTTGATGCCACTTGGATGATTTACACTATCAATTTTTTGGAACTGCACTAATTCCTCTTATAAACAGGGTAAGGTAATAGTCATGGAAATTTTAGGAATAAACTAGTGTTCTGTGAAGTTGAAATTATTTTGATTCCCTGTGGCAGATGAAGTATTTTCTTGTGGGACATTAATATTTATTGAGATCAGTAGTGATAGAATTGATTTTGGTGACTAATCCTTCTAGCTTTGTAACCATTACAGGTATAATTTGCTAGCTGTGTAAATACATGGTATCAGTGTATACACAAAATGATAGCCCAGTTAGATAAAAATACCCAACTGTTCCTAGGCTTTTGCTGTTTATTCAGTGCACAATTCTATCCATTTTGCTGTTGCAGAGCAGTTACCAAAATGGCCCTATCTTATTCCAGTGGAAACTATTAGAAAAAATGTGTGTGACCTTTAACAGCAGGAAAATCTGTTCCACTGCTAACACTTTTAAGTAATCTTTCTCAGGATAGTGTACTGTGGTTACACTGTGTCTGTCCTGACATTTAGTAGAACTTTAATCTCACCTTTTGAATCCACTATTTATAAAACGCCCCTAAAAAACAAAAAAAATGTGCCTGAAATTTTGAATTTATTTGTTTAAATGGTTGTATTTTTTTGGATAATGGTGCAATGAAGATGGAAGAAGAAATAAAAAATGACAGCCTTTAAATACATTCTTTTCTAACAAAGGTACATGTTCCTGATCATCCACTTACTTAAAAGTTTAGTATGTCTAGTATCTTAGGCTTGTTGACGTGTAGGATCTACAGTATATACAGCATGAACTTTAGGTTCAGGAACTTTTATCAGTTTATTTTCATTGTATATTTCTTTCATGTGTTGGTATTTTAACTTTTAATTGGTCTAAATTAAAATTGTGCAACTGACTTATGGTCCATATTACATCTACTTGATTTAAAATGTCTAACCTCAGATACCTCTTCATAATATATCTATTAGCTTTTTCATCAAGGTGAGTCTTTAGTGACTTCAATGTGTGAGCCTTCTTGAAAAATAATTGGAGATATTCTTCTGAGTCCTCTAGACCTTTTCAAAACTAACCCAAATTATTATAAATTTCATAGACAGACATGATGTATTGGAACAGTTCCTGTGCTCACAGAGACTGGAGAGCTGCTCAGAAGAAAAGAATTGAGAATATTATCTGGTGCAGTAGCTAAATCTTAGGGAGAATAATTTTTAAATCAAGTCTACCCTACAAAGAGTTTTTCTGGGGTTTTAACCAAAAACTGCGCTTTGTTGTTCCTTTGCTTAATAATTTTAGTCCAGAAAGACAGGTTTGATTGTTGCTGTGTGCAGGAGGCATTTCTGGGCTGCTGAGCCAAAAGCAGAATCTATGTAAGATACTGTGCCTTGTTTTTCTGTGTCCTCTAGTTTTTCTGATGGGTTCATAGCTCAATTTCTGGCAGCAGCAGCTGGAATGGAAATCTTCTCCCTTTTTCTTTTCTCTATTGCCCTTTAGCTCTTTGGGGCAATGGGTGTGCAGAATTCTGGCTGAAGGACATGTTCAAAGAGCAGTCATGTTGTAGAGTAAGGGAAATGTGGAATGAATTGGCAACCTAAGAGGTCATTTTTTTTGTTTACATTTTTTTTCCTCCCCTTTGTGCACTGTATAATAAAATATTGCCTGGAGAACAGGAGGCTTGGAGGGTAAATTGGCTGAGATGAAAACTGGATTGTAACAACAGTGATTTTTTTTTTCTTCAACCTTATCTTGACAGACTGGTTTCTGAGTATTAAATTTCTGAAGATTACATATGGAGTTGTACATATGTTCTCCATTAACTGGCAAGGTAAAGCTTTTCCAACTGAATCCTGTGCAATTTGCCGTGGGTTTTGTTGAATTTGGAAGTCCCAGGAACTGCATAACAGATTCTTGAGTGCTGTCTACTGGCACCTTTGTCTGCTGGCTAATTACAGATGTACAGACAGGGAACAGAGGCCAAAACCACAGAAGGGAGGCCCCTGCATGGCTCAAGTCTGAGCTGAGGCTGCACATCCCACATCTGCAGTGGGGAGCTGCAGTGTGGCAGGGGCAGGCAGGAGGGCAATGACCTTGCCATGGGCATCTCTCCTTGTGGCTGTCCCTTCTTGCCAGGGCTCACATGGGGGAGACACCAAATGGGAGCTGGGGCTGGATGAAGTTCTGCAATGTTCAACAGCAATATCTCTGTTCATTTCTAGTTCCATGGTTCTCCAGTTTTGAAGAATCTCATCCTCAGTTATAGCAATTCAGAGGTGAAGATCCATACCAAATCCATGGGGTGAGAAAACATGATGCCCAGACTGAAGCACAAAGCATCTGTGCGGTGTTTCTCCATGTCAAGGGTTTTCTTTGCAGTTAAAATAGTTTAGCTCTTTTTTTTTACTATAAGTTTTATGTTCTTTGAAAAAAAAGCCAAGGTACAGTTTTTAAGGATCCAGATTACATTGATGTTGAAAGTCTTATACTTCATAACCTTGTTCTCTTTTATAGTCTGGTACCCTGTTCAGATTATACCTCTTAAAAGTGTTTGAGGGATATTCTGAGTTAGAAGGGACCCATCAGGATCCTTGAGTCCAGCTCCTGACCCTGCACAGGACACCCACCCCACAGGTCCCACCATGTGCCTGAGAGTGTTTTAAAAATGCCTTTTGAACTCAGACAGGCTTGGTAATGTGACCACTTCTCTGGGAAGTCTGTACCACCGTCTGGGTGAAAAACCTTTTCCTTGTAATATCATCCCCTGCATGGTAAAGTCATATGGCACAAAGCATCTGAGATTTAAAGCCCACCAAATGAAGCAGAGCTCCAACAGGGCATCTCTCCTGGCTGTGACCCCTCCCAGCTTCTGGTGAACCCCAGCCTATGCACTGGCAGGGTGGGATGAGAGCCAGAAAAGGCCTTGACTCTATGTAAGCACTGCTCAGAAGTAACAAAAACATCCCAGTGTTATTAACAGTGTTTGCAACACAAATCCAAAGCATACCCACTGTGAAGAAAATAAACTCTGTCCTAGTGGAAACCAGTGCAGTGTGGCTGGGAGTGCAGTCTGAGCCAAGCATGGGTGTGGAGATCATGGCCTGGCTCAGTGCTGAGGTTGCCTTGTTGCAGCTGCTCTCTGCCCTGACTGGAGCAGCTCATGGGTCAGCCTCACCTTTTCAAGACAGATTTGTGCTTTTTTTTAAAAATTTTTTATTCCAGATGTAGACCATTCAGAAAGGACTATCCATGAAGTTTTGCTGGTGATGGAATTCTTTAAGATCCCTTCAACTTGCTTTTACAAAACCTGACGTTTTGTCTTACTCTTGTGTTGATATACCATTGGGTGCAGATATAGATGCGTTAAAACTCATAGAATTTTTTTAACATTTATGCTATTGAAGCTTCTTAGCATAAAATCCCTTCTGTAGCTGTAGGGCTTGTAGAACACCACAGCATAAATTTAAAGAAATGCCAGGGAAAGCATCATCTTTGACAGCCACTCAAGAACTTAATGCTGTGGTTTTTGCTGCTTGTCTGAGTTAACAAATACAAGCGTCACTGAGCCCTGTAAATGCAAAGATAGGTGCAGGGTTTATTGCCTTTAATCTGCTTTCTCTGGAAATTACAGTTTTTCTTTTAAGCATTCTAGTGAGATGCTGGTGGAACCAAAGCAGCTATTTGGGATCTTGTAAAGAGGGAATGGTCTCAGAAAGCCAATGAGGATAAATTGGATCAAAGGCATATGTGCTAGAGGTCCCTCTCTGTGTATATAGTTCTTGTCAGTCTAGTGGAGAAAACTACAGTGACTGCCTGATCACTTGTAGGTGACAGTTCAGGGTACCTTTTGATTGATTGTTAACTCACTGTGATATTGAGAGCAAAATAGCTTGGGGCTCCTTGCTGATACGAGTCTTCCCTTCTTTGTTTCTCAGACTTGTGTGAGATAGGCATTTTCCTTCAAACTAGTTGGTTTTCCTTCCTAGTGCTGTCCTATGGTCCTTTCTTTCCTGGTGAGCCCTTCAGCAAGACATTGTAAATGCCATTGTAAATGCTTAGGGTGTCTCTTGTCACCCTTGTATTGGACATTTATCCTATGCTACTCTGCCTTTCACCCAAGGTACTGCAGGAGGCAGTGGCTAAGGAAAGGTGTGAATAACCCAGGTATAACATTCAAAACATCTCTTGACAGAAATGCAGGAGAGAAAAGTGATGTGAAAATTTCTTAATAATTCCTGCATTTCTAGAAAGAGAGATGGAAAACTTCTGAAGAAACTAATGCAGAGAAACTGGAAAGACTTGTCACAGGAAAATGGCTGTGATAATGAAGATACTTGTTATTTTGCCGTATTGGAAGAAGAAAGAGAAAAATCTGCTCACAGTTTTGTTTAACGTTGTGTTAGTTTCCATAGTACTCCTAATGTAAAAAAAGTATGGGCATATTTAAGACCATAAAATATGTGCATTTTGAAAAAAACCAACACACAACAAAACACTACTGGAATATGTTGAATTATCAGTTATCTGAAGTGGGTCTTGTGAATGTTTATAAATTTCCTTATTTTTGTGGTGTTGAGGAAATCCACCTTTTGGTTTATGTAGCTAATTCTGTGATGTCCTATGGAAACATCCTCTGTAGATTTACCAGTCCTTTTTAGCTGTAACAACTCCTGTTCTGTGCCCCAGTTAGGAGCTGTAAGAAGCCTCTTTTCAGACAACTTTGCTCCCTGACAAAGGCAGCAGCAGAACAAACTTCTTTCAAGAGTGTGGATTAATTATAAATTTTAAGAAGTATCTTTTCTCTCTAGAAAAAAAAATAGTTTGTACTTGAGAAAGCAGAATGTGCCCATTGTTGAAGATTTGCTGACTTCATTCTAAGCTGCAAGGTCGCTGTAAAGGATTTTTGAGGGAATCTAAATCTCTTTTGTGATCTGTGTTTGGCAAGGTAATTCTTTATCTGTTGCACACTATATGCCTGTGCTGCATTTTATGAAAACATGGCTCTGAACCTACCTGAGAGACCAGTCATACTTGCCAAGCCACAAAATGGGTGACAGATGAATGATGAAATAAAAGCCTGAGCAACACCACCCGTTGTCTGAGAGACAGAGCTGAAGCAATCAGGTGGGCATATATGGGGAAGCTTTGTTATCCTGCTTTGCCAGGGCAGCAATATCTAGTGAGGAAGGAGATGTTTTATTTATATTTGTGGAAAAGAGCATTATATATCTGTCAGCTATGCAATGCAAGCATGCTATCAGTTGCCATCATTCAACATCATAGCAAGGCACTATGTGTGGTAAATGATGTCAAAGGAGGCTTTCTTGCTCTGAAGAAAGTAGCATCCACAATGTGTTAACCAATCTTTTCCTGACAATGTCTATTCAAGACATTTAAAAGCCCAGCTGAAGGGTGACTTCCTTCTCTTTTTTTGGGGAAAAAATACCACCTAGCAATTGCCACCTTCTCAGTTTGAATTTTTCAATAACTGCTCTGATCTGCCAAAAATCACCCTCTCCCAAAACAAGCAGTAGGAGTAAAAGGCATCAGGCACTTTGGCAAAAAGTACCCTCAGGTACCTTTGTGAATGGAGGCTGTAGCCCTACAACATGTATGTAGTTTAGTAAGGCAAAGTAGTTCAGTTATAGAAAACCAACCGATGACTTTTCTCCCTTTTCTAACTAATAGTTTCAGGATATCTTGTTTTGCCTCATCTTTCACCTCAAACAGGTACTTTAGCTAAGGGGAAAAAAAAAATCTTATTTTTCTTTTATTTGAACAATCTGGAATTATTGACTCTTAAAATTTTATTCATCCAGTATCAAACTACAGTAAAAAGCCAGAACAAGGCAACTTCAGTATTCCAGCCCTCATGTTGTAGCAAAAATATCAAAGTCACAGGAAGGAGAGTATTCTAGTTACCTGTATGATGTCCTCATATCCCTGAAACCTCTGCAGCACTTCACAGCTGCAAAGAGCTGTGTTTGGAAAGTTTGGAAATCATTGGATTTTGCAGAGAAGTAGCAAATCCCTCAAGTGAAAGTATGTTCAACCCCCTTTCTAAGCAATGTTTTCAAAATCATTATATTCATCTAATTAACTAGGATACTCTTTTTATGCTTTTGTGTCAGCAAGTGCAGTATCCAAATTGGCAGGCATGTGGGAATAAAGTCAATTTTAATATTTCACCCAGAGGATAAAGTCAGCCTCAGAGTCTCACTGGGAAAGGTTGCTAAGATTGACTCTATTTCATGGACCACACAGCAATTTATTTCCTTACTCTTTTCCTTATGCCCTCCCAATTAAAATTTCTGCTGCAAAAATGCAGTAAGCACGGTAAACAGTAATGACTCCTGCTTCCTTTCACCCCAAAAGTAAGGTTAACAGAGCCTGAGAAATTGCTTGAACCAGATGGTGAAGGTTAAATAGCAGAAGCATGTACAAAGTGATAAGAAAATCTTTTTTGAGAAATTAAATCCTTTCTGTGGAATGTCTTCCCTTTCCCTGAGCAAACAGTGGCTGTGTGTCCTGCAGCTGTACTTTGAAATCACAGCCATAGCCTGGTCTTAACCATTTCCTCAAAACTGGAGTATCCCTCATTTTAAAAAAAAAGCAAACTGGAAATAAAAGTGTTTGAGTGTGTGCACATTAATACCTGTGTTATTCCTCCCATTTAGCAGGCCTTCAGTGCTGCTTTGATTCTTTCAGAAAAAAAAATCCACACAAAAGCCACCTAAAAAACTGTTAAAGTCTGGCTTTACTTGGCATTTGATTAGTTCTATAATAGATACTTATATTATTCTCCCATACACTCATACCATCTTTACATTGTATTAAGTGGTGAGACAATATTTCATTTTATGCAGGACATAAGCAAAACATGAAGTTAATGAAGTTTACATCCTTGCCAGATAACCATCAGGGATTAGTGTTTTTATTTTAGCCAGTGTAATGAATTGGTATCTTGTAGAACAGATTGGTTTCTAACAATTTGCTGTAGTTTAAGCAGCTCTTTAATATGGAGGGATGTGGTTAACAGTCCTTTAAATACATAAGCTCAGGAAACCTAATGGAAATTTACATTTGTTATTATTTATCATTGTAAGGTGTGTATTTTTTTTTAATGGATGCATTGTGTGTTCTGAAAATGGTGATTTTTCCAGGGGATATATACTGCCTCCCCTCCTCTTCCCCTGCATGTGGAATGGTTGATGGGTATTTCAAAGAGCTCCACCCAAAAGCACAACAATGTCAGTTATTAATGTAAGTGGGACAGAGAGGCTAAGCTGTGCTGGCATTCAGGACAGGGTTTAATCTCTTAATAGAGTCCCTTGCTGTAATTCCTGCAGGTAAGCTGACCACCAGTGTTTACCCTGCTCTCCTGATGAAAGCATCCTGCTGACCACCTGCAGGTGGGGATCAGCCAGGGACTGGCAGTGCTCCCTCTCCTCTGCACTGAGTGGCCAGAGGCTAAAGGGGGGACAAAACAGGTCCTGTCATAGGTGTAGGTCCCCTGTGGGGTGCGAGGCCTCCAGATGTGTGGTTTCTGCTTTTTGGCTAACAAACTTCCTGTATGTGCAAGGAGGGTTTGCAAAAACCATGGAGCAATGCAGAAATGCTGAACCACACCAGTTGGAGATTTCAGTTTCCATGCAGAAGCCCTTTGCCTCCCTCCCTTGTGTCATTCATGTTGGATGATGAGGTTGGTGTTGGAAAGGTCAGAAGTACAAAAAAGTTTCACTGGAGGAAGATAAAAAGAGGGAGAGAACTGAGATGCCAGCTATGAAAGCTGTAAAGGAAAGGCAGCTTAGCCTCTCAAGTGTGATGAGGGAGGGGGAATGCTCTGTGTCCAGTGGGGCTTGAAAACCTGATTTTGCGCTTTTCTTATGAAAACTACACTAGAAATGGTCTTGATGTGCCTAATTCTGAGTGTGGCTAGATAGGATTTCTCATTAAGAATCTGTGCCTATTATCATTGGCAATTGAGGGAAAGAAAACAAAAGTTTTCACTGTAGTTCTGCCATCGAGACTGGAAAAGCAATTTCCATTTTAGTGAGTGTCCAAGCTTGAAAAGATGAAGCTGTTTCCTTAACTTTCATTTTGTTTCTCATAGGTAAAATGCTGTTGTATTTCAAAATTAGGTTTCTTTGAGAATGCTGGTCAGAGCAAGGCTGCACCCCAGCCACGTGCTAATGCCTGAAGGGTGTGAGCTGTGCTCAGGTTCTGCAAAGGTTCCTTTCACCTGCAAAGAATAACCCAAGCAAATTAGCATAATGGTAAATAAAATTGTCCCAGATGCTGTAACTAACTTGAATTTTTAAAATTGAAGCCTTCCTTTAAAAGAAGCTGTTCTGGAAAATAATTAGCCACAGAGGAAAGAGGCAATTTAGCTAGAAACTAGGAAGTACATTTGTGATAAGCAGAGTAAAGAGTCAATGTGAGCACAGAGTGAGTTCTTGAGTTGTTAAGTAACATTATTGGAGGTGGGTAGTCTGGGACCAGAGCTAGCACAGTCTGATTTGAGAGAGATCTGGGCAGATCTCTTTGAAAGAGATTTGAATAAAAGAACATATGAGCAAGAGTATGTAATGAATTAGTATGTGCATGGTGTGCAGGGTGTTTTTATCCTAGAAGGGAAGAGATCTCTTGATTAAAAGGAGAAAAAAATTCCATTCTTTGGTCTGACCAAATGAATGGTATGGTCTTCCCTCTGTCAAAGTTAAATTAAATTGTATAATATAAATTGTTTGAGGTTAAAAGTGCAAGAGAAATGGTCTACTACTGTTCCTCACAGTGACTTCCCTTGTCAAATATGTAAAGCTTAGGTTGGTTGTGGTAATCATGTGATCACCACTGGAAGACCATGGTGGGTGTTAGAACATAATTTTCTCTTTTGTATTCAGCCAAGCACCAGATGTTTAATTGGATACTTTCTGTAGAAACATAAATGGGGCCACAGCAAGCTGTGGGATGCTTAGATGGATTAATTATCCTCTATAGCAAATTTGATATTCCTATTCCAAGTTTTGCCCTTGCTATGTATTCTTGTGTCGGTTTCCAACCCTTAGTTGTGGCGCAGAGATGTTGTGAGTCTGCATCTTCCACTTGATTTTTTTTCCTTCTCAGAAAGCATTTTCTCCAAAGGTCATTTCGATTGCTAAAGCTTTCTCCTTTATTCCTGCTTTTAGCCTCTGCCCTGCTCTATGCTATCGGGTTTCCCAGACTGCTTCTGGCTTTGTACTCTGGTAGAGTGACTCCGCCTGTATCCGCTGCCTGTCCTCTTTTAATCAGTGAATCCAGCCTGTGCTTCCTCCAGTGTTTTGTCCCAACATGTCTTGTCATTCCTCCTTAACGACAGCTGCTTTTTTTCATGTTTCTTTTTCCTTCTGGCTCCTTTCAGGGCTTGTGATCCAGCCAGTCTGAGAGGACTTGCCCTTTCTTTGATCCCTGTGTGTTCCCGGGAAGTGTCCTTACCTACCTCTGCTGCGTGGGATCTTGATTCATGTCCTTCATTTTGCTGCCTAAAGGCTTCTTCACCAGTTACCACAGTCCTGGCTCCCAGCTGTAGCTGTGGCTTGATGCATCAGTTAGCTGGTTTTCCTCTCTCCTCTTTTCCCCGCTTACCTTTGACCTTCCTTAGTTCTGGCAGTGTAAGTCAAGAAAGGGATCTCTTGTGTCTCCTCTGTCTTTATCACAGACTCCTGTTGTAGTTGTTGAAGTTACAGTTCAGATTTGCAAACTGCAGTTTTTAAAATATCATAATTGTTGATTTTTTGAAAACATAACCACTGTGGAGACTGTTTCTTCTAATAGTACTTTATATCTTTTGTCATCCAGTTTTCAATGTTACTTCTATTTCTTATATTCAGTTCATGTGCTAAGGGGCAGAGTGTTGTATCTTTCTATTTCACAGCTTGTGCAATTCCAGTGTCAGGTTTTAACACGGTAAATTAAATTAGAAAAATAAAGTATAATCCAGGTAGTTTTTTGTTTGGGTTTGGGGTTTTTTGTTGGTTTTGTTTTTTTTTTTTAGGTTTAGAAGATTGGTATGTAATTTTAAAGTTCCAGTTTTTTTGTGCTGTCATTTGTTTTATTTTTATTACATAGAGAAAGAAATGTCAGTATTTGCCTAGTTAGGCCCTGAACCAGGGGAGGAGACAGAACTCCACCCATTGAACATATTTAAAAATATATTCTAGTTAGCTGTAGTCAGTTCCAGTTTAGACCTTCTGCATGTCCCAGCTGGGTTGCATAGGCTACAGGAGAATGTGCTACTAAAAAAAATTAAATTAATAGTTTTCACTTTTTTTTTAGCCTGAATTTGGGAGGAATTAGTCCAAGATTCAGATTTTCTATATATGCTTTTGAATTGTAAGGATGCTTTTAATAATTTCTGCATAAGTATGGTTGTTTGTGTATGGCCTCTACCTAGCTTGGTTTTGACAGAAGATGTGGTTGATGTGGCCCATATTAAATACAACCACAGTGACATCACTCCCTTTTTTTTGAGTCTTGGATCAAGACTCCATGTGGGAACAAGCCCAAACCCTTTCCTGGTGTGGTGGAAGTGCAGCTACCTTGTGGCTCAGTCTCCAGTTCGATGGCCAGAGCTGGCTGTGACGTGGATTGCTGGCTCCATATCCTCCCCTGTTCACCCCAAAAACCCAAGCCAGGGTGTTTCTGCAGGGATTTCAGTGCTGGCAGCTTCCTTGTGCTGTCTGAGTACTGTCCCACCACACCCCACTCCTTGCTCCATGGATTTGCTTGTTCCAGTGTTTTCCTGGAGCAGCTGCAAGGTCTCCCTCCGCACAGAGGGTTTTGTTCTTGCTCTTTTAGCATTTGCTTGTGCATGTGCAGCCCTCTTGATTTACACTTGCTCGTGATGCTCTGTCCTTTTAAAAAATATGATTTATATCCTCCACGTGTGACTGAGTTATTTTGGAAAGCTGTAGTTAGACGTTTTACAACACATTCCTGTGAGGCTTTACTTCTGTCAGGTTTTTAGTGCTATTTGGGGGTCTTTATGCTATTTTCAGTGGCTTTTCATTTACCATGGGAATCCTGTTTTGGAAATAACCAGATGTTTCAGCACTTTGTGGGATTTCAAAAAAAGTATTATCTTTTCTTGTATCATACATCTTCCCTGCAATTGTGGTTTCATAGTCTTTAAAATAAATTATATATGGACTTATATAAGTTATGTTTTTAGTAAGGGACACATTTTGTCTGCTGTCTGTAGTATATTATTATCCTGTATTAGTAATAATCACTCAGTAACAATTTTGATGGAATCTGTGTGACTAATATTTAACTTAAAATAGCTCAATATTTTTTGTTTTGGTTTAAACATTTTGTTCTTATAGGATGACTCTTTCATTTTTTCTGGTTTTGCTTTGTCCAGAAAACTTAAGCACAATGACTGCTTGCTTCCAGTAATGACAGGTAACTGTAGGAGTGGAGGCAGCAGGCAGTGGTTGCTGTTATTTTAAGCAGCATTTAGTTCTTTGTGTTAGATTTGAGGAAAGCACATTTTTGCCTGGACAAGTAGAAACCTAAGTCAGTATTTTCCGTTTTGTCAGGGGTAGTCACTGGGTTTTTAAATGGGAACCAAAATTTAGGGTGTTACTGTTTTATTTGTCATTGTTAAGACTTTGGGTCCAAAATCATGCTGCTTTAGATTCATATAGTGTTGTCAAAGTCAGTGGATTTGCTGAGATTTGTATCAGCTGTACGTGTGCCTCTGTGTCTTTTGATAGCACTGGAAATCATTAAAAGAACAAGGGATACGCTTTGTCCTTTTTTTTTATTTTTAAATTTTTTTAATCACGGACACCATCGCTTTTCTTTCCTCAATTGGAAAGAAACTTCTGTTGGCTCTGAGTCCCATTATGTGCACATTGAGTGATCTCAGAGGGTTCCTCACTTCCTCATGCAGAGACTTTAATCATCCTGCCAGGGTGATACTTCGTTGCTCTGTTTAATGAGTTGTTCAGGAGAGACTCAGCAAAGGAGCTGGTGGAAGAGCTGGGCACTTGCACAGATTAATCTCTCAAGCTCTGCTCAATAAGGGTTGATTAAATAACCCTTTTTTATCCATCAGCTTGCTGACCCCACACTGTCTTTTTCTCCTCACCCTGTGGGACAATATGTAACTTAGACTGAAATTCAGTGAGAAGGGCAAAGGAGTGGAAACCCACCAGGTCTTACTACTTGTGCTAAGCCTATGTGTTGGTGAGGGCTGGAAAAGACACGAATTAGGGCAAGTTTAGAGGTAATTTCCATGGCAGGCTTATGCAGTAGACACCTGTAACCAACATTACTATGATAAATTCTGCTTGTTGTGATAACGCCTTGATGTCTGTGTTTTACCAGTGTGACATCAATCTCTATCTGTATCCCTGATACATGAGCCTGTAGGCTAGATAAGAGGATTAAAAATTAGTTGATGTTTAATTGTAACATTGAAACTCTTCTTGAAAAGAGTTGTTTTACCCAGGCTTATTGTCCTAACACTGGTCCTCTGAGAGGTTATGTCAATGTGGCTGAAAACGAACCTAGTGTTGCTTCCTTGATGAAGCTGTATCCCTTGTCTCTGCTTAATTTGTATCAGACATATTACTGATGCAGTGGGCAGGGTCATAGTGCCCGCAGCATTTTGATAGTTGGGGTTTCAGTGAAGGTCAGAAAACAGGCACAGTTTTCTCTTTAAATCCTCCAGTGTGGCAGTTGTCATCCTGTGGCAGTGCTTTTCACCTTGCCTGTCTCTGCAGTGAGCCCACTGACCCATGGAGTCACTGTGTAGGTATTGCTGGCAGTAATTTATCCTGTCACACACGCAGTGAGGAATTCATCATCAGAAATGCGACTCTTACAGATTTGTGAAGTGTCAGTTTGACAGAATTACTCAGAATTGCTGACAGCTGGCGTCCTTCCAACAGACCAGTAGTTGCTTAGCTGTGAAAAATGGCAGAAGATGGACAAATATATTGGAACAAGAAAATCTCTACAACACAGAAGTGGTGCTAATGTGATATAATTCATAACTGGTTGCTGTTACAAAGAGTCACCTTCAAGCATTCAAGTCTATTCTTCCTTCTTCTCTGGCAAGTGATTTACTTTGTGACAGGTAGCTCAGCAAATCAGATCATTCCTTACCTTGTTTGGTCTTTGTTCCTCTTCTTTTGCTCATATTTTGAGAGCAGGATAGAGCTGACCAGGCTAAATGCATTTTACAAATATTTCTGTCAGGTTATGGAAGCTATTAAACATTAATTTCTAGTGAGGCTGAAGTGGGATTTTAAATATTTAAAGGAGTAATTTATGTAAAGGAAATTCCTATTACTTCCTAAAATGATGATTTCTTATAATTTGGGTTTGGATATCCATAGGCAATTAATCTAAAATTTCTACTGCTGTAGTTTTGCTCCCTTTGCACTAGCTCTTTATATAAAAATATGTTCTCAATATATGCCAGCAGGTCTATATTTTGAGCTAATTATGATTGTCATCCTTATCATACTTGATTACTTTTTCCCAAGGACAGAAATTGTTGGGCAAGTGGCATGGGGGTGGAAATTGGAGCCCAGAGCCATCAAATGTAATGATGACAGAACTGGGACGCATTACCTGATCACTAAAATGACTCAGACCACATGCAGATGGATTGTTTCCCTTGTTAATTCATGCAAACGTGGCCTGGAGGTTAAAGGAATTGATCTTGAGATCAGGAGGTCTCTGCTTTATTTCCAGCTCTGTCACCAGTTTGTTTTCTGACCTTCAGTGAGTCATGACCCTATCAATATACTGGCATTGATTTACAACTCATATGCATGATGTGAAGCATGAGCTTCAGTAAACTAATGAATTTGGGCTGAAGTGGTACCCCTAAGGTTGCACAAGAAGACTGTGAGGGAGCCAAAAGCAGAAGCCAGAAGTAAACTCCAGTGGGCGGTATCACTTGTGAGGCACCTTTGTTTCCTTGGCAAGAATTTTGGCCCAAGACTTGAGTCTTGCCCATGGATTTTGAGAAGTGCATATCTAGATTTAGGAACAGGACACAAGGCATATGATGATGATGTGAAGGAAGATTATGATGCTAAATAAATAAGAACTATTCCTTAGGATGTTAAATGGAGACAAACAATTATCATAGACTTGTAGGATATCCTGAGTTGGTATGTAAAGGTTGTTTTTTTTTTTTTCCAGTAGGGAATCTGAAACCTGAGAATTTTTTGCTGAAGCTGTTCCTGAATGCTCTGTTTCAGGCATGAAACACAGCATTAGCTGTGTTCTTTTGTTTTTCAGTAACTGCTATTTTGCAGTTTAGTAACTCAAAAATTCTTTGGGCCAGGAGAAGAGTCATTGAAATCACTCATAGTGGAGGGAAGGAAGGTAAGAGGCAACCAGTGCTGAGTGGTGTGAGTAGTTCTTTTGTGTATGAATCTGAGAAAGACAACAGATTTGCTGCTCTTACTGATTCCTGAAGAGAGTCATAGCTTTTCTTTTTGCTTCATAGTGGAGTTCTGATTTTACATATTGAAAATTATTCCTGCCTACTAATGACCAGTTTGCTTATATCTTCCAAATAGATATAGTTCTTAATATCATCTTTTGCCCTAATGGCATTGTTAGGTCTATACTGGGTCTTTCCCCACGTTCTTTTGGCTCAGCCCCACACTTAGTGTTGCAGTAAGGGGAGTATTTTTCTCCCCATTGCTGAGAGCAGAGTGGCCAAACTTGGCTTTGCAGAGTGGCATGCTCTTCCTGCCTCGGACTTTCCACAGGTCTGTGCTTTCCTCTGGAAGGGCTCTGCAGTGTGGGCAGTGGCGGTGGCAGCCAGCTGGGCATCTGTGTGACCCAGTCCCTGCTCCCACTCACCCAGGGCTGTGGCTGGGACCCCTGGCAAGGAGCCACATGGCTTCTCTGTGTGCCTCTCTTCAGCTGGGTGCTCCTTCTCACTGCGGAGCACGGGCTGCAGCTCACGTCAAGAGAGGCAGGTGATCTATAAAGTACTGTGCTTTTATTTTTACCCAGTGTAGCCAAGGCATTGGTTGTGTAACTTAAAAGAACAACCTAGTAATAAACCCGTCCTTGCATTCAGAATTCAGGCTGAGTGTCCCTGCTTTGCAGTCACTTCTTGCCGCTGCTCTCTTTTGAAGCAGTTTGGATAGACATGGGCTGGTCATGCCTTTGGCTCCAGTTGGCAATGTGGTACCAGCTCATATTTTAGGAAATGGCCATAATTCAGGAAAGCTGTTGTGTTCAACACTGGATTGTGTAATTTGTATTTTTAATAACATTCGGAGTGTGACTCCATGTAAATTCAGTACCACTGGTGCCTGTGCAGTGACAGCAGTCAAATTATAGAATTGGGTAAGGAAATGTACAAATCTTTTCTTTAATGGCTGTCGTGGCAAAGAGAAAGATAGTAGAATATGGTTAGGTTTTTAAAGAAGCTTGTTTTTTTGGTGTTTTTGCTTTTTTTGGAAGCTTTTTAAATTTCTTTTTTATAGGCATAGTTTCTTATTAGTCTTATTTTTGCTTTATCGTTTTCTTCATATTTTTTCAGGGGAAAGGCCATGGGAGAAGGAAAGGGGTGATTTAGGGAGGAAGAAGTTTTTGCTCTTGCTGTGTTCTACACTTCTCAAGTCAGGCAGTAATGCTGGTTGCTGTGATGCCATATCTGTTAGAAATAGATTGCATCATTTGTGACCATTGGGGGTGGCCTGTAGTTCATCCTGCTCATCTTTTCTCAGTGTGATTTGGGGAGCAAGATGTCTTTAAGTGCTTGTTTGAGGTATTAGCCCAGAGACAGTGATTTTACCAAGTGACAAGTGGCAGGGCTGGCTGTCACCCTGAGCATGTTTATCTTGGCACCTGGCCTTGATGACTGCTTTTAATGGGTACTTTTTGCTGGGAAGCTGAAAATCTTCCTTTGGCTTTTATCATTTCCATCTCACATACTGTAGTTGATGTGGCCAGTAAAAGACCTTTTGTATTTCAGACATTCCCTTCCCTCCTTTAATCCTGACCTAAGCTTTGTTGTGAGGAGTTGAAATGGCATTTTTGGGAGGGAGCTTTTGGGAAGGAGATTGCAGAGCCGTGTGACTGGTGTGACCATGTTGTGTCTGGGTGGTGGGGAAGAAGAATGCTACTTGGCTTTGGAAGAAACGTTTTGGTCACTTGCTTTTCTATATTAAAGACTATCTGAGTATCTTAATCTCGAGTTTAAAGGGAGGGAAGAATCCAGTGTTTTGTTTTGTCTGTGGCGAGCAAATAGATGCTGTTTGAAAAACATGGGAGAAAGGAAATGAAGTCTTGTGGTTTCTTTCTTCAGTGTTGTCCTACAGATAAAAATCCATGATGGAGCTTGTTGACTTTTTTTATTAGACAAATAGCATTGGGAAACACCTGGTGCTGGAAACCCTTAGTCATGTGCATGGCTTAACTCTGTCTTTGGCAGTACAAAGCATTAACAAGTAAAGGAGAGAAAACCTAAATATTTGGTTGGGGCTTGCTGTGCTTGTGTTTCACTTCCCCTTTTCTCTTCCTCCACTGTTAATTTTATTAGGGGTTGACTTAAGGATAGGGATGACTTGACTGCCAGCTGTTTTTTGGGGAAAGCAAGTTGGGATGAGCTTCACCCTGCCACCAGCCCTGAGCACTATCCAAAGGGTGTGCTGAAGATTCAGCTCCCACACAGCCATGAGGAAACTTCTTTGAAGCTTCTTTGCATGGAAGATGGTGGGAATGTAACTGCAGCATTTCTACCCTTTTCCACACAAATAAGTGTTGATGCAAAGAACTACCTCTGACAGGGAGTTTGTGAAGCAAAGCAGGTTTGGAAAGAGATGGTTGCTGTTGCATTGTCCAAATGGGAGCTGGTTTTTAGCTGTAGCTGTGATGGGGTAGACTTTAGGAAAGTTAGATGATGCCATCAGATGTTTTGAAGAAAGCCACAAGTGGAAGCTTATGGAAGAGTTCACACCAAATCCCCAAGTACATATTATTCTAAGACCTTGAACTTAAGCTTAAGACAGTTTATTTGAATTTCAGTCCTTGCTAGCATTACTGTTTACAAGGGCATGGAGTGACAGGATAAGAGGTAATGGCTCTCAACTGAAAGAGAGTAGATTGAGATTAAATATAAGGAAGAAATACTTAACTGTAAGGGTGGTGAGGAACTGGAACGGGTTGCCCAGAGAAGCTTTGGATGTCCCATCCATGAAGTGTTCAACGCCAGGTTGAATGGTGCTTTGAGCAACCTGGTCTAGTGAAAAGTGTCCTTGCCCATGGAAGGGGGCTTGGAACTAGCTGATCTTTAAGGTCACTTCCAACCAAACCATTCTTATCATGCCAAACCATTGCTGGTATGGTAAGTAGGGAGAGCCTCCTGCTTAAATGGGCCTTCTGCGGTGAGGCATGAGGTCCTTGGTGCTGGGGCTGGGCTGATGGAGGGTGCAGGCTTTAGGGTTGGTGTCCTCTTTGAGAAGGGAAGTAGCATAGTTGAGAGAAACAGTGAAATTATCTTAACATGGCAATCAGAGTATACAGCAAATCACCCTGTGTTTTAATTTCCTCATAGGATAAGTAGAACACAAATGAACATTTGCAGGGCATGGAATTGATGCTGTTCATGCAGAATCTAAATGAAGTCACTTGTTACCTTCACCCTGCACTCTTTACTTATATTGCAATTAGCTTGGGGTCATCAGAAGCACTTATTTTTCAGCTTCTCTCATATTCTCATCTACAGTCTTTGTATCCCTCATTATTTTGTGGTCAGTGTAAAAGACTAACAAAAAAAAAGAGATAACTAAGTTCTTGACCAAAATTAGTTGGTGCTAGTGGTTTGAATTTGATTTTCCAAAGTATGCATATTCAGCTGTCCTTTGTAATTAGCACACATTTTGTGGTAGCCACAAACACGGTTCTAGAAATGCGGTTTGGCAAGGTTAATAACAGTGGGGTTATCAACTTGTGGTGTTCTCATTTTCTTTTCTATTTGGGGTTCTGATTACAAAAAAGCAGAGTAGAGGTAGAGTTAATAGGCAGTCTTAATTTCTAAGGCCGTTTGTATATAACTGAAACTTCTTTCCAGCACTGATTTTAGCTGGAGCACAGCCTTGATGGGAAGAGTAAAATTCTTATGCGCCCTATCAGAAAGTAGCATGTAAAGTCTTGCACTACTTCCCGTACTTGCAGCCTTTAATTGTCTGAGGAATGACTGCTCCTTACTTAAACATTTGGAATAGAGAACTGGAAGTGAGTATGTAAAAAGGAAAGGAAAAGCTACTGTTTGTTGAGAAATGGGAAAGCACTCGGCAGCCAAACATCTTGGCTGGTTATGCCTTTGTGTGCTTGTGACAATGCTCCTGGCCTTGAACTCTGTCATCTTTCTTGACTGTTTTAACTTCAGGAAAAACAAAGCCTCGACTAAGAACTGTAAATAATACCAGTCATGCCTCCTCACCTTCCTGCACTGTAACTCTTAGCCTTGTGATTTGCCTGCCTCTCGAGCCTCTTGTTCATTATTTTGGGTTTCAGCTGATGCAGAGCCCCCTGGGTAGATGGGGTCTCCTGGGAGTAGAGGAGGGGAATGTGTGGAGTGACAGCACTGAGCTGGGAACGGAGCACCGACATAATGGAACAAGTCTGCCAGTCTCAGGGAAGGGAGTGAAACCTGCAAACTGAGGGGGACACATGGGAGAGGGCTCTTTTCTCTTCCCTCTTGAGCGACTGGAGCCAAGTCCCCATGCTTTCAGCACCTCTTATCCTCACCACCCCTTGTTCTGTGTTGAGCAGGGCACAGGTTCTTGGCATGGTGGCCAGATTAGGGAGTAAATTGGGATTTTTCTTGGCTTGTTGCTTTAGAGGGTGGAAGAAGGGAGCTGGATTGTGGTGGAAGACTAGGAAAGATGAGGGAAGAGAAATGGAAACAGCCTAAAAGATTGGTAGAGGCGTGTAGGGGCCAAAGGGAATCATTTGGTGAAGGGAGAGAAGAAAAGGTCAGAGAGGAGTAAAGAGAGGATAAAGATTCCAGAAAAAAATAGAATAGGTTTTGACAGGAAAATATTATGTCAAGAGCTTGATTAAATAGAGTAGTTGAAAAGTCGTGTGTTCTGGAAAAAAAAAAGGTTATTCAGTAAGAGACTGCTATTAGATGAAAAATTCACATTGCTATTTTCTCTGAATATTAAGCTTTCATTCTGGGAGCCCTGTAATGAAATAGAGAGAAGCAAAATACAGAAAATGGAAAGGAGAAACCAAAATAAACTGCTATTTTATTGTTGCGTTTGAATAGTAGAACGTAATGCAGCATGTTACAATTTTTGAAAATGGTTTACAAAATTAAAAAAAAAAAGCAGCATCTGGCAGTGGGTTAAACACTGGTTTGCTGTGTCAACATCAATAATGCAAGTATATACTCACTCATGTGTGTGTGTAATCTAGTCACTCATATCATACCTGCACAAGTAGCTCCGTGTAAGCACACGAATGGTGTCCTTCCCAGCTGAACAAAATTATTTCACTGCTTTGCCTGCTAAGGACTCAAGCAGTCAATCTCAGTAAATCTTCCTTTCACAGTTCAGATGCAATTGCCAACCACCCAGAAGAACAGAGATCTGTTCGAGTTCATGGAGCTGAGATGATTTCTCTCAGGTTGGAAAGGGATAATATGTGACAACCTCTTATTGTAAATTTGAAATCAAATCAGCTTTTTTTGTTTTCTTTTCTTGTTGTGTTCTGTTATTTAACACAGCTTTTACATATAGTCCTTGGTAAAGGCTGATTAATATTTAATAAAGATAAATGGAGTTTTCACCATAAGAAAGCAGCAGCCATCTGAGATAACAGTGATCAGGAGGGAACAATCTGCCATTCAGCTCTGTGGCTGGAGAAAGCATCACTTAGACTGTAATTTTTATTCTGCTCTCTATTTTAAAGCTGAAATTATAAAGTACTTTCAATTAAAATGCAGTTTTGATGTTTCAGCTCTCAAGAACTTGTGGTAAAATTAACCCATGCAGAGTTGAGAGCAAAGCAAGACTGGAGTACATCACAGAAGCCTTCTCTGCAGCCTTGGAAGGTTAAAGACAGGCAATGAGCCTAAATATCTTTTCAGAAAAAAAAAAGTCTTAAAATTAATTCTCCGAGCTGATGACCCTCTTTGTTTTAATGATACAATATTTGAAAGTCAGAATTACTTGTATACAGCTGATACAGGAATGAACAACCAAAAAGTTAAATCCAAAAGTTAAATTGGCAAGGGAATGCATGTCAATTTGGCACATGTATTACTGATTTTAAAAAATTTGAACACTTTGTTAAAATAGCTGTAACTGGGAAATCATTACTAAGCAGATACATTTCCCATGGGATCTCTGGGGAACCAGAGTTTGGGCTGATGTTTGTTAAATATTCTTATTTATCATGCAGAACAAAACATACTAATTTATTCATCAAATTTACAGAGGATGCAAAAGTTAGGGCAGTGGTAAATGGGAAGGAACGGAACTGCAAATCATTAATGCAGAATTGTGAATACCCAGTGACTTGGGCTGCCACCCAGTTTTAGTCATTTAGCGCCAGTGAATGCATAGAGCCGTAAAATTTAGGTGATGCTTACTTAGTAGAGGATCCTCTTTTGTTGGAAGTGAGGTCTGGAAAGGGTTTGAGGATGATGTTTCACCAGCTGGTCTTCCTGCTGCCTGGCACACAGGAGAGCGCATGAGGGTGGGGGACAGGGCCAGCAAGAGGACGTGGCACTTACTCCTCCTGTGGGTCCTGCCACAGCTTTTGCTGTGGTGCTGTGTGATGTGGGGCACCCTGGTGTCAGCAAGCTGCAGTGTCACCTTTGAGTGTGTTCAGGAGAAAGGAAGAAATGATGAAGTGCCCAGAAAACTTGTCACAGAATAAAGGGGAAGTTAGAAGGTGTCTTGATCGTGAGTCAGATGGATAGAGCTGAGGAGATGGATGTACCACAAGAAGGTGCAGATAGGTCATGTCAGCTTAGCAAAAGGGTATGGCTGGGGAGGAAAATTTGACATCAAATCAGTTTCTCAAGGTGTATTTTCTGTTCCTGGCAAATTTAGAAACAAGATGAATTGTCTTTCTGAAACATGAGCTATTGCTTAGTTGGGAATTATTTTAGGAAAATCTTCTGAAAAGGATGCTTTCCTTTGTTTCCTCTCCTGCTCTTTCTCTCCTTCTCTGCATGAGACATCACAACAGCAAGAACAGCATTCGTTCCCTACAGAACTTTCTGAGTCCATAGCTCTGTCAACCACGTTTGTTGCCTGTCCCTTCAGAATAATACTGTTAGAGAGATCCTGGATTTTAGTTATTTATTGGTCACCAGCTGCAGCACTAACAGAGTTTCTTGATGCAGTTGGCAGCTGTTTTACTGAAACCAAAGCTTACTATTTTGCATACTAATTATTAAATACTATTATTAGCAGTAGAGGTCACATAGGTATCCAGTATTCTGGAGCCTTAAAAAACTACATGCTGAAGTGCTGTGTGGTTCCTTCATTCCCATCTAATGCAGAGGAATGCTACTTGCCTCAAGCTATTTGAGCATGATGCTTTTGTATACATTCAGCATATCCATATTATTTGGAGGAAGAGTCCCAGTCAATTGAAAATGTTTAGTCTATCCTATTTGTTAGTGATACCAAAATAGGTATCTTTTGCTACTGCTGCCTGTTCTGGTTCCCCTTTGAATGCTGTCATTGGATGTAAAATCACAGAAAAATCATTCCTTATTCACTGTTTTTTCCTCTGGGACATGCCTTCAGAAGGTGGAGTTGATGTTCTTGGCTCATCCACTTGTGTATGTGTGAGGCATGGCTGCATTTCCTCACTGAAGACTAAAGTCCATCAAAAGGTTTTAATTAAAGTCATTGAAATTATGGGGGCAGTGGGAGGAGACAGATGAAGGGAGTAGGACCACATAAAAATAAGCAAACACTGAGACTTTGTGCATTCACCATGCTGAATGGTTTTGTTGTGTTTTGAGAATTTCTCCTCAGAGAAAGACAGATCCAGAGTGCTCAGTGCCTCACCCAAAGCTGACTGTAAATCGAGGCTCTATAATGGAAATACAGATTATGCTAATTGAGATGAAGTTTTATAGTGCTAATGTGTATTTTACTCTTCTGTGTGGTGAAGTGCAGTCTGGGTCTGAGGGAGCTGACAATGTCCTATTCATATGTAAAATGTTGTGAAGGATCTGTGGTTTGGTATATTTCAAAAGTGCCACATGAGGGGATTCGCACATCTGAAAGCAATATTATCCGTGTACACTTAATGCTAAAGGAGAGAGGAGCGTGTGAAAGCTTCCCAGCCTCCCTGTAGGGACATGTGGATCCTGCTGGAAGAAGGCAGGAGTGGTGGAGAATTTCCATGGTCCAGTGGGGCAGGACATGGGGCCAGCATTGCTCTACAGAGCTGGAGCTGTGCTGATCCCGGTCAGCGGAAGCAATAAACAGCTGCTGGAAAAGTAAGAGAAACCCATTGCATCTCTGTGCCTTGGGATTACTTGGAGTTTAGAAGTATTAAACAGAATAAACTCTTGGAATAAGACAGTAAGCCCAGCTGTGTCTTAATTATTAGTTCGGACAGCTTTCCAATCACAGAATCAGGCCTTTGCTGCCTGTGATACTTTCTTCTTTTAATATCAGCATTTGGCCTTCACATTGCCAAGGAAGTAGCATCCTTAATTTGTGAGAGCTCATCTGCTTATCCAACAAGCTGCAGTCATAATCCTCTTTGCCATAATGAATGACTGCTCTGGAAGCGATTACTGCAGGATTTCATACTTTCTTTTCTGCTTATCAAATTCTTTAGTGCTTCTTTTTTTGTAGAGAAAATTGTTGTTCATAAATCACAGTAAAGTATTAGGGGGCTGTGACTGCACTAAAAATACCAGGGGCACTGCTTCAGAGGTGGTAAATCTTGTCTATCTGGACATGTTGCTAGGACAGGAATGACCTGTGTCCCCTGGTTTCTGTTTGTCAGGTCAGGTGTGCGTATGTGTGCGTGCACTGCTTCTGCCTCAAGTTCAGAGACCACAACTTTGAGCCTTTCATTGCTCCAGGTTAAAAAGACTGCTGCAGCTCTATTTTCTATTCTGCTTGGCTTGTGAGAAGACTTGCTGTGCATTTCAGTATATCCATTGCAAATATGATTTTGTGTTTCATCTTCTGTTCACATCTGTTGAAGAGTAGCAAAGAAACAGTAGCTCAAATAGACTGCAGCTGTGGCAGCCGTCGTTTTCATTTTGACTGTGATTCAAGATAAATGCTTTTAAAATTACAGCTTTCTAAAGAAACCTTCTTCCTTTAAAGGTTTTTTTTCTCCCTCTTCTTTTTTTTTACTTTTTTTGTGAGCTCATAAATCATTTTTGTTAAGAAGACTGGTAGTAACAGTGGGATGGAAGTAGTGAGAAATTTAGAAAAAGAAATCCAGCTTCTTATTTTTTAGGACAATGCAGATTTACAGCTTTTTTTCCCCTGGACCTACATTTGCACAGTTTTCTTTTGAACTTACATCAGAGAGATGGAATATAGCCAACTATCTACAAGCTCGAAAACTAGGCTGATAAGAAGAACAGAGTAGGGCATTTAGCCCTTTGCTATAAAGACAACCTAGCAGCAGATGTGCCTGCTGATGTTGTTACAGTGAGTATCTAGAATTGGAGGAAGGCATGTTTAGAAACCTGTAAGCCTCATTAGAAATCTTCCTACCTTCCCAGATTATTGCAGTCTGATTTGGCAAAACACGTCTGACTTCTAGTGGAAAAGTAGGAAAAAGAGTAATGTCCAGAGTTTTTGTTTCCATTTAATGTACTGGATCCACAGCGTCCCTTCATGCAAATTCATAATGCATGTTTGTTTGTGAAATACATATGGTTCAAGTCATAATTCCTAAGATTCTACCTTCATTTGTAGAAAGTTGCATTTGTGATGGAAAAGAAAAAGGAAACAAATTTTTAATTTTATATAGGTGGAAATTTATTTATTTATTTATGAGCACTTAGAAATAGTTCGGCAAGAAATCTACTGTTTTGATCAATATTTTGTGACATCTGGCTTTGCTAATTGGTGACATAAATTACAGCATTCTCAGAAGTGAGCAGTCAGCTGAGATGGTCTGTGGTCCATCCAAAATGGACCAGTGAAATACTGTGATGCCCCCAGATTTGCATTTCATGCCAGAGAAAACAAAGTTGTATCAGAAAAGTTCTGACCAAGTCTAATAGAGCTTGTAGTTTGCACCCACAAAAACCTGTGGCATTTAAAGAAGCCTGTGTGTTTGAGATAAACAAAATAGAGCTCTCCTCTTGGGAGTACTAAAGCCTGTGGAAAAGTGTCTTGATTTAGGTTTGTGGATAAATTCTTGAGACTGCTAAAGAAATGCTGTATAGATTAACATTTTTTTTAATTAGTGGAAAAAAGTTTCTCATTGTTCATTAACAGGAAAGATGTTGTGCTAATTTATGCCACATGCAATGTCCGTAGGGTGACCAAGGATCTAAGTCTATGCATAATTTCACCCAAGGATATTAACTTCCCCACTGTGCCCAATTAAATCCATCCCCATGCTAATCTGAGAACAAACAGGATAAAATACAAATTTATTTCTGGAAAACTGTCTAAAGCAAAAAGGAATTAAATATCTCTCTATTCTTTGGAGGATATTTACAACTTTTTGTAATTAGTGATTAGAGCCAAGAAACAAACGTTGAGACTAATTTCCTTACTGTGCCAGGATTTATTTCGTGTAACCTCAACCGTTTAGGGTTGCTGGTCAGTGGAAAGGAGTGGAGCCATCTCCAGAGCCCCTTGGGGTGGCCCATCTCTGCAGGTGTGGCTCTCTGTTAATTGTAGGAGCTTAAATGAGTAGCTTATAGAAATCTCACTTCCTAACGTGAATTCAGACTGTAGCAACGAATAGATTTGATGGAAGTTTGTAAGGTCTTTGCCTCTACTTTTCTGACCTGGGAAGTGAGGACTGTTACCTGGCCCCTGGCCACATAAGTCGCAGCTTTCCTGCTCTTCTCAGCCATAATCATTTCACTAAGGTGTGATCTCTTTTTTAATCCTTTGCTTTTGTTGTATCCATTTTTGTTTGTTTCTCAGGCTAAGTAAACCCTTGTATTTGTAATTATTGTCTGGTGTAAGGTAAAATCTGTCCTCCATTGATATAAAGAAGAATTGTCACATTCTCTGGGTTTAAGACTTTGGCATGCTTATATACAGTACCTAATCTGTTTTTTACTTTCTAAATATAGATCTCTCAAGCTCCAAGGAAGAAAGCTGCAGTGTTGCCTTAAGAAATCAAAAGAGGCCAGACAAGAGTTTAGTCATAAATCCTTGTACCTGTGGTCTCCAGATGAAGGACCAATAATTTAGTCTAAAATCCTGAGCTGAATGCAGCAAAGCACAAGGCCCCAGATGTCACAAGATGTTGCTATCAATCCACTGATCTTTGTGAGCCCCTGCTGAAGGATTAGTGTTCATAAATCATTGCCTGGAGAGCTATCTCAAAGTCTCCTTACTCAGGCTTTGTAGCCAGTGCTGGGTGACAGCATTTGCATTCGCTCCTCATGTTGCTGATTAAAAATTAACTCTTTCATACCATTTGGTGTCCTTCTCCTGATTACTCTGTAGAAGGGAGCGTAGGAATTTTAATGACATTTGAAATGAGTTAGACTTCTTGATGCTGAGTTTCCTGTTTTGCCTGTGGTTTAAACTTGGCTGGAGTTTTGCAGACCAAATTGTTGTAAATTATTATGGAAGACTCATTTTCCTGAAGCAGAACGAGCTGTTTACTAATCACAGGCTTGTTCAGCATGATTTTAGCTAACTGTCTGAAAGGTATGCAGACAAGATGTTCCAAACTAAACAACAATAACAACAAAAAAAAAAAGGGAGAAAAAGGAAAAAAAATCAGTCCCAACCTTTGAGGAACTCTGGGAAAGGGCTACTTCCTTGGGTCACTTGCTTCAACTCTGCCCTGAGTGTTATCATGCTTCAAGAACATTGGATGTCCAAAATGTTGTTGGATTGAACCTTGCTTGATTTGTATTTGGATATGACCAGTTTGCCTTGAGCATAATGTCTTGTCAGTATAGACAGAGCATTGTTTCATAATACGATTTACAGAAGAGTTTTTTCAATTGGGCTATGGATGTCTCACTGTGCTTAAGGTGTTTGGTATAGTATTGAAATATGTATACCAATGCTTTGTCCTATATACCAAATAGAAGTAATTTTCTGTGCTGCTTTAGGGTTGTAGCAGAAATCTGTGCAAGAAAAAACATGTCCAGGTCTTTAGCTGAAGAGAATCTGTGAACTTTCAGTATGGGTATGATTATTTATTTTTGCTTTGATTTAGAAATTCAGAAAGTTTAAAGTCAGTAGCTTGTGTAAACATGGCTAGAGATGGCAAAGGTGTAAGTAATCATTTTGGTGCTTGCCTTGACCAATTGGCACTGATTTTTCTGTCTAGATTGGGTAGGGAATGTTTAGGTGAATGGTCAGCCCTAACTCAGTGGGTTACAGCTCAAGGAAAAGCTACTATGTTATGTACCTACTCTTTGCTATCAAGAAGATACTCTATGCAAAGCATTAACTCTGGCCTGAAATTAGGGGTGGTTGGGCTGGAGGAGAGCAATGTATTAGTGGAGAGCAGTGTACTTCAGGCAAAAGAAGCAACCATTTTCAGTCTGTCATGCCAAAATCAGACCAAAAATGAAGAGTAATCAGACCAAAAAGAGGAATATATTGGACTTGTTTCTTTAAAAAACGAACAGGATCTGATCCTCAACCAGAGTCTCACCATACTGCTGCCAGTGCTTACTTTTTCTTCCTCAGTGTGAAAACTTGTATCCCAATAGGAGGAATGAATTATGTATGTCAGCTTTAAGCAATGCTGTATTAGGGAATTTTGTTCTTTGTACTTTAGACCAGTGTAATGAAAAGTTAAATATTAATATGTCCTCAGAACTTTTCTCAAATATTTGTAATATGAGATTTAATTTAAGAAGCAGTGAACAGAGGTAGAATTTTTACGTTTGGCTTTTGTTATCGTGCCAGTAATTAGAATAGTCCAAGCAATATAAATTAAATGTTACCAAGTAGGGAGACAGTTGCTAGATAGCAGCTGGGGACCTTTTAATATACAGAAGTCTTGGAAACTGGAGCCTCAGACATCTATGAGATAGTAGAATGGCAGTGATAGAGATGGCTGCTGAATGCACCCATGCTTGAAATGCCACTTGTTTGTCTCCCTCAGTGCTGAAGAAGAAGTGGCAATTATTTTGTGTCTCTTCTAGCAAAGTCTCCTCTGGGACTTAATCCCACACAAACTTGTGAGAAATTGTTAGATTTGCCTTTCTGATGCTTTGTGAGAAGGTCACCTTTATGGCTTTCAGTCTTCAGAAATCTTGGTTGCCATGATTTCTGCCTGACCCCGTTTCACTTTGTCTAGGTAGTTGCAGTGTTCACATACATTTTAGGCCAATAATCTCCCAATAGAAGTGCTACCATGTCCCCTGTCTTAGTTTTTTGTAGCTCCTGATAGGGAGATGCAGAAATAGTATTGATGTGGCTTCTCATATTCTGTATTTTCTCCAGAGGTCTCCCATTCTGGGATAGGGTCTTTGAAGGTTACCAAGTGCATTAGAAATACCTTCTGCCAAGGAGAGGTGACAGATTAAGCTGGGCTCGCATTTTTCCATGTGAATGATCTTCAGTGTTCTTATGTCTAATGCCCTGTTATTCGCAGGTCAAATTCCTGCTGTTGGTACTGGTGGGTCTAAATGGAATTTTCTGGAAGTTGAAGCTGTGCACAGATGCTTCTGTTCTGAGATGATTTAAGGCCTACACACTTCTCTGTGTATGCATGCACAGCTGATGGTTGTGTTGATAAGCAGGGCTGTTTATCTTCCTTGTTTGAGAAATTGAAATTTGATGCCTAGATAGCATCCTCTACAAACTTCCTTATTAGATTCATAACTAGTGGTTCCACACATATTTTAGCAAGATGGGCCAAGACTGCATTTTTGACAAATCATTCCTGGTGATGGAAGAAAGGTCTTGTTTTTACAGCTCTTATATTTAAGTAACAAACTCACGATTCATCCAGTTACTCACACTCCTGGCTAACTTCAGGGGATTCACGTTCTTGCTGCGCTTGCAGCATTAGCACTACTCTTGAATCATTAAAGGCACTGAATGCTGCTGATCTTAAACGTCTTTTTCAACCTAGACAATTCTAAATTTCTTTGTCAGCTGCTTCACACTCTTGGTGTGCTTGAATGTGATCTTTTGAACAGTTCTTGGATCCATGCATATGCAGTACTTATCATTAGACCATAATTAACTGTAATTATGTATGGAGATCAGCCCAAGCCATAAAATGTAGATTTTAGATATTTACTATGCTAATAAGATTTGGTGAGGATAAAGGGCTTGATTTTTTAATTTTCACTTCCACAGTGGTGTGACAGATCCTTAGCAAAATTGTTGTTAAAATTAGTAGAGCTGCAGTTACCTTCCATACTAAGTTTTTCTTACTGCAGATTGCTACAGGCAAGGTTCAGGTCCAAAAGATTTTGTTATTGGCGTAATGAAGCACTGCCTCAGAAGCTGAGACAGTAGAAAACAGGTTGCAGGAGCCCTGAGAGATAAGTGTGCCCACAGACATGCCAGAAAGTGTTTTGAACTATATGAAAACATTCCTGATAGTTATTCACTCGAGGGCAGTTGTACAGACAGTGCAGGTGGGATTTCTGCTGAAGTAAGGGGAGTATTCACCTTTATTTTGATGCTGCAGTTAAATTCCAAGCACAGGTACTTTCCAGGTGTGCACAGATGTGCTCTGTACTGTTGTATCAGGGAGTGCTGTTCCTGACATCAATAAACAGGAAACTAAATACAGTGTTGCTATGCTAACCCCACAGTCTGATTCTAAATGCTTTATTGAAAAAAACAAACCAATTAAGTAATACTGGAAATGATAAAATAGGTTGAATCTCCTCTATGATTAAGGGTCTACATTAGCATTTAGCCTTTGCTGGGGAGATAGCTTTATTTTTTAACTGTTTATTTACATCTGGAAACAAATCTTTTGTGTTGTGTAAATAATTTAATCTTTATTGCTGTTACTGATGCATATAATGTGTTGATACCTGCTGGCTAAGTGAAGTGGGAAGAAATGGATACGTTTATGCACAGTACTATTTATTGTATTTAATGGAAATGAAAAGTGAAATAAGTTAGGGAACACCACACTAGAATTGTTATTCTTCATTTTAGAACAACGCATCAGTGTTGCAGGACCTTAGTTAATTCACAGTCTAATAAGCTGGATACACTGAAATGTTCCCCTTTCCTTTTCCCCTTGCTGAGGTGTTCTAATGTGTTTTGCCCTAGAGTAGAAAGCTTCATTTTGGAAAGGTTTCTTTATTGGGGAAGAAGCTACAAAATTATTTTGAAAGCTTCTCTGGACACATTTCTGGTACAAGAGCATGGAGGGGGATGAGGTGGACAGGAGCTCTGTAGTTAGAATGGCTGCTGAATCTCTCACATCCTCAGTTCAATATTTTCTTCCTAAAACCATTTCCAGGCTCTGGAAGTTTATATTACTGTGAATTATTTTTAAAGCTTTAACTTTTTAAAACACATTGTAAGTTATCTTTTAAAAAGGCACGTTATTAGCACAGAAATGGAGAAATCACAATACTTATCTGCGTGACTAAAAATGCTCAGAATTTAATCAAGTGCTTAAATGTGTCAAATAAAATTATTGCCTCTGCTAACATTACTGTCCTAATTGTGAAGAAAATTGAAGCCAGTTTGTTTACTGAGTATGTCTGCCTCCTGCCACAAGACCCGTGGAATCTGTCTGCTTGGGGAAAAAGCAACACAGCATGTTATTAGATAATTACCTCCCATTGAAAAATAGATATGAAGTGAGTGAAGGAATCAATTATGTTTCCAGATTGGACTGTATACAGTTTTCTGTGGTTTATATTACTTGATGTATCAATCATGATTGCATATTAGGCCTCAGTGTTAAAACATTACTGGACTGTATTGTCTGACTTGGCTTGAAGCCCACAATACCATGTCTGCAAGTGGTGCAGCTCATTGTTCTGGGACACTTCAATAGTTTCTGGTTACAAAATGTGGCAAGAGGTGGTAAAAGCATGCCTGACTCAGCTTAACATGATGTTCCCAGCAGGAACATCTCTTTTTCCCTTTTTTTTGGTTATGTCTTAATCAAATGTTGATGAGACAATCTTCCCTCGCTGCGATGTCGGATGTGGGTGTCTGACAGCCTGCTGCTCCTTCTGTAGTTCCCAGGGCGAGCTGGGGGCAGAAGAGTATTAGCAGAGGATGGTGTGGGCCATGTGAGATTAGAAGCACAGCAAGCTCTTGTTTTCCTCCTGACTATAGAAGGTGGTCAGACGTGAATGTCTTCTTATAGAGTTTTATGGCCACAAAGGTCTAAATTGAAGCTGATGGTCTCCATCCCTGCTGGGGCTCAGGTCAACACCTCTCCTGAGATGTTTGTCATCCAAAATACTCCTTGATCAGACCTCTAGCAAAGCCTTTGGTTTGAAAACCAGATGGTCTTTAGTGGTATAATACAGTCCATGTTGTTCTGTGGATCAGTCAAATTTCCAGTTGTAATATGTAGAGCAAAATTGTTGCAAGAAGGGCAGCAGTGTTTGATTGTATGTGTGTTGTGTGCTGATGAGTATCTGTTCTAGGAGAAACAGAAGAGTTAGGTCAAAAGCTTTGAAATAATGTATTTTAATATGAGGTTCCTACATACATCTGTGTTTAGGCTGAGAGAGGCTCAGACATTGCCTCTAAGGTGCTGATTACAGAAATCCATCCAACTCCTCCCTGATGATCAGAGAAGCAGGTATCTGGCACTGCTGAAAACTGTAGTGCTTTAGTCCCCATGCTTGAATTTTTGTGCACCCAAATCGAGAGTTGTTGCATAACAGCTTTTATGAGGGAGCTTTTATTTTAAGTAACTTCCAGAACAGATAAAGGATTTAGCTCTTGGACAATTGCTAGGGAAAGGAAAATCAGGAGTTAAGTGACAACACTGTCTAGAATCTTAAGATCTGTCAGAAAATCTTTCCTTGCTGTAGGTATTGCAATTGCTTTCTGCTAACCAATGTTGCTAACCTGTACTAATTTCAATTTCCCCTTGCAGTAATGCGTAGAAATCCATTTGGGATGGACATTTGCTGTCGGAAAGGATCCAGAAGCCCTCTGCAGGAACTGTATAATCCCACCCAGGTAAGTGTCTTGTGGCTATAATTAAGCTTCCCAATCCAGCATACAAATACAGTCTCCTTTGATGATATTTTGGTCTGTTTTTCTTATTTAGATGCAACAAACAGCTGCTTTTTATTCAGGAGAACTGATCCTGCAACCTGCAGGTTTTAGTTATAACATTCTACAGTTTGAGTTAAAAGCCTGATTTTTAAAAGCTTTTAGTCATCTTAATGATGTGGACTCCTCCAAAATATTTTCTTAGGTACCCGAAAGCCTTAAAAGGGTATACTTTTTAAGTAGCTAGAATCTATGTATATATATTTATATACTTTTTAATCTAGCTAGAAGCTGAGGCATTGTGTTGACACAGACCAGCACTGTGGGGTGAGAGAATGTGACATGATCTGCATGAGACAAGGAGTGCAGTAGGACTGTAAATTGCAATAATAATATGTGAATATGATTTCTATGACTTTCAGGTAGCTAGCTGCCTTTCCTGTCCTGGTCCATGGCTTTTATGGAGTCTAGACAAAAACTGTAGCTCATGTTCTTCCTTACACTGTGTGCTATTCAGTACCTGTCTTGATGGGAGCTTAGGACCTCAGAGCAATGACCTCAGTTATTGCTCTTCTTGTGACAAGCAGCATAGGAAAAGTACCTGAAATTCATGCTCCTGTTTGCTCCTCAAGATCAATTTATTCCCTACATGTGGGCTGAATTGGCACATTCAGGAGAAGCATTTCCTGTTGGCAGCTGAGAGGAAGTGCTGCCATTGAGAGAAAATGCCAGCTGACTATTAAACATATTTATTAAAGTTTAACAACTGCCTATTATATATTTATCCATCAATGAATACATTGAGTTTTACTAAATTGGCTATTAGGGAAAGTGACTATCCCAGTAAATCTAACTTGTTAGATTTAACAAGGCAGTAAATGTTTTAAATACTATTTGATTATGAAGAGACTCACTATATAGTGTGCAAAACGAAGTCTGAGTGATTTAAAGTATTTACATAAAGAATTGACAGCAGCCCAAAGATACGTGATATCTGTTATGCAGCGCAGTAAAGCTCCATTTGCTCGTTAGTGTTGTTTTTATGAGCACAGGCTGACTTTCTAATTCAATTTGAATTCTGGGCATGGCTGGGAACATAAGTTTGTCATACTGTTATACCACCCTTTATTGACCATTATGGGAGCCAGCATTGCATAAATGGAAAGCGCATGCAGAAGCCCTGAAGAGGAGCAATCCAGTGCTGCAAAGGAAACTATTAGCATTTGCAGGTCAAATTTAAAGACTCTTGGCAGATGCTCCAGAGAAGCGGGTAAGGGAGAAGAGACTGGCTGAGTAATTAGTCTCTCTGGGGTCTGCTGGGTGTCAGTCAAAACCTTTTGCCCTTTAACATTATTAAAGGCCAAGCTGTAGGAAAGAAACATCCCCATCCACTGAAGGGCTGTAATCTCAGAGCCCTTGCAAATTTAGACAACTGAAAAGATTTACTGAGCTTCCTGAAGCAGGGGACGTAGCTGGCAGCTCCTTCCTTTCTGTCTACCCTGACCAAGTGAACCATTAGCATTTCTTTCTGAACTCACCTGTGAGCCAGCCAGGAAGTCAGTGTTTGAGGAAGTGCAGCAGTTCTGGCAGCTGACGTTGAACTAAAGAGATGACATTTTTTATGCAGAAGTGTTTCCATCAGCTTGCTGATACCCATTTGCATCAAGCTTTTATTTTTTCTTTCTTTCTTTGTTTTTAGTTGGCGCTTGAATTTTTTTTGGAAGGGGCTTTGCATGCTGCCCTTATTACTAGACGGACAGGCAAATGAGTGTATGCAGTTTGGGAAAACAGTAACAAGAAAAGGCAGTGTGTAGAGGCTGCCAGAGAAAACAACAGACTGGAGATGACACCTAGAATGCTTCCTCAGATATATGGTTCACCTTTTTTTTTTTTTTTCTTTTTTTTCCCATTTGTTCCTAAAGAGATGTCTGTCTCACCTTTCTTAAGGTGACAGATTAGAGACTGGTGTGTATTTTGGCAGGAGGGTGCTTTTTCCTCAAGAGTTCACCTGTACTTGCAAGGGTAGGGGAATGGAGATCTGATGGATCTCTCACATTTCCTTGCTGAAGCAGTTGCAATCAGCCATTTGTAAAGTCAGCTCAGAAGTCAATATAAAATAAATATGCAAGGAAACAAGGCCAGGCTGGATGGAAGCTCTAGTGGAAAGTGTCCCTGCTCGTGGCAGCTGGAATGAGATGATCTTTGAGGTTCCTTCCCGCCCAAATCATTCTTTGATTTTACAAAGACAAAGAATGGCCAAAGTCTCTCTCATACTAATCTAGATAATGAAAACAGTCACATCTTTAACCTCTGACTATCAGAACCCTTTGGGCTCCTGATGCTGTGAATCCACATTTCTCTCCTGGGTGCCAGTGGCTGTGTGTGCTATCACAGAAACTCTCTGGCACTCAGCGTAGCTGCCTCAGAGCAGCACTGGAGCTGATCGAGCAGATATTTGCAGTTCAAAGTAATATGTGTAATTTAAACACCCAGCTTAGGCCACTGAAATATGCCCTGAAGCTATGGTTTTGGATTACTACAAGCTAGGTGTAGCTGTGATTTTTTAATGGTAGGAATCTTTAAATTTGAGATGTATTAAGGGCCCATTCTGCCTTGCATTCTGTGTGCTCCTGGCTGTTCCCTGCCTGGGGAAATGAGAGTTTGGCCATCGATTGAAATAGGTGTCGGATAGGGTCAATATTTCCTGGGATTTCAGATGTTGTAGTTTAACATTAATCAGGTTTTTCTACTCTGTGTTTAATATCAAGTTGCACTGCCCTCATAAAACCAGATGGAGACAGGTTGATTTACACCAGCTGGGGGTTTGACTGTGGTTATTTACTATGTTGACATACAACAGCTCTCTGATCCTGGCCTGTTGTTTCCTTCTGTGCTGTTACTTGAGTTGCTTGCAGATGCCATCATTTGACTCTTGAATAATTTTTTGGCCTGGTGAATGATTGTGAAAAGGAAAGAGAAAGGAAAGGGAAAAAGAAGAGAAGGAAAAAATTAAAAATGAAAAATAATAATAGTAAAAAAAAAAAGGGCAGGAAGGGAGATTGGGCTTCAGGGAATTAAAATGTCACAATGATGTGAAAGTGACTTAATGGGTCATCTGGTGGTTTGTAGGAGCTGAATGTTAGGATTGCAATCAGATTTTTCGGAGGGCTAATCATAATTGTTCCTGTGTTGAGTGGAGAAAGAGAGGATAAATGGGTAGAAATAGCACTTGAATCAGGACTTGAGAAAGTGTCCATGGCAAAGCCCATGTGGTATTTATGCCTTAGCTGGGTGTCTGGCCTTGTGATTATTGTAAAAATAAGAACAACACGTTTGCTCTTTTGCCTGTGGTAATAAAACAGAAAATAGGAAGTGCATTTGTCTGTGGGCAAAAGATTTTTTCTCTAGGGCTTTCACTGCAAGATTTTTCTTGAGCACTAATATACCATGAGGGAGAGAAAAGTCAATATAACTGAACTGGATTTACACTGAGTAAATGGATTTCCAGGCTGTGGTCTCCTCATACATGGTAGGCAATGTGCAGCACATCTCAGACCCTATTGTCTGTTGTTTTGCCTTTCATTTTCAGGGGGAGTTTAGTACTAAGCTGCAGAGATACCAGTGGCAAATTTTGAGAGCTGAAATGGATTGTTTATTTAATGAATTTATTAAAAAACCACATAATTATAAATGGAAACAGGAAGAGGATTCAAACACATAACAGATAGCAAAGGAGAGAATCTAGATGTAACTGAACACAGCTGAAGAGCCCTGCAGGAATGTGATACAAGCTTGCATTTTATCTTTGGTAGATTTTGTGGGGTTTTTTGCATATGAAACCTCAGGAATTTAAGAATGTGGGTAAACAAATAGTTGCAAGACATATTCTTAGAAGACAACATATACAACTGTGTCTTGTAATTTACATGGCTGTGTATAGCCCCACTGCTCCAAGAATAACAGATAATTGTGGGTCAGCCCATGAGCTGGAGTCACCAGAAGTTCAGAATTGGGTAACATTGCTCACTCTTTCATGGTTAACATTGATCTATTTGGTACATTGAACATGCTACTAAATTACAAGAAGTTTCAAACCAAAATAGACGAAATGTTAGAGGAATGAGAAGTAATTGCAACTTTAAGGTTAGACTTTTGTCTTCTAGTTTCCAAGATTAACATTTAATTCTCATTAAATGCAAGTAGCACCATTGCTTAGTCCACCTGTCTAGACTTCCGAGAGGAACACAGAAGAGAGAAAGTTCTGTATCCATCAGGATCCAAATCCAAGGATGAGTTTGTTTCAGTTTCTAGTTTGACATTGCCTAACTTTAAGTCATGAATCAGCCTGTTTTGCTAAAGGTCATGCTTTTTGCCGTGCTACTTGCATTTGCAAACATTTCTTTTTGTTGAGGAGAGATATTTCTAGGTGTCTGCTTTTGGGGTAGCTGGAGCCAGGTCTAGTGATTTGCTAAAACTGGTGAGTCAGAGCTGCAGACTGTGTGTTTGTTGCCTTTGTGCTATGAAATTTTATTGGACTGGTCTGGTGCAGTCATTCCAAAATGACCCATTTCTTTTATTACTTCTATTTTTTTTCCTCCTCTCCCTCCCACCGGGAGAAGTGAAATAAGTGAACTGTTGCCTTGCGGAGACTGTTTATACATCCTCAGTCACCTCAGGCCACAGATGCTGCTTTTTGGGAGCTGCCCTGTGATTATCTGTGGCTTAGACTGCCTGGATAGCACCAGCAAATATCAGCCTAGTTCAGCCCACATCACTCACCTGGGTTGTAGTTTCCTACCTTCACTTATTTCCACTCCTTAGGATGACTCTGTGGGCAGCTGTACCCTTTCCTGGACAGATGTCTGTGGTGAGCTTTGTGGTCGGAGCTCTGTGCACGCATCATCCACAGCACTTTGTATCAAAGGTTCCAATGCTTAGGACCTGGCATTTCTGTCCTTGGTGAGCCTAAGGCACTGAGTGCACTGAGCACTGTGCAGTTTGTTTCAGTGTGCTCTGGCTTCTCATTCTCAGAAACACAACAACCAAAGAGCAGGTCATTGAGAAGGATGAGAGGTCCAGTTCACCTGGTGGTTTGTCTTCAGCAGCAAGTGACCAGACTACAAGAAAGATAAAAAAAACTCATGATACTCTTCCAGAGCACAGCCTGTGGGTCATGAGCATCCTGAGCCAGACTTGTGTATTTGTCAGTTATGTCATGCAAGAAAAGCCTGAGATGACTGACAGTTACTATATCAGTCAGAAAGGGCAGGAAAAAAGTAGATCTCTAGAGTTACTTGCAAATTCCAGTAAGACAAGAAAATTACACTAGCACTGTATACCAGTGCTATCCATTATTTTTTCTCCAGTTTTCACGTAGATATATTTTGGGTTACAGATTTCTTCCTTGAGACATGTAGCTGTCCTGGGAAGTGAAGTTTTGAATATGAGAAATAGTGCAGTTTATCTAAAGAACAGTATGTTAGAAGTTACTGATGCTTTGAAACTGAGTCATAAATATGTATGTGTCCTTATCGAGGGCAAGAAGCGGCCCAAAAGTTCTACCAGTACTGAAAACATATGTTGTATGATTGATGCTGATCTTTGTAGGCAAATCTGTACAGATGATAACAGCATGGTAAGTATGGCTCATAATCACAGTATTTGATTGATCATAGATTAAAAACTTCTTAATGGGAAAGGCACAGAATGGAGACATAAGGAAGAACAGTTGATGTGCAATGCCAAACTAGCTACCTACTCCTGTTGGTAAACAACAACTTCATATGTAATTAGGCTCATTTGCTGCAGTAAGATGCCTGCTGATGAAAGAGAAGATAATTGATTTACTCCGTGGATGACTTCTTATGCAGAGACATTACTTACTGTCGTGCTTGGAAGTCATAAAACAGCAGCTGGCCTGGGATGAAGTATTACATTAACCTTAGCAGAAAAATTGCACTAGTGAGAATGCTTTGTTATTAATTACTGATTACAAATGATAAGAGCTGGTTTTAGATGCTGAGGAAATGACTTGGGGAGGGGAAGGTTTCAGGTGTGGTGTGCTTCATAGATCATTCATTGTGACACGATGGATACTTTTGTAAGTCAAGAGGAATTAATCAGACAAGTATGTACAGTAACTAGCAGCACTCAAGGCTAGAATTATCCCCAGGACATGTTCATTCAAGTTCCTGCAGTGCATTGGGATGAATTTTTAGGCACCTGTGTTTAATAAAAGATTTGTTACCTGCATGAAATGAAAGAAAATACAGTCTCACTCAAAGTAGCTCAGATTTCCCAGATAGGAAAAGAAGTAGCACCTCTTTTTAATTTCTCCAGTCCTGCATTTGTATTTTATTATTTTGAGAGAATATGAGTTTTACTACAAAAGATTTCTGAAGGCATAAAAGTATGAGAGGAAGGGTTTAATAATACGAGAGACATGGCCAAAACCAAAAGGGTTTTATGTGGTGGAGGTGAAAAAGGATAACACAGCTTTCAAAACTATCTGTATGCAATGTGTGGCCTCTCTGTTAGACAAGCACTTGGGCAGCTGGGTGGAGAGAAGACCTGGACTCGAGCACCCTGACCTGGTGCCATTCAGTGGCTTTTTGTGTTTAATTGTCTCCAAAGCAGGCCTCTGGAGACCTGAACCATGTTGGTTCAGTCAAATGCTTGCTCTGAACTTTGTAATATTCAGATGGGACACCTCGCCTGCCTCTTTCTCTGCATGAAATTCCTCGTTTTTTCCTCCCCATTTTTATGTTTTGGACCAGAAAAGCTGAGTAATCATACATCAGAATGCAGGGGGATATGGCAGTTTGGAGGAAGGAAAGGGCAGTGGGAGGATGTCAGTGTTTGAAAATAGCTGTAATGAGCACAGATTTCTGCCCCTGGTCCCTGCAGAGCAGTGTCTTCTTTCTGTCTGTGCTCCAAGCATCAGAAACCATCCAAGTGCTCCAGTATCACTGGCTGAGTTGCTGTATCCAGTTGTTCTCAGCTTAGATCTTGTAAATAGTAGCCTCTCTTGCTTGTTTCTGGTGCTAGTAGTTTTGGGGCAGCTTTCTCCATTGTGTGAAGGAAAGCAGCTGTGTTTGGTTAAACATCTGCGTTCTTTTCCCTGTGTTGGGTTTTGGGTTTTTGTTTTAGTTGAACAGGTTTCTTAACTGCAGCAGAGTTGTTGCCCACTTGTGACAGGGCCAAATGATCTCTTTAAATCCTGAGAGCCCAGCTGTAACCTCTCTCTCCCCTGAGGAACCGTAATGTACCCCAAAAGATGTAACTGCAAAAATCAGAGAATACACACATACAGTCTGTCTACTGGTACTTGTAATTCTTGTTTACTTTAATTTTAAGGTGGGACAGAAGAAGTTGGTAAATTTGCAATTAGTTTCAAGAGATTAGATTCCCCAAGTCCCGTTTTTGCTGACTTAACTGTATCTGATGCAGAACCTCAAGTTCTATAATATGGCCTGGAATATCCATTGATATTGTACGTAATGTTGATATATAATATTCATTCACTTTTTCAGTTTGTAGAATATAAATTAATTTCAATAGTAATGAGCTGCACCTTACGAAAGCTTTCTTTAGTAAAAGTACAATAATCTTCTTGTCTGTTTGTGCAGAGAAATTCAGGAATGTTTCTCTGTGAATGCCACAGATGTAGCAAGATTAACATTCTGCACTTTGAAAGATGTAGCTGCAGTGTGCTTTTTGGGGTTCCTTCACTAAGGAAACTGATGGTACTATGGGGAGACAAGCTGTAAAGGTTTTGTACAAGTGTGTAAATCATCAAATCAAGCACGGATTATTTAAGGACACTTTCTAAGGAAGTTTTCTTTTAGTTGAAGTTTGTGGGGAAGTATAAGATGGTCAAGCCATACTTAGTGCACTAGAAGAGGTGGCTTCCCCTGCAGTGAGTCTGCACTCTGTGGTTATGGAAGGGGCTGAGCAGAAAGGTCAGCTGGAAAATAAAGAATTTGTGGATGGCTGAAAGCAGTTATGAGTTTGGGCTGCGGTCTTCCAGTTGCAGTAGGTGGGAACCACTTGGGCTGGCTTGGAGTTAATCTCACAGGGAGGTGTGTGTGTGTGGGCAATGATGGACTTGAGACTGGGCAGGTCATGTATCCAGGTGACACAGTGCACAGAGTGTCTTTCTTCAGTCCCTCCTGTTCATGCTGTCTTGCTTTCTGAAACTAAACAGAAGAAATGAGCAGGATTTCAGGCTGGCAGGCTTTCGTTAAGCCTCTGTTAGGATGATCTGAGGATATAATAGAATAACAGCCACGGATGATTTAAGACCTTGTGTGCTCATCTGCTGATCTAGTAAAATAAGGAGAAAATTCTGCCTTGCCCTGACAGTCTTGTTCAGTGACATCAAACCCTTGTGACAGCAGTAATTAACATTTCACTGAATCCAAAGTACAAACTGGAGGGTCCTGGGCTATTCCTGCCAGTGTTCAGGGTGCTCTTACAGAACTGTGATCCGAATCCCTGCAAAAAGAGGATGTGTGCCCCATGCTTGTTGTTGGAGTTGTTCTTCCATTTGTTTGTTTAATCATCAGAAGATTGTTTGTTTCAGTAATCATCATCTGGGCCAGCCACTTAAACTACTTTTATTCATTGGTTTTCAGACCTTGCTTCTTACTCGTATGGAACAGGGGAGGAAATAAAAGGGGGAAAAAGGTATTTTTACAAGGCAATACCTATACAGCATTTGAACACAACAAAAAAAGTGTTTGTATTGTGTATGTCTGTTTTTCCTCTATAAATAACATAGTACCTATCACACTGAGACCACTCAAGGAGATCATTGTTGATTTACTTACCTGTTGAAGTTGTATATTCTGGTGTGGATGGAATCTTATATTTGAACCATCCCTATGTTCATGAGGCAATGGCAAAATGTGGGGAGGCAGAATGAAAATAAAATTTTATTTCCTTTGCAGTGATTCTTTTGTGTAGTGGCTTTGGAAGAAGGAATAGCTTTGTATTCTAGGTTTTCTAGCATGCAGTCAGTGTAGATGTTTCTGTCCATTTATAACCTCAGGAGAAAAGTGAAACTTGATCTATTGAAAATTGATGTCAAAACTCCCTAAGGTCTAAAGAGGCCAAACTTGGAGTTAAAAGATCTCATCCAGGGGATCAGAAAGCAACTATATTTGTGGGTATTTTTTATCGGTGTTTTCATCATTCCACACATTCTATTGCACTAGAAAATACTGAAGGTCTTATGCCAAAAAGATTTCCCCTTTTTTTCCCCCCTGGTAATGACATAATAAATACAATGAAACCAAAGAGAGTTGGAAAATTTACAGTGCATTGAAATTGATGTGTATTTCTGGTGCCTGGAAAATCCAGGAAGGAGTGTTCCTTTCTTTTCAACCTTAAATCACTTCTGAACGATATTCTGAGTGTTGTCCAGCACAGGGCTAAAAGCAAAACATTACATCCAAGTTTTAGAGGAACAGTAAAAAATCATGACATCCCTGCAGTCAAATTGCCTGGCTGCACAGCAAATTAGCAACCTCTGTAGCTATCAAATTCATGCCTTAATATAAATCTTTTCTCCCTGTAAATGTGGGCTGTGTCTTAGATCATTTAAGACAAGCATCTGGGAATTAGTAAGAGGAAGTGAATATTAATTCAATTAGAGGACAGAAGATGAACGTACAAGCTGGCATGGGGAATTGAGATCAGGAGCCCAAGTAACAAAGACATCTCTATAGCTAGGACAGGACAGTTTCATCTGTTCAAGTCAGACTTGGCTTTTGCCTTGCATATATTTTACTTATGAAATTGTGGTTGAAGGAGTTGTATTTACATAGCAATGTAGTTAGTGTCATATTTTGTGAACTAAGCCTGGCTGACAATAGATGGATGAAAGATCTGGAGAGCAGATGCATAGTGGTAGCTTTCAGTTCATGTTGATACATTAAATATTCATAAAAAGCTCAGCTGAAGGAGAAAATAAATGTTTAGTTGAACCAGTAAGGAGAGCTGAAATCACTGGTACTTCTCCAAAAGTGTAACATCTTACCTAATGTAAATTGAATGAAGGTTTGTGGACAGACACATTTAGAGAGCTGCAAAATTATAGCTTGAGAATTTTTCTTTTGGGCCTGGATTTCTCCTGCTTCCCAGACTGATAAGCTGATAGTAGCTGCAGACAAGGAGAAACCTTCCCAGGGTGATAATACAGTCAAAAAAGGTTGGAATCTGGTGAAAAACAGAGTGGAATTCATAATAAAGATTAACACCTGGTGTTTTTCCCATGGGACACATCCTGAGGTATGATCTCATGGATGTTTATCCCAGTTATCCAATGAGCTACTGTCCTGTTCTAGTTTCACGTAACATGCTTTAAATACAAGCTCTCCATTCAATAAAGTTGGCCTTTTTCCCCCTAAAGAGGTCCATGTGTGTTGATGTTCTCGCTGTCTCCCTCTCTCTCTCTCTAGGGCAGTAACCACAAAGGTTCATGTGGGGAAGGTGAGATATGCAATATTAGGCATTGGTTTCTTTCTGGAAGAGATTGTTGTGTCACTGATAATCTCTCTGTAAAGTAATAGCCAAAAGTCACTATTCTAAGCACAGAAGAGGCTTTTTTGTCCTTTTATTTCCATAACTTTGAACCTAAAAAAGCATATCCATGCACTTTCTTATTCTTAAATGCTATGCATTTACAGGCTGGAAACAAAAAGTTTCACACTGCATTTTCCAGGCAGGAGCACCCTTTCACTATGGGAGTAAGCCATGGATCTGTAGGCTTTTCTCACCCCTTCTGTGACACTCTTATTTGTGCATGATTTTCTGCTAATCTGAGTCTTCCTTCATCTAAAGAACATGGGCACTCTGCTCAGCTCCCTGCCTGATGCACAGTCAGGAGTCTGCAGAGATGCTTTTGTCTCTGTCCCTTCACAATTTCTAGCTCAGGTAGGTCTTGGACTCTGGCAGGAACTCTGGGGTTCTGGGGTAATACTAAAAACTAATGCAATGTGCATATACAGATGTGTGGATGTGTATATTTGGAAGGAAAAGCCACATCACAGACAGCTGTGTGCTGGCAGAGTGAGGGAGGAATGGGACGCACACAGCGAGCACGTCCAGCTCCCAAATAGCCTCGTGGGCTCAGATAACCTGTGCAGGGTATCTCACTGTAGGGGTAGGAATGACCCTGCTGCTTTCTCTGCAGCTGCCTTTGTCTTCTTTATTTCATGTAAACTTGGGTTAATAAACTGTTCCTGAATTGGCAGCTGTGTGCAGAGGGGTAAGGTTGTCTCCTTGCCAGGACCTACTTCTTTGTTCTTTCCATTCCTTCCTGCCATTTCCTCCGGCCCTGAAGTCTCCTTCTCAGCCTTGGTCCTTTTCAGACTTCAGCTCTGCTCAGTCTCCCTCTCCCATTCCTACTTTTTATCTTACAAAAGCAAATACATTGTTTACATGAATTACTGTGCATGTTTAAGTTCATAGCTTTGTCAGAAAGTGGTGGAGCCACACAGTGAAAGAATGAATAGGAGACACTTCTCCCTCTGAAAATTACACTCTTGTTTATTTGTTTATTTTAGGCAACTAGTGCAAAAACAAACCAGGTAAAAGAAAAAAATGTATCTGTTTGCTGGTAAAAATAACTTGAAAGTGTGTCACCAAAGTAATGACAGGCCAGGTTGTTCATTAAACTGGAGGGAGCTAGAAAACAAGTAGTGCGAGACCTACGGTTTCACCTCCAACAACGACTAAAGAAGTCATGGGACACTGAGATGTAAATGCATTGAAGGGGTTTGTTTTCAAAAGGGATGTAATAGATCTCTCCCTGATCTTGCTTACAATCCCTGAATCACACAGGCACTGATCTGTCACGGGAAGATTGGTAAAATCTTCAAGCATCACCTTCATGCCTTGCACTAAGTATCATGTGCTGGTCCTATTTGAGAGACCCACTTCAGTTTTCACTTGGGCTGTTAAGTGAGTTACTATATAAAATATTGACACTGAAGGAAGCAAACTGCCTTTTTACCCAAGTGTAAATGATCTTGAAACAAAATACATGGGATAAAAGAATGATTTCTTAGGTAGGTTTAATGAATAATTGATTTTTGCTTCTCATGACATTATCAGTGTAATTAAATCTGTGGCTAAAGAAGTAAGACAGAAGGTATCATCCACTAAGACACTGAATCTCTTTATCCCACCACTGGCAAAGTACTGTCATCTGTTATTAAAGGCTCTCCTGCAGTCTTGTGGGTTCAAGATCTGTCGTGTCACTAACAAGTTGTTCTTGTGTTAAGTACCAACATGATAAAAATCCATGTATTCAATCTGTTATCCGCATCCAAAAATAACCTGAATAAGCTTCCTTCCCTGCTAAACCTACTCCTGTCTTTGGAAGCTGTGCACTGAAATGATTCTTGCTTTGTGCAGATTGGCTTTGTGTAGGGAATGTGGATATTGGTGTGTGTTTCCAGTTGACCTGTCACAGAACTATGGGTGGTCACTAACCTGAGTCACTCACCAAGCCCCACCAGATGGTTGCTGTTGTGATTTCTTCTGCTCTGTTAAAAGCTTGTTGAAAAATCAGGCCAGAGGAATAAGAACAGGGGATAAGAAAGTGGTCTGAATGCAACTGGGCTTGGCCCATGTGTGTATCTTACAAAAACATACTTCTATGGGGCTGTGGTTTCTTCAGATGGATTCTGTCTTGGAGAAATGGGGCATGGAGGGTAATTGCAGAGGCCAAGCAAGGATGAAACTAAAGGCAAAGGCTCAGTCTGTAGTTGCAGACACTGGAAGTGCATTGATTCAGAAATTGAGTTATATATCTATTTCACTTGTCAGCTACTGTTGCTTTATTTTGCAAAATTAACTCTGAGAAGCAGTTTTTGACTTTCCTCCAAGTAACATCTTCTGGATACCGCAGTGGTCTCCTGGAATAACTCACTCCCTTGTGAATCCCCACTGTCATACACATCAGCCTCAATCCCTTACACAGTGAAGTGCTAGAGTGTGTTTCACTGCAAAGCTACAAGTCCACATGGAATAAGAAATCTAAATCCTGTCCTGTGTGGTGGGTCAGCATGTAGGTGATGAAATGGCCTAATGTATTTTGAAGGTCAACAGAGATCTTTTTGCAGATGTCAGAGCAGCCTGTTGTATCACACGTAAGAGGAGTCTCATTCAGTGGCTACTGAAGTCATCATAAAGACTTCCCTGTGCCTTCGTTTGCCTTAGGGACAGTCCTTAGTTTCAGAGACTTAGAGAAATGCACCACTCACATTGTTAGCAGCTCTGATTGTGTTATAAATACTACACTGAGCAACTGTTCCTGGAGAACTCCCATCTGTTCAGTGATAGTCAGCCCTGCATGCTGCAGCCCGTGTCTCCGAATGTGGCAACACTAATGCTTTCCTTGAATCACCACTTTAATGATGGTACAGTAATCAGCACCACGCCAAAGTCACTGCAGCAGCAGCCTGGCAAGGGGTAGTTCTTGTTCCTATCGTGCTGCAGGATGTTCAGCCAATGCCTGAGGTGCTTTGCACCATCAGCACACCATGCATCCTAATACTAGCTCTGCTATTAGTGCTTTTTGTCATCAGATCCTTGTGTCTCTGATACACTTGTAATGCCTGTAGCAGTTCTGCCTCTTTATCTGTTTCTCAGGGGCACATTGGTGGTATAATTATTGTCTGCATAGTGTTTTGATAATGAAAAATGAGAAGTGTAATTATTGGTTGCAAGTTCAATTGTGCATCCACCAAAACTACACAGCTGCCGTGTGATGTACCTCTTAAATTCCTCCCTTACTTGAAGGCAAGCCAAGTATTTGCTCCTTTCTATAATTATCTAAGATGTACCTATTTGATTTTTCCTACATATATCTTTGTCACTGCAACCTCCACCAGTATATACTGAATCTGAAATGTTCATCTAAATGATTTCAGGGAGAACCAGTGTTTGTGTGGAGGCCTTTATGGACCAAGGGCAAACTGCTTTCTCATGCACAAATATGTGCATGCCCCAGCTGCTGCTGAAGTCTATGAATTAGGGATGTGCTCAGTCCTGCCAATAGATTTTATACCAGTCTTGAAAAGGGATGGTTTTGTATGCCCAGTGCTTCATTATGCATACAAAATACGCATTAGTAAACCTGCATTTTGATTCCCCAAGATGTACTTCCATGACTGGCTGATGGCTTTTCTGTACTCCAGCTGCTGAGCTTTGAGCTGAAACAAGTATTTCTCAATGGCAAGAGTAATTGTTTTAGCTCAGAATTAAGTGGCTAATCATTAGGAATTCAATTGGCATGAAATGCACAACATTAATCATGGTGGACTAATGTGTCAATGATGTGGATGTAGGGTGTGTGTGCTCCACGGAAATTCACTAATTGATATATCTGGTTTTTATTGAAAAAGATTAGTGTGGGCTCTGTTGTTAAGCAGGATATGGGAGTGCCAGACCTGCAGGGGTTTTAAAGTGATTGCCCCGCTGTTCAGGACACACATTAGCGAAGACTGAAACCCTTGGAAAAGTATTTTTTTTTTCCTGAAATCTGATATTAAAATTGACACCATAGATGTATCTTGAATGAAGTACTGTCCCTACCTTGAGTATCCTTTATACCCTGACAAGGGAGTCCCGGCTTGCAGCAGGAGCAGGGGACAGAGGCGCTTGTGCATTGTGTAGGTGTGATGGAGGGGGGGCATTGCCACCTGCCTGACAGCTTTTACCAGCAGCCTCAGCCCCTACAGGCAAGGGCCAGCTGTGATCTGTGTCCCAACAGGCTGCACAGGACCTCTGCATCTGAGGCCCAATGACAGAGAGCCAGACTCCTGTACCTGGGGCTGTTTCTGCACATTCTTGCTAATGCCGTTGTTACCCTGAAATGTTTTTGATCTCTATTCTGAAACTACTGAAAACACAATACTATAGCATAACAAATGTTTATGAATATTAAGCTGAATAACATCTGGTTTATTCTAAATAACTTCAAATAAAATGTTGCTAATTCCCAGTATTATGGAAAATTCCCTTCTTGCTAACCAGCAGTTACTGCATGTCTCTGAAACAAAATTATTCCTTGTGTTCATTTGCTTTTCAGCCATGTGAACTCCTGTGTTGAGAATTTAAAAAGTCTCCTATGTTTAAATGCCAAGGGCACAAATGTAACCTGTTCAAATATCATTCTTCAATTATCCTTTGAATCATCTGCCTTCCAACTCTTCTCAGATTCTATAAAATACCCTTCTGACTACCTATCAAAAAAATAGTACATCTGTTCTTCCAGTTCATTTCCCTAAACTGTAATCAAGCACTGTCTGTGCAGTAAAAATGAAAAGGAATGTCTATCTGGAACAGCATTCTTCACTTTTATTATTGGAAAATGCATTAATATTCCCTTATCAAACATATCCATTTAACAAATCATTCCATTTCCTTCCATATTCAGCTATTTTTAAAAGAGAAATGCACAGAAAGCCATTCTTTCCTCATCATAAAGTCCAAGCTTGATTTATGTCTTATTCTTGTAGTTTCATGAAACCTAAAAATAGATAATGGTAAATAGCCTATTGACCTCTCTGTTTTGTTGAAACATAGCTAAAAGGTTATAGACCCTTACTAAATCTGGTCTAAGCTGCCATTTACATTAACGTGGCGGAGCACAGAGTAATAATGGAAATTATATTTAGGCTCAGGGTAAAACCTGTGTGTCTTAGGTTGAAGTCTGTTTCCAGCCTGGTTACTGCAATTAGAAAATGTGATTCATCCAGGTTTTTGGTGGTTAAGTACTGGGGACAGGCATTCAAGCACTTTGGAAAGTGCTTAATTTTCTGTCTCCACTCAGAGGAAAAGAAACGGAAGGAGCACTTCAACTACTCGACTTGCAGGCTTATGTTTTTTTCCAGTTGATGTGGAGGCTTTATGAAGTTCCTTGAGTAGGGAAGAACTGCAGCCCAGGTGCATTAGTGTGCCAAATCCAAACAGCATCATTCTGCAGCCACTCTGCCCACTTTCCACAAGCATAAGGCTTACACCAGGTTCAGGGCAGAGGAGGGTTGGCCTGAAGCAGCCACAATTGGGTGCCTTCTTGCAGGTCTTTGCAGGGCAGCAGCAATATCCAGATGTGTCTGACTGAGGTTTGCTTTTGGACAGATTCCAGCCACATCTTTCCAGGCAGGATCTGTCCAGCTGCAGGAAGTGCTGCTCTGTGGTCCAGCTGTCTAAGGTATGAAGAGAAATGGTGACCACCCACCTTCCCCAGTAGCAAACATGGGCTCTCCAGGGCTCCATCCTGACCCTGTGTGTGCTGGCACTCAGGAACTGCTGCTGTGCTGCAACAAAGAGAGCTAAACAGTCCCAGGGAACAGAGGATCTCCTTCAGTGATGGCCAAGCACCATTAAAAAGCTGTGTATTATGCCTGAGGACTGTTAGCTCAGGAAGAAGGCGAACATTTATTGGTTTTAAGATAATTAGATAATTAGAGATAGTCACTTGATGTTGGTTTTCCTAACAGACTGAGATACTATGGGTTTTCTGAGATTCCCAAGGGCCTAGGATGTAGGCACTTGAAAATCTCTCTCAGGGACTCTAGAAGGCAGTTAAACTATTCATTACCATCAGTCTTGGTGGGCACCCAGCAAAGTTAAAAGCTAGGCCCAGGGTTTAGGACAATCAGCAGCACCCAGGATGGAGGAGGCCTGTACGCAGCTGAATTGATACGTTGGCATGTGAGATGCTTGGGCAGATGAGTGCAAAAGCAAAGCACTCAGCTCCTGCTCAGTCAGAGCCTATAAATACGTTCAGTTAAGTGAGGAGAACTGTATGTTCGTGTTCAAGGCAGTATTCAACTTCATGCAGTGTTTGGCTCCATTAATTATCAGCCTTTGACTGTTCTTGCAAGTGCTGAAATCCCAAGGAAAACATAAGGTCCATAAAGGCTCACTGCTTTCCCCAGGCATACAGATAGTACACAATGTGCAAGCACTAGGATTCCCAAGCTGTTTTTTTAGTCTTGAAACATCACGTTTACTTATTTTAATATGTCTTAAAAAAAAAAAAAAAAAAAAAAGAAATGGAAGGCAAAAAATCAATCACACAAAAAGCCAGCAGTTGGGGGAAAAATAAGATTGTGGTGAAATTAAGAGATTTTTTGAGCACTAGCATCTAGTAAAATTTAAGATCCATGATTATTCAGTAGCTAAGGAAAATAACGCCATGGCAGGGGAAAAAAAAAGTCCTGCTGATATGCCCTTTTAGAATAGAGCTAACATCAATAATTCTTGCTCTGTGCATTAAGTTTTAATGTGTAGACAGGCACTCTGTGCATAGCAGGGTGTCTGTGGAGTCATCAGGGAGAGCTAATAAATGCCTGTCATATGAAGAATACATTATAGAGGGAGCCAAGTTAAGTGAATCATTTAGTTACCATTAGTCATTTTTCATTAATATTTTTAACTGTAGTATTATCCACTACGCATTAGGTAGGATAGAGAGGATAATGCCTGTCATGTACTTTATCCTAAAGACAGAGGTTTCTTCCAAAATTGTGCATTGTTGATGGGGATCAGGATGAACATTGCAGCTGTGATCTCAACAGTGTCTTTTTTATTTATTTAAGACTAGAGGAACCCAGATGGGAAAGGAAATAATTTCATCACATGGCTTGGCATTAACCAGTACTGGCCATTTATATTAATGGCAATTGAATAGTAATAATTGTGCTGGAAATGGAAATATCCATAAGCATGTTTAATACTGGGTATTAAAAATAGCACTGAAAAAGGAATTTCCACAATAGCAAATGCATTATTCCAATCCGGTGTGTTCCGTTCTGGGATGTGCATCTGCTCCTGTTATCCTGTTCAGCTGTGACCTTTGAAGCTCAACCAGACCGGGACCCCTGGGGACAGAGGTGGGAGAGAGCAGGGAACTGTCCATGACCCTGCAGGTCCTGCTCTGCACTCGAGTCACTGCTGGGCAGGACTCCCTTTTCTGACACATTGTTCACTTGAGGGCTGGATGAAGCTGGGGTCCTGACAGTCACTCAACATGGAAGAATTGTGAGAATAAATATGTTGGATCTTACTTATGCTCATAAATTTTTCCCCAGGATAATGTGCTTCTGGTGCTTTACACTTTTTCCTTTTTATCTGTTTTTCTTTTGTTTTTCATTACTGTCTGTTCTAAACTCACGGAGCCTAATTCCTAAATGTAATAATAGCATGGTTGGGCATACGTGTGAAGATGTATCCTTCCCAAGCCATCAAGCATTTTACAGATAGGGAAAGAGGTACACACTGGAGATGTGATATAAAGGCTTGTTAACATGGATTTAAGATTACTCTCAAATTTGCATCATTCTCGACTTACATCAGTAATGTTCCACTTCTAAAACTACTCTCCAGTAGTCACAGAGGCTCCAAGGAGACAGGGAAGAAATTAAAATAAATTTTAGAAACTCTTAAAAATGACTTTGCACAGCTTTTTCTCAACTGTAACAAAATTGAAAGTGAAGTTTGATGGTTCAGTATCTCTGAAAGTTCGAAAGGGATGTTGTAGTTCTCTTTAGAAGAATGAGACACTGCCTTTTAAAGCGTCAAAAGCTTTGGTCTCTGCTTTTGATGAGTTGTGAAATATCAGCTCCAAAACATGTAATTGTCTTGGAACTAAAATTTGCACATATTCCAACTCACATTAATATTATCCAGTGGGAAATGAATTTCCACTGTAGAGGGAAATACACACAATTTTTATTTGTGAAGTAAATTACTCTTGCTACTATTATCTACGTTAAGTGTCCCAAATTATTTTATTCTATATGTTCCAAAAGTGATTTACTTGTACATATGGACATGAATTTTTATTTTCTGAAGGATGTGGAACTGTCAGATGTGGATTTAACCACAAATCAGAGATGTTACAGTGTCTGCTGCTGTTCCCCTGGGACAGGCACACAGGCAAGAACAGTATCCAGCCATCAGTTCCTTGCAGTAATTTTCTGTGACTGAAGTAATGCTGCATCTGGAGGATCAGAATGGGTGTCCATGACATGTGGGACTGCAGCCACAATGTTTGTTTCTATGTGCCACTGAATAACTCCTAAATTTTAACACTATATTTGGTGCAGAACTAACCTTTGTTTTTACTGCTTGATTTCAGAGTAAGGTTCACGGGGGTCATGCAGAGAGCCCCAGTCAGGTACTGTTGTATGAGTTCTGTGGCCCTGTGGTGGAAAGCAGTGATTAGGACATGGCTATAAATCTGGAGAGGAGGTAAATTTAAGAGATGCTACCAAGGAGTAGCCGATTTGCATATCAGATGAATCTCAGGAAAAGTGATTTGGACACATAGATATTCCACCTTTCTGGCCTGTGTCTGTGACTATCAACACCAATAGCTTCTTTAATGAGTAGAAATATTTCTCTGTTTCACATTCTCCAGGGCTTAATTTTTGTAAATGAACTGCTGATTCAGTTCTGCCTCACAAAATAACTCAGTTTGGCAATAATTCAAGGCTAAAAATGCGAGCTGTAACTGCCTGCTCTTTATCAAGCAAGCAATTACAAAGAACAGTGCATCATTTCATCAAGCAATGTTTAAATTTTTCTAATTGTGTTTTAGAAAGTGATGTCTCCTGGTTTTGCTTTTGTTCCTTAGTAGCTCCCAGTATGGCTTGTGGGCAACCCACTGCAGTGGTTCACTGTGATAGTGTTTGCTCCTGGCTTCTGCAGGCTTTGAGGGGTCAGGGTTGGTGAGGAAATGCTAATGTGTTTTTCTTGTTACTGAACTTATCGATCCTTTAACCAGACTGATTATCTGACTAGCTCTCGATCTGCTTTCTGTGTCCTTTCCCTCATTTAGCAGCCACTTGGCACTAAAGGTTTTACCAGAGCATTGCACAAGGTCCTTTGTATATTGCATTCCTACACTATGTGTGTATCATTTGTACTTCTTCAGATTTTACATAGAGAGCTGCAGGGATTTACAGAAGATCCAAATTTTTGACCTTAAAACTGGGCTGGACCACTTTGTCATCCAGGACCCATTTAAGATCTGCACATCTTAAATTTGAAAGCAAGCATTTGTCTTTGTTCAGCCCCATCTTTTGGTGGCGTTGATATTACTCACTGTATTCATGTAGCCAAGCCCACCCTTGGCTTGCCACTGATAAGGGGGCCACTGAGTTAAATGGTCTTTAGATGGGATACTCTGGAGGTGGTGAGAGGAGCCTGTGCTTCCCCGTGTGCTCATTTTTGAAGCTGTGGTGCAGGACAGAGGTAAAGGTGTGTTTTCTAGGACTTCTGTAAATGCTTCAGGCAGCCAGCGCTGTGGAGAATTTCAAAATGCAATTCAGACATGAAACAGCTGCTGCACAAAAACGTGAAATATGCAGGTCCTGTGCTCTCAGCTGATGCTGGGAATGGCTTCTTGAGTTTATAGTTTTGAAGCTCCATTTGGGTTCTGAAATCGGGAAAAATTTTTTATCTCTTCCTTTTCTTCTGGCCCCCTTTCCCCTCCAAAACGAGGAAAAGAAAGTTCAGTGGCCCAAATAAAATCCACAGGGAGGCTGGTGCAGGCTATAAAATTTCCATTTGGTTTATTCTTGCCTTTGTTGCCAGTGTCTCAGAGGTGGAGTGCAATAGCTTGGCTCAACTCCTTGTCTTTGGTGTGCCAGTAATTGTCTGAGTCTGAAATACCCTCAACAGGATTGTTTGGTGGTGGAAAAGGAGAGATAGGGTGTAAGCTGGGCGTTTTTTATCAGGACTGATTCTGAAGGGTTGTGAACAGTAAAATCCTGCAGGAAGTCAGATGTTGGAGCTCGGGCTGTGTTTTTAATCACTTAGCATTGTGTATAAATAAGCAGGCTTGTGTAGTAGAGTGGTGCTGTATTTGCATGAATGCTTTCTAGAACTAAGGCATGTTTCAAAGGAAGAAAATTGTCTGTAAAAGCCTCATGGTGGTTTCATGATTTGGGTTGATAGACAGTGATCACCATTAAAAAATTGAACATTTACTACTAGTCAAAGGCTAAACCCAGAACACCACAGGATTTCTCTGAATTTGGAGTATTTAATGCTTCTGCCAGTTGAAACACTGTGATTTGATAAGCAATGATCTCTGTATATAGCTATATAAATTAATATCTAAGCTCACATGAAAAACATATCCTTCAAAGATAATTCTGTATCTTTTGATAAAAGCCTTGAAAGATACTGGTAGAATACCATTTCTCTTGCTTGGTTGTTTTTCCTTGTTATTGTAGACATCCTAGCAAACACAAAATGGAAGTCCTAAAAATTGCATTATGCTGTCAACCCATGTCACAGCAGTACAACAGTTGTTTTATCATTGGCAGCTGCATCTGTAAGTAATGACTTCTAAGCTGTACCCCTACATTTAAGCAGTGTGCAGTAAATCATATATTCTAAATCAGTTTAAAATGGAACACAGATGAGATTCCTACCTGCTAATGTGGGATCAAGAAGGGATTAATAAAACCCAAAAGATGAAGTCTATTTTGGCCATTGCAATCATAAATAAGGTTTATTGTTCTGTCTCCCCCCCCAAATGGTGAGGAACCTCTGGTACTTGTGTAATAATTTTCAGTGCAGTAATTTTAGCCTTATATAGGATAGAATTGCATTTACCTATGTAGTTCCTACTGTCTGCTTCCTGAACTCTCTATTTTGACCTTTTTTTGATGAGCTGACTGCTTGTGAAGCACCTTTCCATTACTGCTGTTTAAAAATGCCATGCTGGCATGCCCAGATGAGGAGCCTTGGTGACATGTCACAAGCTGGTTAGGTGCATGCAACAGATAAATACTGATATAAGGAGGGCTCAAGTGAAAACCAACAGTGAAAGCCCTCCTACCTTCTAGCAACACAGAGCACATTTGAATGTATTCTTCAATACATCAAAGAGCTGGGCATCACCAGGGTGCTGTTCAGCTGTGAGGCTCTTCAAGGTGTATTGAGTGAGGCTCTCAGTCAGTGTTTTAATGATTGTTGTACCCTTCACCATAATTCCTGTGCTCTGCTGCCTTCTGTGTTGCCCTGGCTTCAGGCACTGCTGGGTGTTGAGACCTTAATTCAACAGAGTTCATAGTCAAGTGTGAGCTTCAAGAGTGAACTTGAATAAATTGCCAATTGAGGATTGTATGGGGGATGCTGTATTACTAAATCTCAGTCCTTTTTACATAAGATATTAGCTGCAGTTGCCAACTGCCAATCTGACAGTGTGGGTGAATGTTGGAGAGGCAGTGATTAGGGAAACTGAACTGTGTGGTTGTTCTTCCTCTGCTCTCTTCATTATTCATTAATTCACAGTTAGTGTCTCTGTAGTTAATAATTCTCTATGCTTCTGTACAGCCTTCAATCAGAGGATCTCTATTACTGTGTGAACATCAATGAATCAGCATCCTCTCAGTTTTCTGTGGGCACTTTTAATCCTGTTCAGTGTCTTGCTCAGTGTGCAAGTGTACTCTGTGCTGCCCTTGGAGCACTGAGCTTTAATTTTTAAAGATCATTACTCCAATGTACTAAAAGCAGCCATCTAACCTTCATAGAATCAAAGACTGGTTTGGGTTGGAAGGGACCTTAAAGATCATCTAGTTTCAACCCCTTGCCACAGTCAGGGATGCCTTCCACTAGACCAGGTTCATCTACCAACAGCACTTGTTTTTCAGGGTTAGATTCACAATACTGGTGAAAGGAGAGCTACTGGTAGGTTTCCCTTACTTGATGTTTTGGTGATTCTGGCTAATGTTTCTCAACCTGAAGGACATAATGTCAGGTCTGTGACTTAGAATCATACAATAGTGTGAATTGGAAGAGACTTTTAAAAGTCACGTAGTCCACCCCCCTGCCATGGCCTGGGACATCTTCAACTAGGTCAGATTGCTCAGAGCCCAGTACAACCTGGCCTTGAACACTTCCAGAGGTGAGGCCTCTACAGCCTCTCTGGGCAACCTGTTCCGCTGTTTCACCACCCTCATTGTAAAAAAAAAACTCTTAGTCTAAATCTACACTCTTTGTTTAAACCATTCTCCCCTTTCCCAATCACTCTGTGCCCTTGTCAAAAGTCCCTCTCCATAGGACACTAGCTTTTGGAATTAAGGCATTTTAGATCTAATTTCCACTTGAATGGTTGTTATTTGTATGAAATTATACCACAGAGACCAAACAGGCTAGAAGGATATTGCCTGATAGCTGAGCAGTGGGTGAGTGTGAGAGGGACAGTACCACCAATTGTCCCATATATTGCTCACTGCCCTTTGGGCTGAAATGACACTTCGTTTTTCTGACTCTTGATTTTCTTTTCATGTGGCCAGAATTGTTCTAGTTCTGTGCTGGGGAAATAAAATATCTCGTTTGGTTGAAAATGTCACATTTTGCACTGGGCAGTAATTTGCATATTTCTACAGATGTGTTTCAACAGCTCTGGGTGTTTGCTATTAATGTAGAGTTAAAAATAAAGGGGTGTTTGTAACACATAGAGAAGAAAGGTTTTGATCTAAGAGACTGAAATAAATGAAGTCTTACTTAAGAGAGAATGAACAAATTAGGCCAACTGAGTATCCTTAAATTCATGGAAACCTTCATCTGAATTTGCCTCCAGTCTCCTGATTTGATCAGTATGCTAGCAGCCTTCCTAATGAAGTTATGTCTTATCTAATAAGCTTTCTAAGCTTATTAGGCAATGCCTAAGTTTTAAAATTTGCAGCTAAGAAGGAGAAAACTCTAACCATTAGAAATCTCTCCAACAGAGTGGATGAATTTCTGTAGCACTGTGCAGACTTGGGAGTTGGCAGGAATTGAAGGGGTCACAGTATTAAACACTGAGAAGTGTAGTTTGCAAATGAGGGTCATTGCTTAGGGAGGAGCTACAGGGACAGTTTTGGCAGTAAAAAGGTTTAATTTTCAACTTCATCTTTAGAGGACTTTCACTTCTCCCTCACATTTGATTTTCTTCATCAGCCTTTGCACAGTGCCCTTTAGTGGGATAGTTTCAATGCTGCTCTGACATGAACCTACGCATGTTTTCATCAAGTAAGGTGTTTCTGATGACACGTTCATTGAAATCTATCCCCATTTGCCTGATCTTGATTGCATTCAGTTCACAAGATGATGTGTTGCATGATTCATTAAATGCCTGATACACACTAGGCCTTTTCAAGATTGACAAAATGGGCATGGTGAAAATGTCAGTAATCTTCCCCAGAAATGCCAGTCATTTTCTTATCAGCACGCTTCTGTACAGCTATTGTGTTTCACCTTTTTCACTTTCTTCCTACTCAGCTTTCATAAGAAAGTTGCAGTGGTAGCTTCAGGTAAGTCTGCTATTTCCACCCTAGAAATTACAGTGTTACAGAATCTTCTATCCCTCCTCTGCCTCTGGCTCCCTCTTTCTTCTGCCAGTGCAGCAGAGCACTTGATGCTACTGGGTCCAACAGGGTTTTGTGTACAAAGAGGTGGAAGAGTGGAGCTGTTGAGGTCAAAATCTCTTTTGTAGTGATATGTGCTAGACTTGCCAAGGGGCTCAGCTGGTAGCCTCTGCCTCAAGACTGCAGTGTTGACCAGCAGGAATCAACTCCTGGAACAGTTTCAGTGCAGAAGGCACAAGTGCAGAAGCTGCACATCATGCTTTGTTGTCTCCCGAGCAGTTCTTTGTGTAAAAGGAAAATTCATTTGTCAGCATAACAGCTGAAGCAAAAAGTATTTGTAACCTAGACAGTGTTCTGAAGGAAACAGCAATAACATTTAATGACAAACCTTAATGTAAGTTGTACTTGTTCTCTGGAGTCCTCCTTTCAAATCATCAGCTTTACATAAATCTGTTACTAAGAAAAACATGCAGGTGGAATAACATGACTGGTAATAGAAGCTCCAAAGGTAGTAGATTTTTACAGCAAAAGCAGACAGTGCCTGGAGGGATATGATTTTTCCTATGGTACGTACACATTATTTCTCTTTACAACACTGAGTTTATATCCTAATGGAAACAGAGCTAGTCCTCCTTTGCATGGGCTCTATAGGCTTCTTAAAGTCAGTGGAATAATTTCTGAGAAAGCAGGATTGGACCTCTTGTGTTTTCTGCTTCTGTAGAAAGTGAACCAATGTGGATTTGTCCAGAGGCAAGTATTAAAGGCACCAATGTGAAGTTGTATTATCTGTCATCAGTACATGGTAGCCTGGAAGTTAAAGGAGGTAGAAAACTTTGACTGCAGAGTAAATTTCTTGCTACTGTATTTACATCCTGTTCACCTTGTTAATGTCTCCAGCAGTTTCAACAGCAAAGAGGGGAGACCTGTCTGCCAGGCTGGGGTGGCACAGCCACTCCTTCCATGCTCACCTTTGGCATCATTTACAGCCTGACGTATTTTCCTGCTTTGTTCAGGTTGGTGAGGGGAAGAAAGCCTGCTAGGAAAGGATAAGGAAATATCTTTTGAGATGGATTTATCTGAAACATGATAATGTTTTCAGTTACTAGCAGAGGAATAGCTCTGGAGCAGGCAGGCTGCCTGGAGGGGATGTTGGAGCTGAAGGCTCCTCACTCAGGCTGTAGCTGAAGACAGTGAGGCTGCACCTGGTTGAAGATGAGCAGAGTAAGTTGGTATTATTCAGGCTTGAAGTGTCAGGGGAAAAAAGAGAGCTTGAGGAATGAAAAAAACCCATCTTCTTAGGCAAGGCTCAGCGTAGCAGCAGCTCATTATGGCTGGAGTGCTTTACCTGCCACAGCCAATGGGCTCTGGGTTGCTCTGGGGGACTCCCGATTCGCCATTTGTCAGGATTATGGATATCCTGTTTGGAAACACCATTAGTGAATGTACTTCCCCTTTGGCTTATTAGGAGCTGCAAAAGCTCTTCCAAATGTGCTCTCCACATAGTCTCTAATTTGTTTGGTCTTTGTGCTGTCCAGAAAGCGTACTACATGGTTATGTTTGCCAAGTTGTTATAAAATTGATAAAAAATACTGGTATCGTGTTGGGAAAATATTTTTTTTCCTTTTGATGTCCTAATCTATTTCAGAAAAAATCATCCTTTTAAGTCAGGATCCCACTTTGTGAGGTTTCCTTTAGACTACCTCTTAATAAAGCTTAGATTAACATACAGATCTCTAGACATCGTTTAGCCCGTATAATGTCACTGTTCTCTTTTGCCTCATGCTATTTTGATTTCTACTCTCTATCAACAGTAATCTTCATCTCCTCTACACCTGAAGAGAGAATAAAGAAAATTAGACCTCCCAGCCTAGCCTGTATGCATTAACCCTTCTTTAGCACAATCAATCCATGTAAACTACAGAAAATTATATTAGGCAAACATTGAGAGCTCATTCAGATGGGTGATAAAAGTATTGAGAGCAAAAGGTCATATACTTAGTTGATTAAATAGACATAACAGTACTGAATGCTTCTCCACATGACACTTGACACAGAATTTGACCTCTGCTTTTGTTAATATTTGCCCATCTTCTGCTGCCTCAGAAGATTTTTCTTCTAGTTCTGAAATTGAACAGCATTATCTGTCCACCCAATTATAATAATAATAATTATTATTATTACTATTGTTAATATTATGCATGCACAATAGGGCTTAAAAGGTGCAAATTGGGTAAAAATTGTGCTTAGTCAAGAAAAGCTGTGTTGCTCCAATGGATCAGCAGTGAAACTCTACTAGACTGAGACAAGTGGTGTTGGAGGAAGCTTTGATATTTCAACTTTAACTGTTCCTCCAAACTTTATATTTGCGTGAAATACTTTATGCAAGTCCACATGACATTTGGTTTCAAATGACAGCTGTTTCCTTTTAATTTGCACAAAGATATTGCAAAACCCAGAGGAATTTCTGTAATGAGGTTTTAAAATCCCTCCTCTTTTCCCTCTTGGATGTCCCAGTGAGGATAACAGTTATTGCCTCTCAGTGTTACTGTGCAAGAAAACCAGATGACAGCTGAGCTGTAGAACATTTATGATTTAGTCTAAAACATGGACTTGAAGAAGAGGTTGTTTTTAGGTTTCCAGTCATGCATTTAAACACTTGTTTAGGAGCCTCCAAAGCTGAGGTTTGCGTTCATTCCCTGCCTGCTGGCACCCTCCTGGGCAGGGGAGTGGCAGCAGCCCCTGGGGCATGACAGCCATTGGGATTCCAATTGGGGACCTAAGTGGGACCAAAATGCGGAAGGCTTGGGCTTGCCCTGTGTCTCTGTGAAACCACACGTCTATTACAGGAGGTAGTTGGGAACGTGGCCCCTTGTGTGAAGATCTCATCATCTCCTAAGTAGGTGAGGCAGATGAGAGGTTCCCATCCCTGTTTTACAGGTGGGGGAAATGAAGTGTAGAGAGATTACATGGCTTGGTGCAGATCACAGGGGAAGCCAAGGAGAAAATAACAATTGCATCAAGGTCTCGGGGAGGCTGTTCTTTGCCTTTAATTAGTCTGTCAGAAACATGCCATAGTTTCTTATACAGTGTATCAGTAATTACAAAAGCATACACAGCAGCCTGTGTTTGGAGGGTTGCCCAGACAGGAAAACGAAACTGTTTGTTGAGCAAGTAATGGGATTTGTATGAAGGCATAATAAATTAAATTTATTTGAAGTTAGCTTAGTAGATAGATGGTGCGGAGAGGCAAGGTGTACTCCGTACAGTGAGAAAATGCAGTAGTTATCCTTCTGTTAAATTACAGTGTGAATATCCCTTCTAACTTCTTAACAAATGTGTTAGTGGTTTTCTATGTCTGGAAACATAATTAGAGTTGCTGGCAACAAATGCCACATCTGGCAGTGGAGAAGAATGTAGCACCTCTTGTTGCTGTGTTGAGGCAGAAGCAGAGCTTGGTGCTGTGGTTTTGCTGCACAGTGCTGTGCAGAGGTGTAGGTGGTGCCTGTCCCCAGGGCCATGCTCATCTCACCCTTTTGAAGCAAAAAAATAAATAAATTTAAAAGTAAAGAACCATTCTAGAACCTGTAGCTTCTGGTAAGGAGGCTGGTAAAAACTTGGACCAACACCTGCTCTTCTTAATGTAATAGGTACCTGAGTAGAGTCTCTCTGTTAACCCTCCAGAGGGGACTGCCTGACTGCAGGTCCTAGTTGGCAACAATACTTGGCGTTCTGATTTTTGTAAAGATGATCCCTTAAAAGCTGAGAGAGACCAACTGATGGCTTTTTTGTATGGCAAACAGTTTTGGTAGATTCAAGAGCTGTCTTAATATTTTCTCAGCTAATGATGGCTGAAGCTGTGATGGAAGTGACAGACGTGTCCAGCTGATCTGAAGAACACACTGAAGTGTGGTTGAGTGGGGGTCAGCCTATCTCTAACCTGTCCCTTGCCATGTCCCTTGTAAATCCGGCCACAAGGACTACACCACAGTAACAAGGCTGAGCTCAGTTCCCACCAAGGCTAGCCTTGGGTTTTCCGTCTTTCAGCAGAGCCATGTTGTAGCTCTGGTCAATGAAATCTGGAAAAACAGTCTTGCTGGATTTTTGTGCAGATATGAGCCCTTTCCTAGCTGCAGGTAGATGTTGACTTTGGTGCAATCTGCTGAGAATTTTCAATAGCAATTTCCTGAGAGTTCTCTGAAAGCCATTTTCCCATTCAGTGTCATTTCCATACATGACAGCAGCCTTCTCTGAAGGAACACCCTAAATTACTAGGAAAGTTGACTCATCTATTGCTTTCCTGAAGAATAATCTTTAATTCATGATCTGTTCACTGTGGGCTGGGTGCTACTGAGCCATGGATTTGAGAGGGAGTTGGGCTTGTTTAAAGCCTTCAGTATTAAGCCTACTGGGTTTAGTTGAATGTTTCTTGGAACATAAAAGCTTGAGAGGCTAAGGCACACAAGTTCTGTTATTAATCTATTATTTCTTTTAAGACATTTGTACATGATGCAGTTGTTGAAGAATAAAGAGACATGCAGCAAGCTGTCCCACACCTCTCTAGAAATTGCCGGCACTTTGCAAAATCAGACACTTGAAGAATTAAGCAGTTAATATGCAGCTGATAATAAGAAGCAGGGTTTGATTTAAAACCCCATTAATGTCAATAGAAATAATTCTTGTTAACTTCAGGGATGGACTTTACTGCAATATACGTATTTGAAGCAACCAGCCTGGGCAGTCCTACACACGGATTGTCTGCTGCTGACAATGAAAGTGCTGTGGAGGTTCACTCTGAGAATATCTGTTATTTGGGAGAATGTTGGATGTGAGCTGAAGGTCTGGAGATGAAATGTTATTTTCTCTCAAAGTATTCAAAAACTTTCTCTCTAGTTTGTACTGCCTAAATTCCTGGATTGTTTATTTTTCAGAAAATAATGCTGGGAAAGGAACATACAGATGAATTCTTTTGATGCATTTTTCTCCTTGCCAGACCTAGACAAACTTGCTATTGATAATATATTCCAGCATCTTAGGAGACTGCACTGCAATAGGCTTTGGAGAACTGTTCATGTCATTAAGTCTCCATGAAAACTGACAAACTGGATTTTAAAAATCCAGTTATTTCAAATGTTTACATTGTTGAAATAGTTTTTAAAAAAACCCATAACTGTTCCAGTGTGTCATAGTTAGGAATTTCCTAAGTGAGCAAAAACTAATTTTGCATTAATCTAACTAAAAATATTTTAATTGTTTTCCTTCCTGCTTTGACATCTGATTAGAACTCTGCAAGGGGTAAAGACAACTCTTATGGTCTGATTCTCAGTGGAATACCTCAGGAGGCAAAGGGAAAAGACAAGGGTGTCTGCAAAGGAGCCTAAGTTGGAGTCAGTGCCCTGTAACTGTATCGCCTGTGTCTGGCTTGTGTGGCTGCAGGGTGAACACCTACATACAAAGCAACTGGGAAGTTCAGACCTCAGTCCTAAGCCTAGATTTGGATTCATAAAGTGATTCTCTTTCTCTCTATTGTTTGTACCTAAAGTACACTAAGACCCACCAGAGTCTAAGTTAGGGGTTTTATGATAATTGCAAGACTACGCCATACATGATAGCACTGAAACAAGTGGCTACCTGTTCATCCCACAGCCTAAAGGAGAAAGCAGAGTCTTCTGGATGAAACCCAAATCTCTCTTCACACAGCCTAACAGGGGTGGAAAAATATCCTTTTTTATTATGTCTGTGCTGAAATGTGCTGTTAAAACCAATTTCCCCAGAACCAGCACAGTTTAATGGTGATTTATGCACTGGAGCATTTAGATCCCTGCTTGGTTCTTTATTATACTGTTATCACTCAGGCCACCTCTACATTCAGAGAAAAATGGGTTTCTGACTGAAAATAAATTTTTGCAAAGGTATTTCAGTTTTCATGAGTATTGTCTGGGGTTTTATTAAAAACAAAGAGCCAACTAAAAATCCTTAGCCTGACACAGCAGTCAGACAGTGAAAGACAGAACTGCATGTTTGCAAGCCTTTGTGTTTTCAGCTCTGGAAGGGAAAATATATACAGCAAGTAAAGCACAGCACCGTGATCTGTGCAGCAGCTTCACATTTGGGTGATGGTAATAGTCAGTCACTGAGCTGGTCAATTTATTCTGCCTGGCAGCAGAGAATGTGTTGTAGATATACCCACGACTGAGATCATTCATATAGCTGTAATGTATGTGAGGAAGAGAAAAGTATATTTTGACAAAACAAATAGCAACAGGGTATGCCAAGCACCTTCTAAAAGGGGTTGCTGGGTGTCCAAATTACTCATGCAAAGCCTGGAAAGTTGTGCCTTTGACATGTGAGAAAGAGTCTGTTAAATAAAATGGAAAATAAGGTGAGAGTAGTTTGTAGTTAAGCTGCTGGATACTGTGGAAATTAGTAGCATTATTCTGTTCAAGTCCTACTGTCCTTGGCAATTTTCAGTCACCCAGTGCACGATGAAGTGCAGCACTGGTGTGGATGTGTTAACAGGGAGAGCTGAGAATAATAGTAGGCATTGTATCCCCATCACACATTCAGCAACACACTGTAAAAATTATCAGAGGGGTTTGTCTGCAGGATGTAAGCATTTGCTAGTCATCTGTCTTTTGGGATTTCTGCCTGGCAAAGGCCCTCTCTGACGTATCTTCTCACTTCCCAGTATCAATACAACAAGTATTTTAATATTTCCACATAATTTGTTCCAAAGGGAATATAGAGGATGCGAGAGAGCTAAAAGAGACTGAGATTTCTGTTTTACTCAGAACTGGGTTTTCCCCCCCAGTCTCCATTAGTAAATCGAAAAACACCATCAGCTGGGGGGAATGTTTGATATGAAACAGTAGTGAAGATGTCATTACGGCATTTTTCTTCTTCAGAACTCTGCCCACCAGGGCCCATAATCCCAGCACGGAGGGATGCTGGCTTCTTTGCTTTGCTGTCTTATGTCAACCACTTTTTAAAGGATTTTTTTAAGTACCTGGTTCACAAATCACTGCAGGAAAATAGAAGTGAGATCAGGTATATCACAAAACACCACCTGAAGATGAGTGAGTCCCTGTGAGGGCTCTAACATCAGTGAGGCAAGGCGCAGCTTCTGGTACAGACAGTGTATTGTGCACTCTCAGGGAATGAACTCCATAATCAGGGAGTCTGTCTCCATCTCCTGCTGCAATCAACAGTGTTTTAAAGGCTCCATTCAGGACTCCAGCATTGACTTCCTTGCTGTATCTCACAGCACATGCTGGGATCCTTGGGACAGCAATGGCTGGTGGTAAACACAGAGCTGATAAGGAAGTATCTCATGAAAGTCCTTAGTGATGTGCTGATGGAGGAGAGCTATCCCTGGCATTCTTAAATAAAGAGAAGTTTTTTGTTACACAGGACCTCTCAGGGAGAGGAGGAAGAGGAGTGTTTGGGATCAGATGCTGTCTTGACCTGGTATTGTTTGCTCAAGTTTGGAAACTTGGCAGCCTCGGGCTTTCATTAAATTTTGATTTTTGTGTATTTGGAAAAGGCTACAGAAAGAGGTAGAGCAGTTTTAGGTCTACCAAAGCAATTTTGGTAGAGAGTTTTCATGCTGTTTATTAACTGTAAATTTTAATGTGTGCTTTATTTTTTTTTTTTAAGATAGGAAAACTTAGTGACTCTACCTTGCCTCTAAGTCTTTTGCTTTCCACATCTTTTCAGGTTATTCCCATTGAAGTGGGGAACAAGTCTTTTGTCTCAAAGAGCATGTGCCTCAACATTGCAAATGGGCAAGAGGGCTCAAAGTCACACTGCTGTTTTGGGAAACAGATAAACGTTTTAGGTTAGACTCAGAATCATGCAATGGCCAGGGTTGGAAGGGACATTCAAGACCATCTAGTTCCAGGGACTGCCACAAGTGATGCTTGTGACTTTTGAGTCAGTCCTCTGTGGAAGGAAGCCTTTAGGACTTTGCAGCTTTGTAAGCCACAAGCAACTTAGCAGCTGCTCTGCTCAACTGCTCTAATTTTAAATAAATCCACTTTCATATCTCTCAGTACCATTTGTCACCTTGCAAAGCATCTTTTAATCTTTTCCTGGTTGCAGAATGCCAGATTCTTGATCATCTGCTGCATACCTTAACAACCAATAAATTCCCATCTTATTGTGCCTTGTCTCCTGGACAGCTGTCAGCCATGGTCACCTTGCCAGGCAGACTTTGCAAGCAAAAAGCAGCAGATAGAGAGGAATTTGAGTGAGGTCACTCAGCTTTGCCTTCTCATTCATTCCTCTGGTTCCCTCACACTTTAATAGTCACAAGTGGTAACCTATTTTTGTGGAGCCCAATTATAATGAGATTTTTTTAGAAATCCTTGCAGCTGGATGTTTATATTGGCACCAAGGTATGCTTAATGCATATTTTACAGGCCAAAGAGCTAATTTTGGGAATCTGCTAGCAGCATTTGAATGCCCCATTATAGTGCCAGGATTTGTAAATTGAGGCTCTGAACAGGTTTGGCGAGATGGTCTTTAGACCTGGCTGCAAGTTTAGCATCTAATGCAAAGTCAGTGGAAAATCAATTCGTCTTTCCATTTGCCTTAATGGACTTTTGGATCTAACCCATATTCTTAAAAGCATTTGAGTGCATGAATAGTGTCAAGTTTTTAGACAGGTTTTTAATTTGCAAGCCTGATTAGTTACTGGTGGAACCTCAGGTATGCAGACATCTGCAGATAGGGCCCTCTGCTTCTGAGTGACTGTACCAGAGCCTGAGTATGCTTGTATCCAGAAAAAAGGGAAGCATTGTTCAGCCTGGTCTAAAAGTTTAATTTCTTTTTTTTTTTTAAAGTAGTTTATTAGAGAAAGCATACTTCAGAAATATTAATGTAAAAAGACAGTCAACTGGCATCTTTCCTTCAGGAATGCTGGAGGTTTGGGAAAAAAAGCCTTGCTCTGAGCCAACCACTGCAAGCATACAACACTGTCTTCACCCAAATGCTACAGTGGCTGAAAGAGTATGAGCAAAGCCCTGTATTAGACAACAGTGAGTTTCCCTGTGTTAAAAAAAATTATAATAAATCAACAGAAGCACTACTAATCTACATCATTATGCTATAGATCCTTCAAATGCAAATGGTTTATTACTTTGCCTATACAATAAATTCACTGCAAAAACAACTCTTCACATTCCTTATGCTTTTAACCTTGGCCTTGACTGCTGAAAATGTTCTTTATTTAATGCTTCAGTGTTCCTACTTCTTGGCAAGCTTCTGGTTCGGCACATAAGGGGAATTTGATTGAAAGGCTGTGCTACATTTAGGATCAAGTCCTCGGGGGCCAATTCACTGAGGGTGCAGCACAGCTCAGTGAAGGAGTTGCTAAGGTTTGTGGAAGCTGAGGTTGGTTCTAATGAAAAGCAGTTGCCTTTTTAGTCAGTGCAAATTGGCAGAAGCCTTCTCCAGCAGGTGCCTTGTTGGTCTTCCCCTCCAGCTGTGTGAAACCCTCTGTAAATGTAGTGGTGCCACCCGGACATACTGTGAAGCCTCTCAGAGCTGGTATCTGCCATAAGGTGTGGGAGGGCAGCTTTGCACACTGCATCTTGCACCTCCTGTATATGGATCAAGGCAACCACAAGACAATATGGTTCTGCAAAATACCATGGAAATTTTAGTGTGTCCATGCATGCCCAGGCATAAGCATCTGCCATTAAATACTTGGTGAAGGTTCTTCTGAGTTGGGGTCTTACATGTGAGTTTGGTTGTTTTAAGTCCAGTCTGACTGCTCCTGGATGCTTGATGGTGTCTTTTCTCTGTTTCTCCCCCTCATTTGTATGAGCTTTATGTCAGAAATCGGGAATAATAAAACAAAGACAAGATAGAGCTAGTTGCATGAAGAAAGTCAAGGCTGTTTGAAGCTTCTTGCGTGACTTTTATATTTCCTTTTGTTGCATTTGATTGTTTGCCTTGAGACAGGAAAGGGAGGTAGGAAATTTGCATGAAGATGGAATTACTTCTATGCTTTCCTCTTTGAATTTACATGGGCTACTCAATTTTTTACTGAAGCTTAAGGGGTAATTTCATTAAGGTCCACTTAGGCAAGAGACAGCACATGAGATCAGCCTTCCCGACATTATGTGTGGCTTCAGTGCTGCACTAGGCAAGAAGAAGCCACCCATGCTTCCCTGCATGAATGCAGGAGGAGTTGTTTGTCTGGGACTTGGATGAAATTCTGGCAAAATGAGCCAGCAGTGTGACTGCTGAGGAGAGTCTACCCTATGTGTAGCCCTTGGATAGCGCAGGGGAAGCCTGAGTAGGTCCTGGGAGTCCTCTCAGTTTTGCCATGATGAAATATTACCTTGGCCCCCCTCCTGGAGTGCTTATATGCTTTTCCAAATTTGAGCTATAAGCAAATAATGAACCTATGTTAACAGGCATATTTCTCATCCTTAATCATTCTTGTGTATAAAGAGCTTTGGGATTATTTGGATGGGAAGTTCCAGCTGTAAAGAATAATCCTTGCTCTTGTCAACAGAGTGTTTGTAAATCCTGTCAAACTTTTAATTTAGGTAGCTTAAAACTATTTCATTGTCCTTGTTTGAAATCCAAAGAATCTGAATACTTTTGAAAATACATTGCTGGACACAGAAATCCTTACAAATTTCCAACTGGCTGCCCAAGCAGGTACAAAAAGCTAGCAGTAGAATAAGGAATTTTACCCTTTTTTTTCTCCATCCCATTTTATGTCCAGAGAGCTGTTTTACCTTTCTGTAACCGTACAGTCATGGGGAGGAAAAAGCAAGCCCTCTGTAAACTGCTATTTTGAAAGAAACATGTAACCTTATTACTCAGTTGCTTCTTTTCAAGTTAGTAAAAATCTAACTGAGTATAAGCAAGGTTCTCAGGGAAAGGTGCACAAGGGAGATCCATGGCCAAATTACCTTGAAATTCTGTAGAAATTGCGTACTTGAACTCCTTCCGTTTCTTCTGAAAATCTCAGCCTTAGTCCCTCCATTGCAGTGGGGTTTTCTGCAGTCTGGTGAAAAATTACTCCCTTTCAGAGCTAAGTAAATCGTAATGATTTAAAGCCCATCTTTTACATGTGTTTGGGGGTAAGGGGGATGTTTGTTTATTTATTATAGAATACACTAGCTGGCTGTCTGGCTTCCACTGCCATGGAGAAGTGCAATGAGAGACTCTATTCAAAACCAGCATTAGCTGCGGGGAGCAGCCTGCACAGGGAAGCCCAGATTATCTTTATGTACTCCTTTTTTTTCTCTGGCATACCTCTTTGATGAAATTTTGGACAATTACACACATTTTTGGTCTGATTCTATGGTTTTCTTCAGAGCAGAGATTGAGAACTTCACCGTGAGTGAATATGGAGACAAATGTGGGTATTAAAGAGCCACCTTATCTTTCGTTTTGTCTTGCCCCTGAGCTAAACTGTATCTGGATCATTCAGGAAAAAGAACCCTGAATGATCACCATCAGCTTTAAGTTCACTTGATTTTTTGCACGTTTCACTTTGCAATCCACTTTACTTGCAGTAAAGGCTTTCTGTGGCCACTTTGCCATACAGCATGTGACTAACTTGCACACCTTTAAACAGTTTTTTTTTGGAAAATCTGTGTTTTGGTTAAGGGCTTCCCCCCCCATTTTTTTTTTCAACAGCTACTTAATCTTGCAGAAAGCTTTGGTTTTCTCTGCTGACAATTAAGACAGTGAGTTAAAAACCACTTCTGGAATGGGTTTTGGCTTACTTTAAGGTGTTATATATCTGCAGAGAGAGGGGGAGCAGATCCTGCTGGGCACAGCACCACTTGTAGACCATTAGAATCCTGGCTGTTGCCATCGAAGCTCCCCAGCCCCGGCCCCATGGGACTCACACAGCTTTAGGCAGCCTTTGCATCCTGCTGTGCTCGTGTTAATTGACTACTGACCAAGCATATGTCAACCTTCCCAGGCTGAATTGCTGGGAGCACCTGTAGGGCAAGGAGAGAAAGTCAGGGTATAGTTTGTCTGAACTGATTAATTCAAATTTGTCATGCCTCATTTGTGCAATGAGGTGCCTGGCTGTGCCATCTCAGTGTCTTGGGGACACAGAGTGGCTCAGGTCGCAGAGGGATGTGCTGCTGAATCCAAGCCTTCAGAATAGGGCCCAGAGCTCAGACCAGTGTTCCCAAAACCCCTCGTCTTGCCACCCACGTAGTCCTGCATGCAAGTGCAATGCCCCTGCAGACTTGAGATTGACTTAGTACAGGGCATTTCATTCACGTTGAGTGGACTGTAGGTAAACTCTGTAAGGCTCCTTCCTTCCCTGTTGCTAGAACTTTTTTTTTCCTTCCTGAAATTCCAAGTAACTCATTGGCACTTTTTTCTAACTTCCAGCAAAAATCAGTTGACATCCTCTTTGGGTAGAGAGAGCAGCTCTGAGGTCAGAGAAGCCCAGGATTTGGAGGCTGGCCTGCCTTCCTTTGTCCTCTGGCCTTCAGAGAGGGAACCTTTACTTTTTTGAAATTCCCACCAAAGCCTCTTTTCTTCTGCTTCCTTTTTAATCATTTATTTACAGAAATTGTCTTTTCAGAAAAATCTGCAGGATGTGCCCTGAGCACACCTATGTATTTTTAAAGAGCTTTTAGCTGATTCCCCTGGTGTGAATGATGAGATTGTTAAAACAGAGAAGTAAGAAGTCATTCATTATCTCACCTCATATTGCTTGGTTTCCAGCTATTAAGAATACATGAGATACAGGGCTGTTGGAAGTGGACACACAATCCTTACTTTTATCCTAAGGTAGACTCTAGCCCATGTAATTTAACAGTGTCCTAAAGTCCGGCTTATATTTTACAGGCTCACGCTTTGAAGTGTGATACTGTTAGCACTCAAGATACCACAGGCATTAAATTTCAGCTCTTGTTAAATTACGAATAATTGTCTCCACTCTGCTCAATTTTGTGTAAGGAAAGAGCCAAGCAAGATTTTCACATTAACCATCCGAGCTTAGTTGTGCCATGCCTGTCAAGAAGTGGAACATGCTCAAGTTTCCCATTGCATTTCCACTGTTTTCTTGGATTTGTAGGTATTTATTCCCAGCTAAGGAAGTTTGAAGATTTCAGAGTAACCTGTTGGAAATGTGTGGGAATGTCTCTCAATAAGCAATCTGTGACTGCTTTGGCTTAAGGTAAAATTTAGCATCCAGGCGAGCCTGTAGAGGAATAAAGACATGCTTTCTTTCCCCCTGCACTGCACGGAGCCGGGGCTGGGACGTGAGCGTGGAACAACACCGACAGTGTTCCCGGACACCCGGCTGCCTCCCCTGCTGTAGTTTTCCACAGTGGCAGAGGGACTCAAGCAATCTGCAGAGGCAAGACAAGCCTTTAAAGGAAAATTATGTGCACAGAGAAAAAGAAAATAAGGCAGAGTAGTGATTCCCAAGCCAGCATCTTTGCTATGTGCGTTCAGTTAGTCTCCAGGCAACCAGAAACGTAATAAGGACACAATGAGTCAGACTCAAACTGTGCCGTTTATGCACCTTCATATTGGGGTCTGTATATATTCAGTGTCTACAAGCCCAATCTTACCTTCCTTATCCATGCCAATTTATTAAATGTGAGGAGCTGGCAGGCAGCTGGCCACCCTGCATGTTCAGTGCAGCCTCCTCAGCCAGATCTCCAGCTGGAGTGGCTGGGTGCAGGTCATCATCCCCGCTTCTGCCAGCCTTCCTTTCAGCCCTCTTCAAAGCCTACAGCTTATTTCCCAAGTTTCCTTCAGTTTTGCAGCTTCTCTAAAGCTTTGTAGTGAGTCTGTTAGTCCTCCTCCTGTAGATTTGCAGATTGCCTGAGCTTTGAAAGGTGGGGGTGCATGGAGGTATGTAGTGACTTGTCTGGGAAAAGAAGTCCCTGAATTTCTGAGCACAGAGGGAGTATAGATAAGAGATGCACAGTGTGTTTGGATTTATTGGCCCTGTCTTGGCAGTGACATTGGCAGTACCTGTGCTTGGCGCAGGTAATGGCTTTGCTGAATGCCTGCTCTTGGTGCCAGCACTGCTGCAGACAGCACAGCTTGGTGTTCGGACACAGGAAAGCACACTGGGGTAGTTTCATCTATTTTAGGTGCGTCATTGGAACCGGCTCAACACAGATATAATAAAAGCACATTTTGTAGCAGAGAGGAAACTACTGAAAGAGAATACTGTTGCAAAAAAAGCATGAAGGAAATTTCCACTGGTCCCAGAAACCCAGCTAGGTACAGCCTCCAGACCAAACCTCGTTCAGTCTCTCCAGTACTATTCTTTCGGATGAAATCAATATTTATGATTTTTTTTTTCAATAAGCACATTTTGGAGGTGATGGATAAATCTAAGAAATCATAAATGCATTACTTTGGTCCAGAAAAATGTTTAAGAGGCACATCTGAAAGTGCTCAAGGCCAGGTTGGATGAGGCTTTGAACACCCTGGTCCCCTAGATTTGGAATTAGATGATCTTTCAAGGTCCCTTCCAACCCATGATCTGCATTCTCTGTGGTTCCATGACCTGGGGTCCATCAGGGAGGCTCCCAGATGGGGCTCTCCACGTCTCCTCAGGTCTAGCTGCTGGTGCTGTTGTAGCCTTAGTGCACAGATCCAGGGAAGGGTGGCCCCTTAAAAGCGGGGTGTCACACCCGATCCCATCAAAAACGCTCTAGCAAAAAAGAGCAGGGGAAAAGAAGAAAGTGTAAAAGCATTTATTGTTTGGTTCGATGCATTAGCCCTTTTAGGTTGGCAGTAGTTGTGGTGGGCAAGTAACAAAAACCAACGCAAACCAACAGCACTGTGGGACTGGTAATTTTTCATAAAGACATTAATCCAAGCACTTGGGTCCCCTGCAGAATTTTTACTGTCATAAAAAGCTCCTCTTCACAACAAGTGTTTGCCCTGAGCTAATGAGTGGAACATAGGAGCCCAGAGAGAGCCCTGCCCCAGCAGCGTGAGCCAGGCCCACTTCATGGCATATTTCCAAAAGCTTCCTGGTGGAAAAACTGTGTGTAGTCACAGACTCCCATCCTCTTGAGAGGGGAGATGGGAATACTTGACAAAACCTCAGGATTTTGGCACGGGTGAAACCCAAGCCTGGTCTCTCTGTGGGACACACCGGTGTTGTTGTTTGGCTTTTAGTGGAAATTAATGGTCAGGTTCTTACAGTAAATGCAGTGCTAGACTATCCCAGCAGTTGGAGCACATCATCCCTTCCAAAGAGAAATGCCCCTTTCTTCTCAGGGTTTTGAGCAGCAGTCTTAATTAAGGCAATCTTCAGGTCTGTTCATGGCTGTGTTTTTACCCATCTGGCTCATATTTGTAATTTTCTTCAATGATGCAAACCTCTTTTCCCTCGTCTTGGGTGGCAGTTTAAAAAAAAAAAAAAGGCTTTTCTGGAAAATAAAAAAAGCCTTTTGAGGAAAACAACAAAAAAGAAGTTTATGTATTAAAATAGAAGACTTACTTTGAAAGACCCAGCTGTGAGGTTGACTCAAAATAGATTTGTTAACCATACAGTCTTGATCCAAACCAAGGATTACACTTTGTGGATAAAGATTCACTTTTATTTTGTAAATTCTCATACATGTTCTTTTAGTCTTCTGGAAAAAAATTCACCAGTTTATTTTGCTTTTCTCTACTTTGTTTCCCCGCCCCCATTTTTTACCTTTTAGTCTCCATGATCTATAAAAATAACCCTAATTTTCCTCTGCTCTGGATAAACCCATAGCTATTATAAACTAGAAGAAAAAGCCCCTTTCATATTGTTGATATTGGATGTTTGTTTAATTTCAGTGGGGCTTTCTGAAAGTGTAATGCAAGTAGAGTTTATTACTATTTGAGTCTTTAATTGCTGTAGTAATATTTTTTTACAGCTCCTTATTTTTATGTTTAAGGGTCCCCAGACCCTTTGATTTATTTGCATTGGTGAATGATTGATAAACGATTGAGGTTACGTAGAAAAACTGAAGGCATTGTATGAAATAGAAGCGGTGCCAGAATGACTGTGCAGGACCCACAAGTGTATTTAATGTGATGCATACTACACAGCTGCTACAAGCTGCAGCCAAAGCTGTCACAAATATCAACTGTTCCCTGGGAAGAGACTAAAAAAAAGTAAAAACAATAAGAGTGGGGGCTTTTCCTGCTCATCAGAAGAAGTGTGGTGTGTCCTCTTGCATTCTAGCTTTCTGTTTCAGTGTCTCAGGGTGTTTGATTCTGGAATATCATAACCACAAAAGAAAAAAAAAGAGGTAGAAGGGTTTTCACAGGCACCTAAAGCAGTTAGACACCTAATTTCTGTGATGCTTCAATGGGAGTTGTTATTTTTCCCTCTTAAGCTCCTTTGAAATAGCAAACAAGAGTTTCTGTTTCAGGCTTGTTGAGCTTCCTTACTGCTTCTGCTGCTATCGGTTGTTTTTCTGCTTACAGAAAATTTGGGGGGCTCAGGTATGTGGCAGAAACTGTATTTTTATACTATTTGTATTTTGACCCTAAATTCCAAACAGTTTACACTTATCAGAGTAAGAAGTATTAGGTACATTCCTGGCTGAATGCAGAAGGCATATACTTTAATGAAATGATTCTGCTGATTGCACTTCCTGTGTTAAATCACCTCAGGTTGCCTTTTTTCCTTGATGTCTTAAAATGTATTGAAAAGCTGGTTCTTTAGGAGGAAAAGCATGGAGATAAGTGCAGGATGCCTGTGTTGGAAATATAATGGTCAAACAGTGCAAAAGCTGACCAATGAGCATTGATTGTTGCCCTTGGCTCATTTCTTAATTCCTGACTTTTAAAGCTCCTGATGTTCTTCCCACTGGAGCACACTTAGGTAGGCAATAACTCCTGGGGTGGGTGGTGGATGCTCCTGCAGGGTCAAGCCCCTGCACAGTGGAGAGGGAGCCCTGGTAAATTTGCATTTGTGGCAGTGTTCTGTAGAGCCTTGAGGGTAACTGGACACAGACTGTCCCCAGTGCCTGATCTAGGAGCAGGTCTGATCCAGGAAATGCTGAACAGGGCAAGGAAACCAGGACTACCTGCTTTGGCTGGAGTCCCCCACTGAACTGAGCGAAGCGTGACACAGAGCTGCACCCTGACAGGCGCCAGCTGACTTCAGCTGGAGCAAGCCCAGCCATGGCATATGTTCGCAATCAAAAAGTCATTAAAAATTCACATAGACAAGTTACTCTGTTTGGAGCCTGTCTGTGAAACTCTGCACTCCAGCCGATGCAGTAGCTTGGGCTTGATGCTCCTGGTAATCTTCTCTAATCCTCTGAATCTGTGGGAGATGGGAGAAGGGCACTTGCTCTGGTTGGATTTTCATTTTCTTAATCTTAAGAGAATGATTTCCCTCACATCAGCCTTGGCATGGATGTCTTCTGAAAGGTGTATCTCTAAGCATCATCTTTCTTGGCAGGCATTCTGCTGAAACTCAGCCTGGAGGAGCAAAAAAAAGAGTAATTAATTTTGTCCCTGTGTTAATCGTGGGGGCTAATTCAGTCCTCTGGTTTGGACTCTAATTTTGGTTCCTAAATATAAAAGTCATTAAAAGGGTTAATGTGTGAGCCCTCCTCCCACTCAGGATGTTTCTGTAGGAAGTTGGAAGCAGGTCGTCCATAGGCACCTTAGAAATGAAGTGAGGTGCACAGTAACATGCCATGAGTTAGATGCAAACAGGTTTATTCTGGGTTTACACAGTACTCTGGCAATGAAAAAGAATTTGATACCCAAAAAGCAACAAATTAGAGACCGTGGTAATTTGCTGTTGGCAACCACACTTGCACTCGGGTGCAGCGTGATTGACGGGTACTGCAGGCTTTCCATGAATGTCACTGCCACTTGGAAGTGCCGTGGGCTTCACCCTCCTCTCTGGGAGGAGACACTTGCCACTAAATATTTCCCTTGGTCCTGTCCTCTTGCAGACTGTGTCACAGGTGCCTGCTCCCCAAGGGATTGGACTCTCTGGTGGTCTCCTATAACAAATCAGTAGAGATTCTCTTCTGGTTTCCTATGCAGACGTTTTCACTGAAGGTGAAGATGGAACTGAAGTTTATGTTGTCCTACTTACCAGATTTTCAGTGCCACTCTTCTTTCTGTCACTGCTCTTTCAAAGGTGCAGACAGTCCTTGAAGGAAACAGAGAAGTAGGAGGAAATTATCAAGAAATCCTCTTTTATTGTATCACAGGGAGAAATCCAGCCCTGGAGCCATTGCTTAAGAAGCCAAATTCTTAGCAACTGCTTTGTGGTATGAAAGTCTTTGGAAAAATGAAAATCATTAGGTAGTCAGTCCTTGCTCAGAGCTGAGCTTTGGATAAATTAGCAGCTCTTCAAGGAACAATTTTGTTAATCGCCAACAATTACATACTTTGTTTTTACATTAGACCAGCTGTGCTGAAAGTTCCTGTGCCTCTAGTGCATTTTCTATTTTTTAATGGGCTTGGTATTAAGCCTCAACAAACAGGAGCTTGTTTTTATGTTGGAAAAAGTTCTCTGTGTGATCTGTAAAATTAACCAGGTAATTTTAGCTTTTTAGTTTTATTTGTGGAGTCATGTTTGTTTGTTTATTAATCCCTTCTTCCCTCATTTTAGTTATTAAAGTACAGTCTTTTTGACTTGGAGGTTATTTTTACATGACTTACTTGATATTAGAAAGAGATGCTTCTAGTTTGGATTAATACAAGTCTAGTTTGGATTAAAACAAGATTAACACAAGTTTGGATTAATACAAGTCAGAAAAACTTGGCTGCATACTTTTGGAATATTAAACAGCTTGATAAGGTGTGAAAATATGTTTTTAATGTTTATTTGCAGATAGTTAAATGCAGTGTAAACCAATTTCTGAGTTTATTTGCTTTTATGCATTTGCTCTAGCATGCAGGCTAACCTCACTTTTGGGATGTGACAAGGACAAACACAGGACTGTGTAGATTAATGGGTGTGTTTGCCACAGCTGAACATGTGGTTCCTAAAGTTCAGGATGTGTAAAAATACAGAACAAAAACACAGATGGCTTGTGCCATGCAGACACTGCCTCTGAAGGGCGGAGCTGTATGGCATTTCTTTCCTTTCTTTTTCCTCTTTGGAAAGGAGAATTGGCACAAAAGGAGAACTCTCCCCTGAGTTAAAGAGAAGGCATGCAGCAGCTGAGGGCACCATGGCTGTAAGGTGCAGGCTGCTCTCGGGGCAGGACTTTGTAATACCAACTCAGAGCATCATTATCAGGCTCTGCAGGGGTAAGATGGGCAGAGGTCCTCAGCACGAGCCAGTGTCAAGGCCAGAGTGACCAAGCAATGACTTGTGGTGTCCACATCAGAAATGGAGGGCTGAGTTCCTTGTGTGCCAGACCTACAGTGCCTGGATGGGAATGGGGTGAGATGTCCCAGTACATCCCAAGCTTGTTGGACTGTTTCTTGGACCTCAGCAAACCTTGGCTGAGTCTGGTCAGGATGTCTTGTGTTTCAGGAGGTGTGGAAACTGTGGATAATTCCTCAAAATACCAGAGTAAGCAGATCCAGGAAAGAGCATCCTGGGGCTCTTCCAGGCTCGCTCAGTGGTAGGACATTAACCAAGGATGGTGTTGGTTGGACTGCCCAGTTCTCTGAAGGTGTCACCAGCAGAGATGTGGTGACATTCACGAAGTGAGTTTGGGTGCCAGTTATCACAGCCATGTTTGGCACTGGCTGGCTCCTTTGCCAGTTTGGCCAGGACAGACAGAGCTTGCTGGGGTTAGTATCTCCTGATAGTGGTGGGAGAGAGCATGGAGGCACATTGCTATACTTCTCTCCCTGCCTCCTTTCCCCAGCAGCTCTCAAAAAACCCAAACACAAGCAGGAGTTAAGTTCCTTGTTGAGTGTGAGGCTGGTTGTTGCAACATTGAAGCTTTGCTACTTACCAGAATAACTCTTCTTTCTTTTTAATATCCATTGCAGGAAGTTGGTGCTCTTATATCTGAGTAATAAATGTATGGTTTTCTGAGACCCTCTATAAAATAAAACCTGCTGTAGATCTGGTCCAAAGCCCATTTGAGTGAATCACATGGACTCCCCTGGATTTGTCAGTGTTTATGAATCAAGCCCTATAGCTTTCAGTATCGCACAAACAGAAAACTCTGTGTTACTATTTTTGACGAGTCACTTGCTCCTAGATAGCTCTTAACAGGGGAGCAGCTCCTTCAGTCAGCACTCTTCTCCAAGGAATTACATCTCTGCCCCTACAGAAAAGCAGCTTCTGTTCTTTCAGGCATATTTTAATTTTTGTCATTTCTGTAGTTATTCAGTGGTGACACACATTAACCTCATTCTTCTTCCATTTTATTGGGTCAGCCCCCACTAATCCAAAGAGCCAAGCAGCTCCACCCTAGAGGCCTGGGCTGTGGCAAACCCTTGCACCTCTTCCCAAACCCATGCTGCTGCAATGCTTTTGCTTCCAGCTGCTGCATTGGGTTGTTTTGCTCATATATTCTAGGACATCTCTCTTCTCCATTGATGGAATCCGAAGGTTGAGATCATCTCCTGTTTTTCCAGAGCAAACTGTTGGCAGATAGGGCTTCTGTCTCTACTGCCATCCAGAGGCATGGCAGCAGGATAGGATTTTCTAACTCTGAATTCATCCTCAGTCCATCCCCATCCTCAGGTGCTGGTGTGATGAAGGGTGGGATGGATTCTCGCTTTATCCACTGTCATATCTTGTGTGCTGGATACAAACTTTCACAGCGTGGTAACAGGAGAGTGATTTTGCCACTGCTGAGGCTCTCTGGCACTTACTGAAAATACACACATTGGCAATCGCTCTCTTAAACTCTTAGTGCAATCCCCAAGGGCCTTTTTTCCCAACCATCACTGGCTCCCAAATAATAAAAAAAAATTGACGAGTTGCATATTTTTAAAACAAAACTTCTAAAGATGTGTTTGCTTTTATTTCCTTTTAAGTTTTTATGGTTTTTGTATTTGTGTGACTGCAAGGGAATTGTCCTGCTTTTCCCCACCTGGTGGGTCTCATGTAGTTATGTCATCTAGATTGGAATATCATCTAGGTAGCGTCATCCCTTCTCCCAGAACATACTGGGATTGTGAAGCTTGCTTTATAATCGAAGCAGCTGACAGCAAAATGTTCTCAGATCCTGGTTCTTCAAAATGCTGTCTGTGTTAGGAAAACCAAAGTTAATTTAAAACAATATTTCCAGAACTTTGAGAACACATGTGAATGGGCTCCTGACAGAACAATCAATCCCTTGTAAATTGAATTCTTGGAGATTCACTACTTCAGAGGCTGAATGATAACCAGTGTATCTACTGCACAGTCTAATTTTACAAACCAGTACATTCTTAAAGGCTAGTTAGGGTTTGGGTTTTTTTCTTCTATTCTTACTTTTGTCTGGATTAGCTGCAGGAAGGAGTGACCATTTTGGAATGGATTAGTGGATCTGCAAACATCAATTAAATTGATAAAAACAGCACAAGTTATGCCCAGTGTGCAAGAACGTCTACAACAGGTTTACTCATCCAGCCCTCCATCATACAATTTTAGCAGTGCAAACAGAAACCTCCCCAGATTTAGGATGTGCAGACTGCACAGGCTGAGTAGCTCTATCAGCCCCTTAGCAGACTGGAAACTGTTTTGCAGTGGGACATTGGAGCATGACTGTTCTGCAACAGGGCTCAGAGCCAAACCTCTCAGAGCAGCACTTGGCTGATAATTTGGATTGAAACAAATGACACATTGAGATTACCCCTTCCTGCTCCTGCAAGATTTCAGGCAGTGCTGCTTTTATTTTTGTTTGTTTGTTTATTCATGTATTTAAAAGAGGAAGGTATTTCAGTGCTTATGAAAAGCCAATACCCGGCAGGACTGAGAACAGCCTGAAACGATGCTGGCAAGCACCAAGGCATTTCCTTCACCCCACCAAAGCACCCCAGGCTTCCCTGACAATAGCCCTATTCCCTCCTGTGCCCCTCCAGAGCAATGATTGAAAACTGCACCTCTGTGCTGATTTCTTGTTGTGTTTCTGAATGTATGGCATGTATGTGTTTTAGTCTTTATTAGCCACCATTAAAAAGTAAATGAAACAACCAACAACAAATGAAGCTTTTATTTCAAGCAGAGTTAGGTTAAACAAATGATCAGTCCTTCGCTGAAGGAGTCAATATAGTGGTTACAGAAAGCAGACCAGAAAACATACAGAAGTGCTTTAGAAAAATGAAAAAAAAAGCCACCTCGAGACAGCAGAAAACAAAGAGTTATTCAATTGATCAAGTGATAGACGCCTGTGAAGGGGTCAAGGAGTGCAAGACCACGTGAAGAACAACATTTCATTTTAAATATCCCAACTTAAGCCTGTTCTTTGGAAGGGAGTTTATTCTGGAAAAGGCACGATATATTGCTGTGCCTATCAGCAGTGACAGGACATAAAGAACAGCGGTGTTCGATCAGACTTTCACAGGTATTGTAGTATTTCCATTAGGAATTAAACATAAAACTTTTTTAGGTTTTATAACGCAGAAGCAGGCAGACTTGTAACAAACAATAGTTTAGTGCATGTTTGCAGCCCAAAGCAGCACTCTAAAATGATACATTACAGTGGTATTGCTTTATAGAGGTGAGGCAACCCCACCATCTGCACACGGTTATGTGATCTATGCCAATGCACCACAGCCCAGGACACAGGACTGTAATAATTTTTAAAGCTTAAAAGATAGCTTTAACTGTTTACATGAAAACCATAGCAATAGTGTTGCTAATATGACTACGACTGCTTAGTTTGTGTATTAGTGTGCTCAAATAAAGGCGTACACTTCAGGGTGAGGAGCCACCTCTCCCATGAACTGTGTCTGCCAGAGGCTGCTCAGAGTCAGAGCAGGCTCTGAGAGCTATGGGACTGAGATGGGAGCAATTCCCAGGTCTCCAGCAGGGCCCAGGTTGACACACTACTGGCTGCAGTGCTGCACTCGGTGCTGTAGCTAAACTTCCAGAAGAACAAGCAGTGGCCATGGGAAGGCTGAAGATTTGTAGGATGCAGCCTTTCTGTCTGGATGTGCCCTCTCCTGTAAATTCAGGGGGAAAAAACCAAGTACCTAAAAGCTACATGAATTATTTCAGACTTGCAAAGGGAAACTGTAAACTTTCCAGAGTGGCGTGCAGCAAAAGTACATGTGATGAATTTCCTTTAATTGAAATGTTGTTTGCATAGACCTTATCGAGGCAGTTGGCTTCAGTGTTTCACAGATTTTAGGGTTGGGAGATGTCCTTTAAACCAAATTTTCTTCTCCAGTGGGGACTGCATGATTGGAGGCTGAACTGAGTGACATGCAGGAGGGGGGAAACCCTGAGCCATCACTACCATTGACTTCTTTCTTTCCTGCAGAGTAGCAAATAGTCAAACCTTATGGCTTAGCCTCTCAAGATTTTTGCAGAGTACAGGGATCTTGAGACACCCAGGCTAGCTCTGAAATACATGAATGGAGTCTAGGAGTCATGTTGAGATGTACAGCATATTAGGGATAAGCTTTTTGCATGGGTCTTATTTTTTCTCCTATCCAGGGTGCCAGCACAGGCATCTCTGCATGGTACTGAGCTGGATTATGTAGTGACCATAATGTCTGTAAAGATCCTGGAGACTGAGGAATGCTATTGAGATATGGTCTTTCTAAAACTGGATTTGGATAGCCTCAATTGTCCCTTCTTGCACTGTGAATCTTGAACCCTTAGGGTCTGCCTGGTTCCCCATGAGAGTTTCTGCTGGTGCACAGAAGGATGCACAAAGCACCTTAGATCTGTAAGGGAACAGCAGAAGCCAAAAGCATGGTGACCACAGCCAAACATGGATGGTAACATCCAGCTGTAGTAGTTCAGAGAAAAGATGTGAGGACCAAGGAAAAAGTGCCAGGAGAACCTGGGTGCTTTGAGTTTTCTTATTTCCATGATTGCCAAGCTGGCCACTGGATCACTAGGAGTGTTTTCTGGCACTTGTTTTAAAATTTTTAAGCCTAATGATGAACAGTTTGAACCAGCATTTGACTTCCAACTGAAGTAGCATTAAAGAATTTCTTTAACTAATCAGAATTGTATGCTGAAAAGAAGAAAAACCACAGTGAGGGCTGCAGGATGGAAGAGCAGACCACAATAGACTGAAACCCAGCAAACTGCATTTAACCTTGAGTTTAGGCATATAAATAGTAATACTGATTTCAGCTGAGCTGTTGTCATGAGGGCAGCCAGCTCACTCTGGGGCTTAGTTCATTTGTCATCCAGAAAGAGACAGAAGAGATCCCAAAGGTAGATATGCCTGCTGCCAGTTTATAAAAAGAAGCTCAGAAAGTTTCCCACTCCAAAATGGAGTCATAACTGTGCAATAGATGAGCATAAAAATTAGGGCAAAGTTCTGCCTCCAAACAATTAATTAGCAACCCTTGTAATTGCCAGCCACAGGCTACAATTCTTTAGAAGTTTTGACTTGCACTTCTCTTTGACTTTTAAAATAAATCTTTAAAAGACCAGTGTGTTACCTTAGGTATGTCCTTACTTTCTCTTTCTCTGAAGATTTCCATTTATATTTTTTAAATTATTGGCAAGTATGCAGAAGATGTAGGCTGTGCTATCGCAGAACCCAGCACATGTCAGCACCAAGCAATTGCCATACAGGGACCTTAAATTAGAATTAAAACGGGCTTGGTAGTAGTTGAGCTGAATACTTGATTTCTTCAACTGGTTGGCCATCCAACAAAATAACAGAAAATGTATCTGAGGTGAACAAAAGAAAGAAATTACCCAATTAAAATGAAATCCAAAATGAAGGGATTATGAATTATGTTTTTTGTTCTCAGCCCAAGCTGAATGATTTTTTGTGGTACAGAAAAATAATTTCTTGCAGGCTAGGTTTCTTTCTCCTTCTCTTTCTTTCTCCTGCCAGTGACTTTAAAATGTTTCTGTTGAATAAACATTTCAAATTCTTGCCCACTACAAATATGCCCTTTTTGATTGAAATAGTTTCTGGAATTTGTGGCCAGATTTGTTTGGCTTGAGGTATATTTTGAAGGAAAAATAATTGCTGCAAAGGAAATTTGCCCTACTAACTAGAACTTCTACAGTCCTTTCTGCTTCCCTGGACACTACACTAGTTACATATTTCCACTTCACTTTGTTTTCTTTAGGGAGAAGATGGAGGGATTCAAGTATTTTTTAATGCAATAATTATAGTTTTACACAGTGAGCAGAAGGATTTGGTATGTTGCTTTCTTTGGATACATNTGTATATTGCTGGCCTGGCTGGGTCTTGACACTGGCTTCTAGACCCACCATCTGTAAAATCAAGCCAAGTTTTGCTCAGATTGATTTAGGACTGCTGAGATTTCCAGCCTGTGCTATCTTATGATGAGGCTGCAATACTTTAGGCACTCCTTTATTTAGATTAGAAACTTCAGCATGGCAGCACATCCCCATAATCACCACAGTTGATAAGCTGCTGCTTCAGGGAGTTATTCTCATATGTGCAAGCTGCAAATGAAGAAGGTGGCAGTACGTGCAGGTACATAATAGCAGCTCTCAGAAAAGGTAATTTCCAGAAATGATTATTTGTTACTGCTTCCACAACATGGGAGCAGAATGAGGGCATTCAATTGATTATGAAAATAAAACTTAACAAGAGGTGCTCTTGGTATGAAAGTGTGGCAGGTGAGAGAACTGTTTGGGAGCAGTGACATTATCCTATTTTCTTGCTTTACTACAGCTTGCCTAGATGTAATTAAGGTTGGAAAGTGCTTGCTTTTCTTCCTCTGGGGTATAAAATGTCTAAGAGAAGGGGAAGGCAGAATTTTTGCGAGAAGTGTTGTCCTGTTTTCAGCACTGGTTCAATGTAGATATTTTGTTATGTGTGGTACAGAGTCTTTTCATGAGCCTGTTAGTCAATAAATACAGCTTAGGTTTGAAGAATGTATGACATTATATAGTATACATTTCATAAAAATATTGTGGCTGCACAGGAAGGAGCAGATACTTTATGCCTTGATTTCTCAAATGGTGCTCTGTAATCTGTTTAAGTTCTTCTCCTTGACTTGTGCCTGGAGTTATTTAAGAACAACAACCTTTATGCAGTTTTGTACAAAACCTGTGCCAAGGTAATAGGTGGACAATTCACTGGTGTTTTAAATTTAAAAGCCAAACGAATCTTTTCCAAACTCCCATTTCCATAAGTTAGTTGTCTGGTGTCTTGAGACCACAGCTCTGAGCAAAGGATGATGTGATTCCAAAGGGTTTGATGAGAGTTATGAGGCTCGGACAGGGCAAGGGGTGCTCCCAAATCCTGCTTGAGGATGGCTGCTGGGATGGAGGATACACAAGGATGTAATTTATGCCAAGGGATTGTGCTCAGCACAGCTCAGAGGGATGGAACAGGAGAGAGAGTTAAGGAAACCATGGGACTCTGGAAGTGTTTTCAGACCCCAAAAGCAGACTGTGGTTTCAGACAATAATATTATTCAGCAGTGTGAATAGGGAATTGTTCCTGCTTTTCTACGGATCCATGTCATCACTGCACATGGTGTGCACATTTGATGTTGGGCCCCATACCCAACCTGTGTGCTTCTGGTTTCATTTCCTGACAGCCCTGAAGTGCTGCAGAGATGTCGTGGTTCTGAGGCTAAAATGTTGTTTGGATGTAAAAAAATGCATGAAGGACCCTCAGGGTGCCACCAGCAGCCTGTCACTGCTGTATGGGGCTTGCACCATGCCTTCTCAGAGGTTTTAGCAGTGCTAAGCACAACAATTGTGCTTGGCCCAGAGTCACATTTTCCTCAGCAGCCCTGGCTGCATGTGAGCAGGTGTCTTGTGTGCCTGGGCATCTCTATTCACTTGTTTTGAGGCATTGCTTTGGGGCTGTCACCCTGGCTGTGTGATCACAAGCCCCCTAAACCATTCCTCAATCCCTGAGAAACCTGAAAATTTGTGTAATGTGGAGATTTTATCTGTGTTTCACGTGGGAACATAGGTTTATATTGAAATAGTTGTACCAGTTCAACATCTCATGTGAATGTGGTTACACACAGTTGGTGCAGGATCTATTTAACTTTACAGCAGTAGGAACAGAGAGCTCATTTGGATCTTGTAACTGGACGTGTGTAATCAGCTTCTGCTTGTAGGCTGCCTGATTAGGCAAGATCTTGAGGCATTACTATGTCAATTCAGTCCTTCTGAGAGGACTGTGGACTTTGTGTCCACAAAGCTCTGTGGACACGTGTGATAATCTCAGTCCTGTGTATTCTCTGTACAAGTATATATTTAATCTCTGCAAATGTAGAATGTGGTATGTTGGGGACACTCAGTGGCACTTGATCCACAAGTGGCTTTCCCAATGTTCCTCTCCATCCACAGTGGCATGGGGTAGCCACTGGGACAGGCTGGTTGTCCTGTGCTTGTGCTGATGGGACACCTAAGCAGGAGCATCCTGGGATACTGCCACAGGGCATGAAGCGATGGGGGAAAGGCTGAGATTTGGGAAGCTGCTAGGAAAAGGATAAGGCCCAGGCTAAAGAGGCTGCTGCCATTAGCTCCAGCCTTGGAGAAGGCTGGGTCTTCAGCCTCCCTCCAGCTGTCCTCACTTCTCCCCATTTCCCATCCTCAGCCCCTTTTTTCATGTGCTGAAAATGTATTTGTTCTGCCTTTTGTCTTTACCAATGGTTGCTGGGGGAGGGAGGGAGGCTGGTATTTTGTTTTTAATTCCTCCAGGAGCTCAGCCCTCATTGATACTTGCCAGGTCTCAGCTGTAGCAGAGGCAGTTTGAGCTGACTGCATAAATGTCTTGGGGGGGAAATAGAGAGCTGGTTGGTTTTGCTTTAATAATAAAATAAAGGTCCCACTAAAATTCACCCATGGGCCAAGGAACAAACATGATAAATTGCAGCCCAGAGGGTAATTCTTCTGGAAAGGTAAAATCATCTAAAAATAGCACCTTAGAATGAAAGTGCTTCATTGACAATAACTACAGTGTTGCTACGGTGATGCTGGAAAAAAAATGATCGTTGTTACTTAGACTGCCACAGAACTGCTCCCCCGCCCTCCCATGGCATGAATCAACTGCTAGTATTAAAATCACAGACAAATTTTGTGTCATATTTCAATTTTTTTCCTTGTCTGAATGCTTCCCTGTTCTAGTGCATGTCCTGCAGACAAATGAAACACCATCAGGGGAAGGCATTGAAATAAAATTTACTGGTCAGCTCAGTGTGATCTATCTACATATTATCTCAATTGCAACTCATGCTCTTTCTTTTATCACAACAGCTTGCTCCAAGAGCAGGGAGGCAGCAGTCAGAATGAGACCCAAAGGTAACAGCTTGATGGGACTGTTCACAAATATTATTTTTTTTTGCCTGCAGCAAGTAAAAGACATAATACTGATCAAATCCGGAGCCTTTTGTTCCAACAAGTTTCAAGTTAAACACCTCCCAGGGCACGTGCTATCCTGCTTTGTGAGGATTATGAGAGATGAGAAAGTTGAAACTCCAAATTTCTTTAAAGAAAACATAGTTTGGCAACAGTGCTTCTTTTAGCATTCATACCAACAACAGAAGAGCTGGGTAATACCCTTTTGATATACTCAGCCCATTCAGGCCCAATTTGGGGGATTTGAAATGCAACACGACTTCAAAACGTTTATGGCTCTGCGGAGACTATATTTGCAGGCAAGGAAAGCGTCACAATCTTTTGTGTGGCAGCTGAAACCTACTTAACCGTCTGCCTTAGGTGAAGCTGGTAAATGGCTCTGTTTATACAGCAGCTGCATCTCAAATACAATCCATACAGCTGGCGGCGGACCAGTTGCAATGTAGATGGTATTTTAATTTCCCCATCAAATGCTGTCTGTAATTTGTGAGGCTTTCCTTAGACAAATGAAGCAATATTAAATCACACAGCGGGTACTGTGTGATACTTCCTGCCTTCCTTGAAGAGCCTGGAGTATGCCAGTTACACTGCAGACAATGTTGTATTAACATGAAAAAAAAATATATCCATGTGTTCTTAAAATTAAGTTTAATTTCTAGCTGCATATAGAGTCTCTGACTTTCTCCATGTTGATGTTGGGCTAGGGCCATCAGTATGCAGACAGTTGCTTCTATGTGGCACCTAGCCTTACCTAAAGAAGATACAGTGTCAGTCTCATGGGATCAAGAAATTATATAATTAGACTTTTAGGGGCTTTGTAGCCCTCTGAAGCTAGGAATTAAATTTTATGAAGGGTAATTTTAAGAGTGGTTGACTGGCAGTGTGGGAGGATGGAGCAGTAGGTGGCAAAGGAGAAGAGTTTTATTAACTGTCTTTCTCTGGTTTTGCTTCAGGACAATTATTGGGCCAAACTGCATTGAATTCAGAGGAGATGGAGGCACCTGAGACTTTGTAATGTTACATAATCTGTTTAAACAGTGACTCAAACTCTGGCTTTGCTAGCTGGAAGGTTTAGTGCTCTCCTTTGTAGCTGGCATTCCAGCAGTGAGGAAGAATAAGAATGCACAGGAAAGTGAGGCTGGGTTTAGCTTTTCATACTGCATGCGGGAAGATAATGATGGGCTCTTATCGCGATGTGGCACTGAGTGAAAAGATTCAATTCAGGCAGAGCATTATAGAAACAAAGAATTTCATAATGCTTTCCTCCACATGTTTATATATAGCATGTTCCTTTTGTTCAGCTTTGCACAGACTTCAGGTATGAAAGGCTGTGTTTAGAAGGTATTGTGATTCAGGTTTAAAGTGATGCTGATCCACACTCGCTGAAAATAATGAAAGACTTCCTCTGACTTCAGCAAGCTTCAGTTTGGGGTTACAAGGCAGGGAGCTCAGACATGAGACCTCCTTCATACATCCTAATGCTCTAACACAGATATCTATCTGAAAGCTCTGTCATGGAGAGCAGAATTTGCACTTCTGAATGTCACTTAATTCATACCTGCTTTGCTGTCTGAGAATACACAGAGGGAAACAGGTGTGCCAGGGAAGAGCAAAATTTGGCACAGCTGCCAAGACAGAGTGCAGAAGGTGGGAGTCATGATGTCCAGTCCAAGAGGGTCTGAAATTCAATGGGAGCCTTGCCCAGAGGCAGGATACTGGTGGGCAGCTGCCAGGTGTCACAGTGCCTCTTTGGGAGGCAGCTTCTCCCAGGTCTGTGCAATCCCTGGTTTGGGAAGGGGGGAAGGCACATCCGTCATTCTCTTTTGCTGCACCTGCTTTTATTACAGCCCTCTTTGTAACTCTGAAATGGAATTGGATCAATAGCTTTGAGAACTGAAAAACGGCATTTCAAAGTTATGTTAATTCTTGAAGAGCTGAATACTTACACAAACATACGCAGGTGTCTGCCATGGGGGACCCAAACTATGTTCTCCATGTCCAAACAGGACAGATTATGAAATTATGGGTTTGCTGACTGTACATCAAAAGGAAGGTCACTGTGAAAACTTTTTTCTTAACTGTGAAGCTTAGCTCCTGTTAGAGTTCTTGCTGTTGGGAAGTAACATTTACATGCTGGTCCAGTAAGATTCCTGGACCAGCCTTAGGTGGGATTAACCAATCCTTCTGATTGTTTGCAATTCATTTTACAGAGTCTGTCTTTTCAGTGTACAGGTAGTATAAGATCTGTTATTTTGCACAGAGCCACTGTTGTCATCTCCTGGAATCATCTTAATGTGGGTTACAGCTGCTGAATACTTTGCATATGTGTGAAAATATAGATTCCACAAATAAATCATCTGGCATCTCTCTTCTGGGGAAAATACAGGCTTAATGAAGAGTAGTTGTCTAGGATCTGCTTATTTTACCTCTGGCAGAGCAGTTGATGTGAATACATGCTGTGTTGTGTTAGATCCCTTGGGGATCCTTCAAAGTATGTTAAACACCATCTACATATTTCTCCTCCTTTCCTTAATGACTTGCGGACTTTTATCAATGTATATCATTCCTTTCTCTTCTCTTTTGATGATAAGTGAGTTTGCTTAGCAAATGACTGCCCTATGATGGCCTCTTACCTCTCCTTTCTGGGCTTTAAAACTAAACATTTGTTCAAAAATTTGTAAAAGCTAGTGTGGTGTTAGCTTGAAACTTTAAAAGCTTGCCTGTCCTTGGATGAATATATGTGAAGGAAAAGTAACTCAGAGGGCACAATCTGTGATTGCCCCCAGGAAACAGGCAACAAAGACCCTCTGCGAATCCAAACAACCAAAGAGTTAATGCTGGGCTTTCACAGGAATACAGGAGGAGTAGTTCTCTAAATAGTAATAGAGGCTAAAACCAGCATCAGGTACTTGGTGAGAAGATAGGAAATGGCACGTGAAAATCCTTCTGTGGAAGGCTAGCACATAATCTGCATCCTCTTTTAAAACCCAGAGAAGATCTTTTTTTGCTAGTTTTGCCTCTTCTGAGAACTTTTCCTCTCCTGTAGAGGCAGCAGCCTGTGGAGAAGCACCTGCAAATATGTGTAAGATGTGCCTGACACAGAGCTGTGTGCTCATTCTGAAGTCCTGGTGTTTTTAGAACAGACAACAAAGACCCCATTGCCTGCAGTGAGTTGTGTCAGCACAAGCTCCACCAAAACATGTCCCAGTCTGGCTTGAGAGGCACCCTGAGCTCTTCCATCCACATCTGAACAGCACATATGCATGGGGCAGCCCTGGTGTGGACAGGGCAACAGAAGCAAAGCAGGTGAAAGTGGAGTGCCTTAAGCAATGGCTCTCGGCCTTAGCAAACGTGCCTACCTCCATTTCTGCATGATAATGTATTTGTCATCCACCCTCTTTAGCTATTTCAAGTAATGGCAGGTTGAGGGCCAGTGAGGGGCACTGAGGCATGACCTAGCCCCCCACTGCTCTGAGACTGATGTGTTTCTTTCCTTGAAAGACCCTCCCTGGCCCTGTGTTTCTGATTCACTTCCTGCAGTAATTACTGTGGCTGATGTTAAGGGCTTCTAATATCCAGTGCATAAATTGCTGTGGCAGAATCATTGCATTTTATACCTACTGGGATTAAACTAATCTGTTGTGTTATGCTGAGAACTCAGAAAGTAAGAGGAACTCTTTCATACTTTACAGCCTCATTTAGTAGAGGTTATCTAGAAATTGTTTCTGTGTCTTGCTGGAGGCTCTTATAAAACAGTGACCATGAAAGCACTGTCTGCAATATATTCATGTGATGTGCAGTGCTTACACTGTGGTTAGTGGAGATGGAGGAGTGAGTAAACAGATGTCCTTGGGAGTGATCTCAGCCTTGGCCTGAAAAGCAGTGACCTCTCACAGAGTGAGATATGGATATGTTAATTGCTGATCTTTTAACAGCTCCAGCACTGCACTGGATAAGCCCCAGGTGTGTGAAATATCATCCATTTGTCTCGTGTTTCGGCAACTGAATTCGTGTAACAGAGAACTTGCAGTGGGCTGCAGGCTGAGATTTTATCTTCTCTGCAGCATCAGTCAAATGATTCTTGAGTCCTTGGCCACAGACAAAACCTGCCCTTCTGGGTTAGTGGTGAGTAGGAGCTGGGGCAGCAAGTCCACCTGGAAATATATTCAGGTACATCTTTGCTTCCAGATGCTGACTAGCCCTCTGCAGCAATGGTCCTGCGAGGACCATCCCCCTCTCAAGTAAGGATATTCTTCTCAAATTGCTTCAGGATCTTTTGCTATTCAGTGTGCCCAGAAATACAAACAGGGCCTCACTCTGTTCACTGCCAAAGAGCTACTTGTGGAAGCCCAGGAGATTGGGTGATTTTCCCAACAAGGCTTTGCTGTGTTTGGTGCTCTGTGTGATGTACACATGAGGATGTACTATCTCTAGTAAAGTTTTGCAGGCTGTCCACTCAAAATCAGCTTCAGCTGAGCAAGGCAGCCAGTGACCTCATTCAGCAAGAGAGGCTTATCTGTAGTGATCAAAGTGAGCACAGACTGTTCTGTTGTCTTGAATGTGACTTTTGCTTAATAAAAACACTCAATAGGAATTGAGCTATAGCTCAGGTATTCAGTTGTAGCTTTGTAATTCAGTTTATATCTCAGTAAATGTTATGCTGTGGCTGAGTTCCTGACAATTCCATAAGGCTACAAGAACTTATCCTTATGGACAGCACAGAACAATTTTGCTCCGATACTTCTTTGGTGTATATATGTCTTTTTCTAGCTGATTGACCAACAGCGCAGGCCATCTGCCTTCTTGGGTTAGGCTTTACCTCTGAGTTTGGTGTCATCCCAGTATCACTGCCTTCAGCCTTGAGACTGTCTATTCCACAAGTGAAAAAACAGCTTTTCCCAGAGCCTTTATTGTTTGGTCTTGGTTTGTTTTGTTTTGTTGTTATTCTAACTCAGTGAAGTTGACCTTGTCTTGAGGTTTTGAAGCCCACCGATCCACAGGTCAGAGCCATAGGGAAGAAGCAGTACAGTTAAATACCTGATCATTGAGCAGAACTGACAATGTATAAACCCTGACCTCTCAAGACACTGTTTATCTCCATTTGGCTTTATGTCCTTCCCTGAAGTTCCAGGAGATAAAATGGTCTGCCAGAGGTGAACTTCATCTGAAAAGAGTCCCTTGAGCAGTAACTTGTTCTTATTTCCTGCAGTTAAGCTATATCTGGGAACATGATTGTGATTCGACTGACAGGTCTGTGAGTCAGTTTTGTGAGTTCAGCTTTGGAAATAACTGTATTTAGTTCCAAGAATAAGAACTCTATTGTTGCTTATGACCTGCTGTCCCCATTCCAGTAACTGACCAAAATAGTCAGCATCCTGAGGATCATACATTTTTAAACCTACATTGTTGTTCTTGCAGAGAGAAAACCTCTTTGTATTCTGTAAGAATTTAGTGCATTTGCATGTGTTCATGTTGTAGAGTGCTTAACAGGATTAGCGAAAGATTGTTTATCATGGGTAGTTGGCTGAAGGAAATAATTCTCCTTAATCTTTGTAATTTTCCCTGTATTGACACTTCTCAAATTTTTTCACAAATAATATAATTTAGAACAATTTTCTTAGCACATCTGAGGATGTTTGTTTTCTCTTTGGAGCCCCTCCTGTTGCCTTAACACAGATGCTCCCTTGACTCGTCTTTGTTCCGTTGCTGTTAAAAGTCATGGTCATCACTAACTTCAGGTTAACTGGGCTGCATGCAAGAATGTGAGGAAAAAAGTCAGTCTCTGAGAACTTAGGAAAGAGCAGGATTAGAGATGCCTGGTAACCTTAACACAGTCCCTCTGGGTGTTATAAAACAGACTTTGATTGTGCAGTTTTATGTGGCCCAGGGGCTTTTCTGACTTGAGCCAAACTAATGCGTGGCTCAGGACAGGAGCCAGTGCTTCATGTGCTTCAGCTTTCCTTCTCTGGGCACCCAACATCCTTTGTTTGTACAAGAGATGTGAGGCCTGTTTGGCTACTGTTCTATGTGTGGGACCATTCAAAGCCTTGCCCATGGCGCTCCCAGGAGCTTGTAAGGGGAGGTTTTCTCTCAGGGTGCACTTTCACAGGCATTAGACAACAAACTGAGGGTTGGACCTGATGGTCTTAAAGGTCTTTTCTAAGCACATGATTCCATGGTTCTATGAAGTATAGAAAGCAGCATATGGTATTATGATTCCTTTCCTGTCTACCATGTAAGCAATACAACCTGTAATTAAATCAAGTGCAAACCTAACATTTTGGGAGAGCTGTAGCTTACAGTCCCAGTAACTGAAGGACAACTCTGCATTTACCCATCCCTATTATTTTTCAAGGCCTAGAAATAGGTTTTCTTTGCAAAAGTTTAAGGAGGCGAGCTGTCTAGCCTTAAACCCCACTGAAATGTTCTTTTGTTGGTTTCTAGTGCTTGTGTTGTGCTGGTATGGAATAGTCCTTGTGAGAAGAAGATGTGGCCAGTGTGGCTGCTCTCAGCTGTGCCTCACAGCAGATCCACTGCAGGGAACAGGCAGTGTCCATGGCTAACAAGGATGTTTGGCACAGGAAAATAATTGGTCAAATGGTGCTGGCTGTCCTTTATCTCGCATCTGGATGTCAAAAAAAACCTCAGTAGAATACATGGATTACTGCCCAAGTGTGTGATTGCTGCACTATCAGGGCATGCTGTTCTCTATTTGCTGATGGGAGCGAATGTGGTTGTACACATCACAGTGTAGGAAAATCTGGTCCCCTGCACTAGTCTAGAGCTGAAGCCTTGATGAGCCTGGCCAAACTAGAATATTTATTGTACTCATCTTTGGTCGACTTACCAATTTCACTGACTTTACCACCTCAAGCAAGTCCTTCTCAAACATATCAGCAACCAGTTTCAAGAAAACTTCCTCAAGGAAGGCACATGCTTCCAAGATATGTAATTCTTCATTCCCACTGCCTAGTTTGGGAAGATGGGGATTAGGAATTTGTATCTAGTGCAGCACTATTTCTTGGTTTCCATCTCCAGTTTGTAAGCAACACTTTGGATCACAAAGCCTTCCTTGTACTTCTTAACCTTTTAAAGGGAGTAGCAATAGAGGATGATGGTTGTCTGGCAGCTAATACTTTTTATGAGAAATCAAATGGCACATACCACATGGCAAGATTCTCTGGAATCACACATTTGCCCTCAAAATATGAGGATAATTGCACTCTCGTGTGTTGAGAAACCATAGTAGTCACAGAAAGAGATAATTAGGGTGATGATTTTGTAAGGGCCTCCAAGATTCTTAGCACGTAATGGGGGATGGAGTAACTTTTTCTATTACTTTTCGTAGCTATTTCTTAAAAAAGCAGACGGCACAGTTCTTCAAAGTGACAGAACAGCTGCTTGATTTTCACAACAACTAAGCACAGGCTTAATGCTAAATGCACGCTTAAGTGCATAGCTCTGTCAAGATGATGAGCTAAGTTGGAGTCTGACATTTTCTCCAAAATGTGTGTAAATTAGAAGATCAGATTAGAAGATATGTGATCTCTTCAGGCCACTAACTAAATCAGCTGAGTGCCTCTTCATGCATGTGTGCTCTGAAGTAGACAGTGCCTGTAATGTCCATCCATACAAACAGCTCCCTTCTCTTTCCTGAATGAAAGGCGAAGCTTATTCCAGCTTAGAGAGTGATGCCAGCAGAAGTCTTGAATGTCTGAAATGGGTCTGTGTTACTGGCTGTGTCTCTGATTTGCTCCTAAATCAGTTGTCATGAAAATAATTTACCTTTATGAAAAAGACGAAATGAAAATATGCAGTTGTGCTTTGTGAGTGCAATTGAAAATGAAGCCCAAAATAACCAAGGACTCAGTGTAATGGATAAAATGGGTGTTAAGTATTTAGTTTGGGGGCATATGTTGGTAGTGGTAAAAGAGCTGGATGTATAGACTTGGTTTAATCTGCTAAATTATAATTTCACAGCAAGAAGCAAAATTTGGCAGGATTTGTTGTTGTTTCTGTGATAGTGTTTGTTGCCAGAAGTCCAGTTTGATCAGGAACTTCATACACACACTACCGTACCAGACTGATTATGGTTACATACATTTTTCTTTTTAAGCTTTACCTAATGGATTTCTAATTCTCTTGATATCCAAAGTGAGAAGAATTTCTCTGAAGCTGAAAAGCTGCTTTATTGCAGAGAAAATTCTGCTCCCATCTCTGTAGGAAGAAGAGGCCCCCTGTGCAGGCGTAATGCGATGATGGGCCAGGGAAGCTCAGATGGTGGGGTAGGAGGTTTGCACCATCTGATACAGAGCTCAGCTCCTTGGGGCTCCTGGCAAGAGGCTTTGAAGGGGTGGAGGGATGCTGCTGGGTTCAGTGGCCATAACTGAGCTGCTCCAGAGCATGGCAGAAGGAACTGCTTGCGCTCCACACGTCTCCACCAGCCACCCGTGGTGCTGATGGAGGCTGCTGGCACTGTAGCCAGCAGGATTAGCTGTGGCAGTCTGGCAGCCTTATGGCTGGAGGTGGAGGCTTCTTGGCAGCACTCAGTAGGATGGCTCTTCATGGGATCCAGGGTTCTACACTCTCCAAATCCCATGATGCTCTTCAGTGAAAGGATGAGTGATCCATCCCCAGGGAATGGAAAGGGGTTATGTGACAAGGATGGTGCTGTTCATGTCCCATCCAAATGTGTGTGTGAGGAGGATCATGCAAGTTGCATGAGAAGTCTAGGTCAGGTAAGGCATCACTACATCAGGCTGTTACCACCATGTGAAACAGGATTCTTTGTAATGGTTTAGCATCTAAAGACAATATTACAATGGCATCCAAGTGAGTAAATGTAGGACTACAACTAGCATGAAGGCTTACCTACACTGAACTAATTACAGGATCAATATTAAAACATGAATCACAGCTTTATGTGATTTGTATCAAGAGTAAAAGGAATAAACCAAGCAGCATGGTGTATTTAATTTTATAAATGCTGGAAAATGCATACTATTCTCCATGTGATACAGCAGCAGGAATTGCCAACATCTCGTAGGAGGAGAAAACTGGGACTGAGGATTAATGCTCCTTACCCGCAGCTGCAAAAACACTTGGTCATAAAAGGCATTATTCTCAAGTACTCTTTAAAAAAAAAAATTAAAATCCTGGTTTTCTCCTGAAATGTACACAGCATCTGCCCATTCTGACCTTGGTAGGAGGCAGCCAGGATGGGAAACCTTCCTTTTCTGCCAACACCACTGGGGTGCATTCCTTCTTGCCTGCCTGGTTGTAAACAGGGGTTGTGCCTCTAGGTTGTCAGTTCTGCTCATTTTTTTAATCTTTGTACTCACAGAGTTTCCATTGCTTTAGTTTCATTTATTTGCTTTTAACTGTCTATATTATGGTGGCTTCTGCCACCCAGTCCTGGGCGACATATCAGGTGGCACCTTCTGCTGGCAAAACCTATCCTGGAAGATCTTCATGCATTGCTTTTCAAGAAACCAGTGGGGAGGAAAAAGAAATCTAATTTTATTTGTTTAATTTCTCACTGAGTCACATGCTCCAGGCACCTTCAACCTGAAGGACAGACCTGCGTTCCAAGCGGTGTTGCCTGAGGACCTCTGTCAAGAAGCTTCATGATAATTTCTGAAGCTCACCATGTCAGTGAAGGGGGCTTAACACTGACTCTCAAACCTAATCCCAGCATGACTGGGGTCTAACTCTCCACCAGTGTCCAATCCCAACCTCAGCCTCACAAAAATTCAGGATTGAATTTGCACTGTTGTCGGAAGCACGCCCAGAATGAGGATGCTTCCTTGTGAGGCTAAAGGGTCGTAGTGAACACTCTGTGCTCAGAGCCTCTGAGGGGGATGTCAGGTAACAGAGGATGGCATTTAGCAAACTGGGCACTATTTAATAATACTAATGACACCATTGGGGTCTCAGTTATCTGCTCCCCTCTGAGCAGGGCTGCTTGTTGGAAGGGTTTTGCGCATGTGTTTTTGGACTTCTGTGCTTGTATCAAGCAGCTTCTAATTGCATAAATAAGAGTTATGACATGGCAGTTAGTGGCATTATTTCCTAAACAAGAGTTAATTAAAGGGGATATAAGGTACTAATTTTTCAGACTGAAAAGGAAGGATTGGGGTAGAGTGATGTCCTAAAGCAATGCTATTTTATCTAATGCCAGCTATGTGACATGTATCCAGAAAGAATTGATTTTTCCATTGGAGGTTGTATTTCATTCACCTCATTTACCTAATTATTCTTAAAGGCAGAGGTTTAATAAAATGACTTTGGATAAACCATTGGGATTTGCCATCTGTGGTATGCCAGGGTTAGCCAGCTGAAACTGAGAAAGCACCTCTGTCCTGCTTCTGTGACTCCTTTGTCACCATTCATAGCAGTGTGATTGGCACTGACTTGCAACCTGGATTGCACGCATGGGTCCATAAATCGTGCTGTTCTGTCTTCAGTGCCTCACCAGTTTGCCAAGAATGTCTCCCAAACTCCTCTTCCACCCACTTCCTCAGCTGCTGAAATACTTGGGCACAGCAGTGGAAACCACTCGCACATTCCTGCCACTGGAAGCTCCTCTCAGGACTGCTGGGAAGGGAGGGCTTGCTGGGCCTCAGGATTTCTAGGTGAAGAGGGGTTACCACAGTCTAAAGGCAGCCTTTAACTTGAGTTATTGTGGGACTAAATTAGTAATTTTTTGTAGATGAGGAGGATTTATGTATGGGCAGGTAATAACTTTGAGCTCTTTCTCTGCACGTTCCAGCCACACTGCAGATCGTTTCATCACTAATCCTAATGACTTCCCAAGATCACTGCTTTCATTATGCTTTGTGAGTGTTGCTTTAGCCAAATAACTCTACCATACTGGAAAATCTAGTGCATTGGGATGCATTAGATTTTCAAAGGTTTTGATGAAAAGGTTAAATTGATGGGCAACATCAAGTATTCTACTTAGTACAAACCAAAAGACCAAAAAGGCTTTTAAACTTAAAAGCGTATCACAGTATAAATCAAAACATTTTGCTTTTGAGGGAAGAGAGAACAAAAAGCTTGGGATTTAACAGCAGGCAAAGAGAGCCAGTCTCTGCTCTCTGGCCCAGAGATGAGCTGCCAGGGCACAGATTGCTTTCCTGCAGCTCAGCCGCCTCTTCTCCTGACCAGGACTGCCATATCCAGACCATCCAGATGGTCTAGGGTGGGCAAACCCTTGTGAACCATGCCCAAGGACTCTGGGAGAGGGCTGCATTCACTGGCCAAAGAGATGGACATGGCACACCAGTGCTCAGGTGCAGGGATGAGTTTGGCCAACCTGATACGTTTATAGAGTAGCTTTGAACTTGGAACACTTCCAGCTGAAAAAGGCTGGCATATTAATCCCCTTAATCATGTACCTTCATCATATTTAACCCATTTTACTGTGACTACACAGTATATGACATATCAGTGGTCAAGTTATCTTTCCACCACTACCTTGGAGGAAAGAGCAGGGCAGGACAAATCTTTCCAATTACCCCAAATCTTACTATGCTGTTGGATCATTTTGATCTGAGAAACTCCATCCTGTCAGCCATCTGAGACCATGGGGGTAATAACAAAAAGATCATGAAGGGGTGTTTGACGTAGCTGCTAAATGTTATGAAGCCTTTGGGGTCATAGTTACAAGAGGTGAAGCATAATGAAGGTCTGTTTTAATTACAGCACTCAAATATGGTGGTAATAGGTAACTGTATAAATCTGTGTTAGACTTACGTTTTTCATTATGTTTTTAATGAAATACTGATTAGCCTGTGCTAATTGACATGAACCCTGAGCAGACAGCAGCAAATGAAAACAATCTGGCAACTGGCTGCTACCATGCATTGGTTGTGTCCAGCCTTTCCTCACTGCAGGCTGCTGGGATGCCAGGGATGGAGTGAGGTGGTGGCAGTGTTATAGGGTCTGTTCCATGGATTTCACTATGTAGGTGTCTGTTATCTTCTTTCTTTCTTCCTCTTCTATTTCCAAATTAATTGAGCTCATTTCTTATACCTGCTTCACACAATTTTTGCTTGCTGACTACTGGGCAAGCACTGGCTTTAGGCAGCCAAGTAAAATAGACTTGTCCTCAAGTCAACTGTTGGTGAATAGATTTTGTATGTGGCTTGGTGGATTTTCATGAGAGCTTTTCAAGTTCAGTTCCTGTTTGCTCTCTGCTCACTTCCAGGAACAGGATTTTGTACAAGCTTAACATTTTTGTTTATAATCAGTATATTGTACTTGTGGTATGTCTGTTGCTGAAATGCAAGTACTAGATGAAATATTTTTATCTGAGGGTAGGTGCCTGACAGCTTTAGCAAGATTGACCTTTCAATTCAACTTCTTGTCCTTAGGATTGCCTGGCAATTAAGTGGTTCCTTTGATTTTAATGAAGATTTTCATCCTAGACATATAAGCCCAGGTTTCATCTTGAATCATCTTAACCTGACTTTCAGAAAGTCAGGTTAAAAGCCTAGAGCCAAGTGAAAATTAAGCTACTTTAATTTATCTAAAGTTGATTTTTGATGGTTTGTTACCCACTTTAAAATACATAGGCCATTATCTCTCGCAGTGTAAACACTGTGGAAAATGTCACATTTAATAAAAACTATGACCTCATTCTCAGCTTCATTTTAAATGTTTCATTATTTTAGTCAATATATTATTTATTCATGTATTCAAATATATTTGTTCAGTGAAGGCAGAGATATTTTGATTAATTCAAAGACTAAATGCTCTGCACTTCTCATGCAAATTGATGCAGAAACAAAAAGAAAAGGAAAAAAGGTAAAACTCTTGTACTCTGAGGGCTAAATGCATCATCAGAATGTAATGAATGCCGTTTGTGTGCAGTCAAGTGAGGAGTCATGTTATCATGAATCTTCCTCCATGGCTTTTATTATTATAGCAAAAATAAAATTCAGCACATGGGTTATATATCTGTTCAGTGCTTATTTACAGACCCCATTTAGATGGGGAGTAAATGGTCAGATGAGCCTTACCAGTTACTCAGGTATTGCAGCATGACTCTGATATTTCTTTGCTATTATAATTGTACCAACTTTGCCTTTCTCATTGAAATACAATAATTAAGAAAGAAAAAAACCAGCCTACAAAGCAATAGCAGTGGGATTTTCAAAACGCACTCACCATTGTAATAATTAATTCCCTACTGAAGTGGGGAGTTAATCTCATTGGCATGACTTTGGTGGGAGCAGAGCTCAGCCAACACTCAGCACTATTAACATACAGAGCAGTGATGTGTGGTAAAGTTTGCACAGCTTGACAGTATGTCCGGGAAGTGGGAATTTCAGCAGGGTAAGATCTTAAAGGGGCTTTGGGCCAGGCCTGTTATTTTCAACTAAAATCACTCGTAGAATTTTATACACTGAATTTTGCTTAGGAAAAAAGGCTGATGAATTAATTTTGTTACTTTTGGTTTTCATATGTGTTTGGGGCAATATGTGTACTTTTTAGAGCACAAGTTCTGTGAGGAGCATCTGAGGGAGCTGGGGTTGTTTAGCCTGGAGCAAAGGAGGCACACAGGGAGCCCTCTTTTTCTCTACAAGCGCCTTACAGGAGGTTGTAGCCAGCTAGGGGTCAGTCTCTTTTTCCCAGTCACAGGACAAGAGGAAATGGCCTCAAATTGTGTCAGGTGAGTTTTAGATAGGATGTTAGGAAAAATATTTTTACTGAAAGAGTTGTCAGCATTGGAACAGTCTGCTTGAAAAAGTGGTGGAGTTGCCACCCCTGAAGGGGTTTAAAAAACTTGACCATCTTCAGTGTGCCCAGCTGGGTCTGGTGATGTAGATGATGATGATGATGATGATGAGGCAGCAGCCATGAGCTCTTTTGCAGCTCATGCACAGTCAGCCCAGGGTCAAGGATGCCCAGGGGTCAGGAAACCTTATTTTGCATCATCTAGATCCTGCTGTTTCCCCTGTCTATTCTGTGGTTCTTGACAGGAGAGGAAATACTGGTATTGCATTGCAGAGTAATTTTGTTACTCGATTCCCCATCTGGTGGGCCTGACAATCAAACAAACACATCATGTCTGAGAGATGAACATGGAATACGTCCATATGGCTTGCTGTAATGCAGGTCACTATTCACAGAATCACAGAATGGTTTGGGTTGGAAGAGACCTTGCAGATCACCTAGTTCCACCCCCTGCCATGGGCAGGGACACCTTTCACTGATTGCTCAATGTCATACCCAGTTTGGGCTTGAACACAGGGTGTAATCCTGTCTCTGCTGCTAGTCCCAGTTGTGTGCTGCAGCCTGGAAGGCTGGAAATTTTAATCTGATCCCTTTTTTAGATATGGCTAGCAGAGGTCCAAGGTAGTAGATACCCAGTGCCTCTTTGCTGTGCAGTGACTGACAGTGGCACGGGCCAGGCGTTTTCCTGAGCACCATCCAGAACCTTTCCAGCTGCAGGGTGAGAATTTCACTCTCAGGTCTCTGTACCCATCTTTCTCTCTCATGTTGTATTTGGTCCCCAAGAGAGAATGTCATTGATATTACCTGATCCTCTGTGCATTATGGATCTGAAAGCAAAAGTTTTGTGCTCAGATTGCCAGTCTGTGCATACAAAAGAAAGTCAGCCTGCTGCAGACCTGTACAGATCACTAGTAGAAACAGGAAGGTTTTTGTTCTTGTTCTCCACATATCAGCCCATAAGCCCCTGGCTGAGCATTTCCACATCTTTTCATGCCCCCCCAGACAATATTCAGTCTTGTAGCCATTGTGTACAATATGGACATTGATGTGATTGTATAATACAGAAATTTCCAGTAGAGGCACCTGTTCCTCTTACCTATGATATAGTCTCCCCAGCCACTTACAGACATGCTGCAGTTCATTTGAACCATGAAGTCTAAAGCAGCTAGTCTTTTTGATCAAAATTAGAATATTGAAATAAGAGCATTCTTCTTTCACTTACAATATCTGTATTGCTCTATTGCATTAACAGGATTCTGCATTACTAATTTTTAACATATGAAGCACAACAAGGCAGTAGCTGTTTGTGCATCTAATAATAGTTATGCTATATCAATAAGTTGAGGATATCCATCTGTCTACTGAAGCATACCCTTCACATGGGAGTTACCCAAAATAAGAACTTGCTGTTCCAAAAATCTGGTTACAGAAATTGGAATGTTACTCAGAGCATGAAATAACTGTCTTGGCATGAATCTCCCATTGGCTTCTAGTGTCTGCAGAGGCAGAAAAAAAATGACCTACAAGGTTGGGAAAATGTCTTCGGGTCAGAACTTACCAATCCTCGATGTCTCTATTATGTTCTTCAAAGTGAGACGTCTTAAAACAAATACCAGCACCAGAGAAGGCACCTGCAGAGCACTGTCAGCACTGTGTTGATCTAGACATCAGATTCTTCTCATCTGTTTGCAGTTCTCAGTTACATCACTGTGTAAACTTTCAGGACTGCTTAGGATATCAAAATACTTTCTTTTGTCTTTTTTTTTCAATTCCTTCTGTATGAAAACTTGGCTGTGAAGCTTAATAATAAAACCCACGGGTAGCTGTCTTCATAATATAAATCTCCCTGAGCCCTCAGCAGGGTGTGTTGCATCCTGCAAGAACTCTCATAACTTTCTCAGGTAGATATTTTCATAACTACTGGACAGTTTCCATCATTTGAGACTGATGAAACAGAGCAGCCCTGTAGAGGCATAGTCTGGAAGTACTTGCAGATTTTTTTGTTTTGTGGGGTTTTTTTTTTTTTACAAAAAACTTTTGTTCATTCCCCCATTATACAAAATGATGCTTTCCTCTGACACTCCTGTTGATGCTCTACCCTAAGGCATTTGAAAGAAAACCTCTTACACCTGGCTTTGTAATGACAAGAACATTGCCATAAAGTGGCAAAGCCTGTTAATGTTATTTGTCTATGTTCCCACTGTCTCTCATTTTCTTTGTCTATTATTTTGGGTCTTAGTTTCTCCATTATTTTTACTATTTATTGGAACAACATTTACTGGTCTCACCTGGCAGTCAGTCCTTCGTGGTTCTTGACACTGCACAAGCACAGTGGAGGAAATTCTGAATTCCTTGAAGTCACTGACAAGCTTGACATTAATTTTCATAAGGCACCAATGAATGCTGATCCAGCCACAGTCTTCTTGCTGTGAAATGTGGACATGGTAGAAACTTGTGCTGTGCTTAATTCCAGCCTTGTCGATGGCACATTTTTCACTGAGCAATGAACACAGTAAGAAAACTGAAAAGTGTGATACAGAAAGGGAGATGTTGGACAAGAAACTGGGAAAGCTTTACTTTGTCTTGTTATTTTGGTATATTTACTGCTGCAGAAGCTGACATTGATGACAGGAGACCAGGACACTGTTGAGTGTCAGACTTGGCTGTACCACAGACTCACAGCATCAAAATGACCAAGTTTCACATTTATGGGGCAGTGATAATGTTTACATACTTCACAGTGAGCCTGAGAGTTTGTATTTCTGGGAACTGCCCATGCACCTACAGAGACCTAAGCTGTCTGCTTGTTCACAAATGTCACTAGTGAAAGGCTGCTGCTTTAAGTCTGCATGACAGATGGGCTTGGGCTAATCATGTTTTTATTGGTGGTCACCTATTGGTGTGCAGCAGTGAGAGACTGCTTTTTAATCTTTTAATCTAAAGCACGTGTTTTCTCTAAAGGTCTTGCTAAGTTAAATATAAAAGATAGGTTGTTGTGAGTAATTGTACTTTGTCTAGACTCAGACTTAGAGCAGCTGAACCTAGGAGTAATCAGTGTTTTCTCTGCTTTGTTGAGCTGCAGAGGGAGCAGTGCCTGATGACCAGAACCAGAACTAGTTGAGGAGTTTCTTTTTTTAATTTTTATTGCTTGCCATTTAAATGTCTAGAAGAGGCACTTATTTACAAGTTCTTTCAAACTTCACAGAAGGTTCAGGAAGGTTATGAATGCACAGAAGGCAGGGCCATTAGACAAAGTAAAATTAGACTGTCAGTGTGTATTTTAAAAATACGTTTATAAATTTCTCATCCAAAATTGTGTTTGCTATTCTCCACAGTAGCTGTTTAGTTGTGAGCTGCCTATCAAATGAATCAGGCATCCTTGAACATAAAATTTTGTTGTGTAAGATCCAAAAGTGTTTTCTTGTGGTGCTAGAAAGCCTTTTTAGTCATCCCACCTCTGCCCAACCTGTTTGATTCCAGATGTAGAGCTTTTTACATCTCCATGAAGTGATATGGTACATTCCTAGCTGCATCCTCACAATTTCACATATCCACACATTCTGTTAATTTTGTTAATTTGGCAGCAAACCTGTCAGATTGGCCAGTTCTGGGAAAACAGATGGTTAGAAATGCTCAAGGGTCTGTGAGTCACCAAACGCCAGGTTTTCCACAGACATATCCATGAGTTTGGCTCTTCCAGCATGGCCAGGCTCAGTGGATGGTTCACTGCCACTGGCTCTCCCTGGTCTGTCCCTGCTCTCCAGGTAGCTGGGTGACCTTGGGCAGATGATGAGACCCATCACTACTCCTTTCCAATGGCATGACAGGGAGAATTGGGCTCCTCTGTGGGCTTTTTGTCTGCCTTGGGTCCTGGCAAGGGATAGCTTAGGACCCTTCTCCAGCTGCACTTCTTGCTCCCACTAATGGTGGCAGTGGACAAGAGGATTCCATAAAAAATTGTCAGGAGTTGGACACAGTCTGTGGATTTTCTATAAAAAAGTAATTATAGACTTTATTGCTGAGTGCCAAATCCATTTTTCCCTCTTCTGGGAGCCATTCAATAAACTTTATGTTCTGAGGTAGAGCAAAACTGTCGTAGTTTAATGTAGTGTTTTATGCATCTTCCCTGCACTCTAACACCTGATTGTTGCTAATAGCCCAGTGTGGATTTTCTTTTTCTTTCTAAATTATATTAATAGGTCTGAAATGCCCTGTGACTTGGCATTTCCCTCTGGATGCTCACCCTTTCCTGCCTGGGAATAAGCCAGTATTTCCAGGAGCAGTTGCCTGTACAGATTTGCCTTTTCAGGTGATTAGCATCTATGTTTATACTGCTTTCACAGAACCATCAGGCTTTGTTAGTGCAAGTTCTTGGGCATAAACCAGAACAAACCATGCCTGAAAATTAAAAAAAAACCTACCGAAAATGAAAACTCCATCCAAGAAATGCACATACAGAGCAACAAACTCAGAATTTAGGTTGTCACAGTGGTTTTCATTCAGCCTTTTTTAAATGACACATTTCCACATTCATGATTTTCTGGCCATGGGTATATATAATGTGGGGGAGGGGGGGAAGGAAAGGAAACAAATTTTAGCAGGATGTCAAAAGAAATGCTTCTCAACAGAGAGATAAATCAGGATTATAGAATACGTTCCTCCCCTAAAGCAAACGTCCTTCAAAAACAAGACTAGGTGATGCATTGAATATGGCACACTATGATACTCCACAGCAGGAAGTGAAAGCATCTTTTCTAGCTCACAGATCTGATGGGGAAAAATTTTCAAAGATGTTAAGAAGCCACTGGTTCAGTAACTCCCATATGCAGTTTCAAAAATAATCATCTCCATAACACTGCAGGTAACACTCCCTAACACCCCACACCAGGATTTGGGATGAGCCATCATCCTCTCCTGAGCAGAGAAGCTGGGTGACTTCTGGCAGTAACCCTTCTGTCCTGCAGAATCTCTGTATAACATGGTGTGAGCTGTGGGATTTCTTCTGGGGGTGATGATGTTGGTATGCATCTCTTAATAACATCAGAAATTCCCAAGGAGTCAAATTTTCAAAGCATTTGGAAATCAAGAGGAAATTTTTATTAACTTCAATAGCTTTTGAACCGGGCCTATATGTGGGGGTTTTTGTTTTGACATTGCCTAAGACGGGGCGGGGGGGGAAATTGTTTTTTTGATAGTACAGCACCAGATTGCAGGCTCTGCGTCTGTGGTTTTTTTAATTCAGAACAACTCTGCTTTTATTAGATTTGTGTTATCTCTTATTTTGCTACAATCTTTTTTGCATTTCATAAATACTAATTCTCCAGACAGTCTCTTTTGTTTAGTAGTTTTAATCTATCACAGACTTTTCTGTTTTCCTTTCCTCTCTCGTCCCAGAGAGATGTCATCCTCTGCCATCAAAAGCAGGAGTTTCTCCAAGGAAGCTCTTCAGCCCAGAGAATGTAGGAGCAGTATTTTTTTCTATGTATCATTTTTGTTTCCTTCTCTGTTCCTTCCCCTTCACTATCTAACACCTGGCTCTGATTCACTCATTTGCTTGGAGGGGGCAACTTTACCAACATTGTATTTTCTCTTGTCATCCATGGACAGACATTTTAGACCATTCATCTGTGCACTGATGTAGAGGTACCAGGCTGCTTAAGCTGATACCATTTGAACCCAGAGGGCTGTTCCTAGGCAGGCTGTGGTTTTGTTACTATTTGGAGTTTTTTTTTACGGAATTGCTCAGACTGCTTGTTTTCCTTCACCTTCTCTACTGTGTTTTCAGTTATTTTTAGTGCCAATGAGTAAGTTGTGGTAGGCTGAAACTGGTAGGCAGAGTTGTAGTACTTCATTTAAGCTGTATCCACTAACCGGCTTCTTGATGCTACTTCTCCAAATTGGACTGGTTTGTCTTAATATTGTCCACCAATTCCAGATAAACTGTTTTCTTCTCACCCTTCTCTTGTCTGCACTGAACCAGTATTTAAAAAAACATTCTAACGTTTATTTTTTACTATGAGCTTTATAGATGAGTGAAATTTATAATTTGGTTTTTCTTTCCAGTAATATAAAGCTGATTTTCAGGGCTGTGGCAAACTCATATTATTAAATTAAAAAATAGACCAACACATGCAACCCTTTTATTTTGTACTTCAAGTGATTTTTTTAAATCCTGGTACGTTTTGGAATGCCCTGACTGTAGCTAACTCTGATGACTTTCTGTGATCTCAGTGGCATTTAAGATAGCTGTTTTGATAAACAGAAAGCTATATGTGTTACTGCAGAACATGCTGAATATTTCACAATGGGTAGTGTCAAATGTCTGTCACTGATTTCTCGTAGACACCAACTTGCTATGGAAATTACACCCAAAGGTGAATCTCCCCAGTGTTGTTCAGAGAAGAAATGATAAGGATGGAAAGGTGTAAGCCTAAACTGAATGCTTTCAATATCTGTAATCTGCTGATTTCAGCATTCTTTTCTGCCACAGTTTCTCAATCTTAGAGAATCTTGAGTCTCTAGTTTAATCAGTTTACTTAACCTGTCTGTAACAGACAGGACTAGAAACCTCAGAGAGGACAAATACTTGGCGATATATCTTGTTCTGAAATTCTCCTAGAGCAGTACCAGGAACCAGGGCTGAAAAAGAAACCCCATTTCCCCTCTTTAGAAGAAGGCAAGATGACAGAAAATTGAAAGTGCTGATAGCGTTAGGTTGCCATGTCTTGAACCTGTCCGTTGCACATGGACGTAGAAGAGGTGTTGGAAGAGGACAAGGTTCAGCTGTGAATATGGTAGAAGAATGCAGCAACACTGAACTGGATCTTTGTGGCTGGTTTCTCACATCTGGAAAGCAGGGATGATGCTTTAAAGTTTGCAGATTGAAAAAATACCAGATAAGTACTAAGTGTTATTTTTATCCCAGACCTTGATCTGCAATAGTGGCTCCAGATGCAGCTTCAGGAGAAGTTATCCATCCTGCCAGCACCTGCAGATCCCTCTGCAGTTTATCTTTATTTGGGAATGATATTTATTCCCATTGAATATACATCTGTTGCCTTCAGTCCCTAAAGAGGCTGATCATAGCTGAAATATCCCCATGTTTTAGTGGACTCAGGTCTGCTCCACTACCTCACCACAGGGAGCTGAGAGATCTCACAGTACTTCTAACAAGCTGCACTTTGAGGCTGCAGTTGTGCCCCGGAGATTTACTGATCTCAGTTTGTCCACAGAAGTTAAGTGGGGACTGGAGGATAGGAGGGGCCCAATCCTGTCTGCAGTGGGTGAAGATGGAACAAAAAATATTGTTAATCTGATGTGCAGGCTCTTCATAGCTTAGCTGGATGTTGAGCAGTTCAGGTTTTCTCAATTAATCTTGGCAAGTGTTTTCTTCTCCTGGAAGTAGTCTGAGTGAATCAGCAGTCTGTCTCTGCTCAGGTGGTCCTCCTCTCTCCAGAGCTGCAGACAAGAGGACATGAATCCAGAAAAGCAAAACAGGAGCAGATGTTCTGCATCAGGTCTGAAGTGGCTGTTACATGTATGGTAGCTGCTTTATCTCAGTCTCCTAAGAATACATGTGTTTTGGAGCAGCCTTCTACTCATCCTCTCCAGCACCCATGTCTTCCTTTGAAAATGTTTGCATCTCCCCCACCCTTCTCCCTGTCCTCCCAAGGGTTTGACAGTTAAACTTGAGCTTCAGTGTTGTTGAGGGCAGCTTGCAAAAGAAGTTATTAAATGAAGAGTAGTCAAGGAGAGAGAGGGAAGAGCAGCAAGAGGCACAAGTGGAAAAGAAGCTCAGGTAGAAGGAAGAGTTAAGGCTAACCTTAAAATAACTGGGATTACTTTAGACCTTCTATTGCATTAACCAGGGGCTGAGTGACCACAGTGGTGTTAATAAGGTTAGTTAAGTGGCCATAACCACTTCTGAAGGGCACTGGGAAGAGGCACTTAAGTTGTGGGCTTGGACTTGCAGGTGCATAAATAGAAGTGATGTAGAGCTGAACTAGAAGAGTGCCTGGGAAAGCAGAATAAATTGAATAAAATTGCAATTTGTTCCTGGAAACAGTGAATCCCATGTACTGGTTTCCACTGTGAACAAAGTTTATTTTTAAAAAAAGCCAGAGATAAAATTAGGTCATGAAGCAGGAAGTGAATATCTCCAAAAACAGTAGAAGTTGGGAAGAGGCTTTGTGAGACTTCCCTGCTCATGCTAGCTGGGATACACATCAGTGGAAGATACCCATGGGATGGATTGCAGGAACGAACATAGAGTTGCAAACACCAGATCAAAACTGTTTAAGTATGGTACTTACAAATGGGCCTTCATGGACCTGCTTCAGCTAGGATCAACCATCAGAAGGGATTTAGAAACAACAGGATATGGAGACTTAATGAAATCAGTCTTATTTGAAATGCAAAACTAAGACGGTTGAAAACAATTTGGATGTCATTGTTAATCCCTAGGTCAGCTGTGCTGATACATCTCATAAAAGACAGGATACGTTAAAAGAGCAAAATCCAGTGTTAATCATCAGCGTGTTTGTGGAGGCATTTGTGCCAGGGAAGCAACCCCATGAGCTGAAGGGCATGGAGCACTTGGCAGCTCTCCCTGCCTTGAGAACACAGGTCCTGCAGCAGGCAATGCTGTGCACTGGAGGAGAAACCTTGAGCTCTTCATTCATGGATCCAGTGGGCGGAAGCTCCTGCAGAGAGTCTAAAATGACAGCTCTCTTAGCAAGAAACTGTAATTTAGATGTAATGCTTCAGTCAGGAATATCAGCTCTTCCTACATTGTGTGAACTTGTCGCTTTCCCCTACTCCTAAGTCCATGTCACCTGGCAGCTCTGGAGAAGGACAACCTCTGTTCAATAAGCCAGAACATCATCTACTGCTAGTGTTTCTCAGGAGCCATCAGACATCTCTGTTGTCTTGACTGAAATAATCAGGGAGGTGGCAGCAGTTCCAGGTACTGACTGAGTGAGCACCATGGATGCTTCTCACACCACCCTACTAAGAAAAATTAGCAAGAGTATGTTTTTTCCCTCCACTTTGACACTGAATTTTTTCAATCCTACTTACTCACACATCAGAATGTGTTTCAGTGCTTCAGTACAGCCTGGGAGCACTCACTAGCCCTGGTCTGTGACCCACAGAAATGCGTGTGCCATCTGGGTGCTGACTGCTTGGGTGTGGGTAGGGACGCATATACACGTATCCATAGGAATGTATAGAGGCAGATGCATGCATTCCTGCCCAGCTTCTTGGCATTATTTGTTCATCAAACAGAAAATAAGCAGCTTATGAAAGCAAAAGTCCTGGGAAGCATAACAGACTGGTTAGGGTGGGCAAGCAGCAGTCAGGGGTAACTGGGCTATTGCTGGCCAAGCAGTCAGTTCCCCATGAGCTCTTTCCCAAGGCTGCAATAACAACCAGCAGCACAGTGGTGTAAAGTGCCAGGCTCAGCTGTACCTGAGGAGGAGAAGCTGCCCTGCTGTGAGCAGCTCCAGCCAAGCACACCGTGTGCCACGCCAGGAGCCCCGCGGAGATGGAACAGGGGCTCTGTGTGCGGGACAGAGCCGCCCTGTTCCCCACGGCAGCAGCAGCAGGCACGTTTCCATGGAGCACAGGGCGCTGGGCCACGCAGCACACGCTCCTGGCTGCCCTCCTGCCACAGCTGAATGCCCCCACTCACTGCTGGCTGTCAGACCTGGCACCTCTGCGCCTCACCTTGCTGCTCAGCAAGAGGGGAGATCTGCCCCATCCTTCGGTGCCCTCCTCGCCAAGGTGCTGCAGGCATGCTAGCTCAGGGACAGCAGAGACCTGCTCCAGGGGGCTTTGCATGCAGAGCAAGAGCTGGCTGAAAAATCAGTCCTGGAGCTCTGTTTTCTTCCGATCTTTGCTGGCATGCTCTAGCTGCAGGTGGGATAAGGCGGATGACAAGGGTATGAGAGCAAGGAAGAGAGAGCCAGCTCTTTCAGCAGATAGAGAGGGAACTGATGAGAGGCTGGCATGCCTTCAGCATCTGCTAAAGGAGCAGATAGAAGGGAGACTGCGCTTGGCTGCAGCCAGAGAAGGATCCCAGAAGCCTGAGCTCAGAGGGGCCTTTTCTGCTCATTTTCTTTGGGAAGTTTAAAAAAGAATGAGCATTTTAAAAAGGGGGAAAGAAGATGATGTGCAATTTCTTTCAGGCTGTAGCTGAGGTAACAGTTTGAAAAAAAATAGTTGCCATTTAAAGAAATACTAAGAATTTGTTCTTCTGTTGTAAATCAACATTTAGTATGCAGTCCCTAAATAGATCTGTTATTAGATGAGACAGAGAACCCTTAGAAATCGCAGTAAACACAGCTGCAGAGGTGAGGAAAATGAATAAAACATCATGCTAATATTTGTACCTTCCAGTTGTCTTGAATGGCTGACGAAAGGGACTTTTAACATTGTCCTCGTGCTCTGATGTAAGAAGAATTAATGTAGCAAGTCAGATGCTTAAAAATGCAACCAAGTCACCCTAGGCTTGTCAGGATTTAAAGAAGATCACCTAGGTGTATTTTCTGTTCTTTTATTTCTGTGCTGAGCATGTAGAGGAACCCAGGAGGACTGGAAGTTTCCAGCAAGGGCCTGGTCGTTGGATCCAGAGAATTTTGGATTTTGTCTGTGTGGAGCTGGCACAGTGGGTGGAGCATATTAGCATTTGGGAAGAGGTGTTGCTGGCCAACAGGGAAAGCAGACTTATGCATGTGCTCTATGCTTCCCAGAGAAGCCTGTGGTAGAATCACTTTTGGTTGGCTGTGGCAGTGGGTTTGTTTTGGTGCACAAAGACTGAAACAGCTGGGGGTTTTAACAAAAACAGAAAACATTGATAAAGCAAATTATTTCCTCTCCTGTGTCATGGTTCATCTTCTGAATTTTGTCTTGATCCCTCTTTGGGCCCAATCCTGACAGAATTATAGTTGGGCTAAAGGACTGCTGCTGGCTTGTTTGGGACTGAGCATCCCTCCAAGGTTGGAGTCACTGATGTTTATTTCAATAAAGAGTAAATCAGACCTAGAAAGCTATTGATGAAAGAGGCTTTTCGTGTTAACCAGGAATCTTATTTCTGTGCTAAATTCTGCAGCAGGAAAGTTTCCTGGGAAGCCTGTTGTAATTAAGATTATAAATGAATGCTAGCATTTTAGTATGAGGCCTTTTGTCTTTTCAAGCAGGAGGTAATATATTTTTTTTTTGTACAGCAGCAGAAGGGTGAAAAGTTTCCAGTTAACTGTAATTAAGGCCATGGAGAAAGAGCAACCCTGGTTAGTCACCTTCTGTGAACATTAGTGAGCAGCACAGTCAAACATGCCAGAAAAAGTTACCTTAGAACAGCAAGGTTTAGTCTGAGCACAATATAACCTTACATACCAAGGGGAACCAAAATAAATTTCATGTTAATCTATGATAGTCTAGTCAAGGAGAAGAAAATCATTACCCAAAGGGTTTAGGTATTTTGCCAGTCTGTGCCAGGATGAATTCATCCAGATCATTGCAAGAAGAGAACCATATTGAGATAGGAGGTGAAATCTGTTCTTGTTTCTTACGCTGACCTGCAGGGAGGGTGAGATTAGCTCTCATCCCTGTCTCCTTTGAACTTTGGCACCATCCAGTTAGACAGAAGCAAGGCTCACAGAGCAGAGTTTACAGCAGGGTTATACATGGCAGGCATCAGCACTCTGATTTCCAGCCTCTTACCTTAAAAATAACAACACAGCATTTCTTGGTGGGAGCCTGAACCTGCATCCCTAACACACAGGAGCAGTGTTGACCTGACCTGCTCAGAGATATTGGAAGGGACATACCACAGTGTCCCATTCCAACCAAATGCCTGCTTGAGTTGGGGAACAGCTAAACAACATGCTAAACACATATTTGCAGAGTTCCCCTCTCCTCGAGGGGCTTGCTAAAGCCCATTAATTATATGTAAGGAAACCAGCTATGCAGCAACTCTCCCCTGTTTCTCCTATTTGAGTTTCAAAAGCTCTGGAGCAATATTGGTGTGCTGCACACTGAGTTAAAAATTGGAAACATATTACCCTGATTTAGCATGGGACTGAGTAAATTGTATTCACTTAAAATAGCAGATATCCTGCTGAGAAAAAAAATAAGTATTTCTGCTTGACTGTGTGACACCTAAGCTGCAACCCAGAGGTACAGGAGGAGAATTTGTGTTACTGAGAAATCCATAAATGTTGGCTGCCAGGCCAGAGCTGCTGGGGGAGCAGGGCATGTGTGTCCCTGGCAGCTCCAGGCATTCAGACCTCCTGCATCTCCTCCCCACGTCCTTGTGCAGGGTTTCACAGGGTTCCTGTCTGAGCTCCTGTCTGGTCTCTCTGCCCACCCCAGAGTTGGATGGTGTTGCCTTTTCCTCAGGAAGGCTTCATTCACAGCACTGACTGGCCCCTGCCTGTATGGCTCTGCAGTGTTTGCCCAAAGCCTTGCTCCTGGAGTGTGTGGAATACTGAGGTTTGGGACAGTAAGCTTAGCTTATAAAAGCCACCATCCCATGTTTGCTAAGTTTGAAGGGCCTGCAAAACAACACCTGCCTGTGTGGTGGGATAATCTGAGTCCCTCTCCCTACTTGTGCAGATGCATGTTCCCAATGCTGGACATCCTCATTCTGTTTCAGCACACACATATCTTACCTTTCTGTTGGGATTTATCCTGTATCTGAGTCTCTCTTGTTTAGCTCTGTTACTACTTGTCCTAACCAGAATGAGTAGAAATTATTCCTTTACTCCTCTTGGAATTCCTTATGTATTTTTGTATTTATGTATCTACTCCGTCCTGTTTCCCCACTCCACCCAGTTTATCTCACCCCTGCAACCACAACTCCTTGCAATAGAGAAACAAATGTCAGTTTTTCCATTGTCTCCTAGATGCCAGCTGTGTTAAAATGTTGTTTCTTATTCTGTTTTTGAAGGGCTACTCCCAGCTCCACCCTGGCTGACTCCATGTATCCCCAGCCCAGTGCTCCTCCTCGTGCATCATTTACTGATGTCCATGGCACGCCTTTTCCTAACCAATTCTCAAGTCTTTCCTTCAAAATCAGCTCCCACAGTAAAGATGTAATAGCAGAGTACAGCAGCTACAGGTCACTTGCTTGGCTTCAAGCTTCCCAACCCACGTGCTTGTCCCTGAGTTTGGGTTGCCCCAGTTAAGGTTTCATCTATGCCCCAGCTGTGACCTGGCAGTTGTGAGATAAAAGGTGGAAGCCTGTTTGACCCTGTCTGCAGTCCCTGGTGACTTGGAGGCAATTCTACAAGCCTGGCCCTTTTTCCAAGCACTTGTGGGCAACAGTAGTGTGTCCTTGGGAAAGGAGGATTGGAAAAACAGTGGTTGTGTCTCTGTGTGTTACAGACTCCACACCTAGGTCTGGAGAGCAGGAGCTCAGCCCCAGCCATCAGACATGCGCACCTCTGTCTGTGTGCGTGTGTTGGAGGGGAAAGGACAGACAGTTTTCATTTTAAAATTGAATTCATATGATAGCCAGACCTTTTGGCTTTTTCATGCAAGCAGTGATTTATCACTGCACTTAGAGAATGAGCCAGGAGCAAACAGATTCATCACGGGCCGTCCTTCCATGCCAGAGCGGCAGCGAGCGGCTGTGGCGGCCGTGCAGCGAGGTCAGGTCCCACCACAGAGCCTCTGCCATAGGAAGGCAGCACAACTCCATCATCCTCACCCCACCATGGCTGCTGAGGCCCCAGCCTGGGGTTTCATCCATTTCTTCTTCTCGTGAGAGGGAAAAAAAAAGGATTGACCATCTATTCCCCATCTCCCCCTTCTTTTCTTTGACTGCTGGAAAGACAGTGTGCAAAGTGCTCTTCGTACACACAACATGAAGCTCCAAACTCATCTTCTATAAATTAAATCCCAATAAACTCACCAGCACGAAGATTGCTTGCTTTAAGTGTTCCCAGCTCAAGACTTCTCCAGCCCTTCTTGGAGGTTTCTTACCTCTTGCATGTATTGCACTTAAACTCAGTCACTTTCGTTTTGCCTGCCACGTGTTTGTAATATTTCCCCAGAGATTCGGAACAGTGAGATGCATAGCAGCACATCCATCACCCTAGATATGGCCAGGCCATAGGTCTTGCTGCCTGATCTTTGTGGGGACTTCCAACTTTTCCCTCTCTATCTCCAAAGGAGACACTTTACTAGATATGTACATTTATCTACTAGCCCCCAACCCTGTATATGATACAAGTCCTGATATCAAATTGTTCCTATTAGGGAGAATGGGAAGGAAGAGGCTTCCCAAGATGTTTGAGATTATGCAGGAGAAGGTGGCATTGGAAGGGAGCTGGCTCTTTTCTTCCTGGATCTGTATCTTGTTGTGTGACAGAGTTTTAGCCTGGTTAAAAAGCTGGTTTTCATATGCTGTGCCATTTGGTGTCAGTCTCTGATTTTTCAAGATTTTGCATCATTTAGCCTCCCTGTGGTACTTTACTTTTTCTCCAAGATGAAAAGGCCAATACTTAATGACCTAGTTGTGAAGTTTTCCCAGGAAAGTATCAGCATCTGTGGCTGCATGTTTGTCTGTTGCCAGGTTTTGACTGGTTCAGTGTTGGTTTTTTTCTAGCACCCAAGTACTTGTCTAGTTCATGGACAAAGAAGAGTGAATGCCAAAGCTGATGTGGGTTTGGGGTTTAATCAAATCATTGTAGTCCCCATAGTAATGCTGAATTATCTCACCCTTCTCTGCTGTACCCTTCTCTGAGTGCACACAGACACACATGGGCAAAGTTGGGGCATGCATAGGAAGAAGGAGGGAATGTATGAAGCTTTTCAGAATTTTTGGCAATACAGTGTTAGCAGCTACTGTGTATGACTGTTTTATTTTCAGGAGCTTTTCATAGTCCTGGTGCATTCTCTGAAATGGGAACTGAAAATTGTGTGGTTGTCTTGGTTTGTAATACAAAGAATTGGGAAAAAAGCATATTCAGCCTCATTTTCTCCATAGGGCAGTAGGTTCAATGCATGAAATGGAGAAAAGAAGACAGCTTTATAATATTTCAAGAGTTTCTTTCAGAAGATATGATTTGCTTCTAAAATGTTCTCATTTGGTAAAAACATTCCTAAGTTAATATTAGTTTTTATCTGCTATTATCCAGCCAATCTGTAGAGACATTTTCATAGCAAATTCATATTCCAGTTTGTCTGTCCACCAGTTTTCAGGGAAGATGTTAAGCATTTCCATCTTCAGGACACAATGTACTTTCTCTGAATGAATATTAATTTTTGGTGTGCTTCTCATTTAAGTGCTCAAAGTTTTTGAAAAAGTAAAGTAAAAAATAGTATGCTATGAAATATGAAGTAAATCAAACTATGAAAAGTTGCAAAGCTATTACTTTAAAAAAATTTTGCGGTTCAGGTCAGTTTAATAAAATCCCTTTATTGAAAATGCAATTGTTCTTTTAGATACAGTTTTGATTTACACAGCTGCAATTGTCTGACTGTCATCTGTAGAAGTCTGCACAGAGTAATAATTATTTGTGATGATTTGAGAAATGCTTGGACTGTCAAGTATGAAAAATTGCTGGCTCCCCATTATTGTCTAATGCTGAACATTTTTAAGAATACAATCTAGAATTTTATGTATAGCACATATATACAGTAAGTAGGGTAGTTATGGATGCAAAATGTAAAAGCCAAGTCTTAAAATAATCTAAACCATGTTTGTAACTTCGAGGCTCTCCATCAAGGTTGCAAGAATCTTATTCACACCTTTCATGTGAAAACAGGATTGGAAACATGCTTGCATGTAACCTCATGCTCAAAAGTCCCCCACCCTTTTAGTATCTGGGAAAACAAAAGTAATACTGAAAAACATTTTTATATTGAATAACAAACACCTCCTGGAACTCAGGTGGTGTAATTGATGGGCTAGGGGAGGGAGATTTCAGACAACTGACTCTCTCGATGTCACACAGCCAGGACCATTAGTGCCACCTATAGTTAGTCTGTCTGACAGTTCTCACTTTAAGACCTTTCTTTCTGTGGATTCTGAGGCTGCTACACACACCCCTTCTGAACAAATACTATTAAGAAGAATTTGGTGGACATGAGCTCTGGTTTTAACAGTGCTGGATAGATCCAGCTGGGTGTCAGCTGGTTTTTAATTGATGGACCACAGATGAGGGGAACTCTGCAGCAACTTGCATTCTAGCATAGGGCAAAAAAACCTCCAATCATTAAGGTAATTGAAGAATTAAAGGCAGATACAAAGTCTTCATTAGGGCAAAATTGAAGAGAAAAACCAATTTAGCAAGGAATAGTCCTGCAAAAACCATTCAAAATATTTATCCTTTTTATTCCATGCTAAACTAATTTGGATACTTTTGCACTTCAGTCTGCCATGATCAAATGTCGTGTTAGCAGTCCCAGCATAGGCTAGTTGTGAGACTGGTTACAGTAATACAGAACTAGCTGCAGGCGATGCAATTGAAATAAACAAAACTCTGCTTGGTAAATATGGAGGGTACAGCTTTCCACCATAATTTTTATAGTGAGACAGAATTAATGGGCTTTTTGAGTGACACTTCAGTATTTCCATCCTTCTATTAAAAAACTGCTTTCAGTGCAGGTACCTGTGAATTGAATTGATCTCTGCACCTGTTTTTCAGTAAAAAACTGTATTCAGAAAAAAAAATTCCTTGTGTTTAAAATCTGTGCTTGCTGCTTGGCCGTCGAGCTTGGAAAGGTCTTGAAAGATTACTTTATCCTGCTGTGCCTAAGTAACCAGAAGGAAATACCTCCCATCTCATTACTCTGGTTTACCTTGAGTAACCTTTGCCTGTAAAGAGTTGATGACTGCCAGTTGGTCAGCATATGCATTTCTGGTCAATATACGCTCCAGAGCTGTCCACAAAAAGCCCTCCTGCCCCCCCACCTTCCACTGAACAGAAGACATCCACATGAGCAGAGTGTGCTGGACTTTCCTCCTCTGTTGTTACTTTGGGACTGATGGAGATGAGAAGCTTCTGGGATCAATGTGTCCCCAGACTACTTTTTTCTTTTTCTTCTTTTAATGCCAGTGAGCTTAGAAGTCTCCCGCTGCTCATGTCACTTCACTGTTCAACTTGGTTGCTGCATCAGAAAAGGAAGGAAAGCTTTGATCTTGACATGCCCTTCTTCTCTGTCCCCCTTTACAATTTCTGCAGGAAAACAAAAACATGATTAAGTTCATCTCTGATGTCAGTCATTTTGGGGAAGAACAGCTGCTTTTATCAGATGTCTTCCCAAAACCTTTAATGCTCTGATGAAGTCCAAGTTGAACTGTCAGAGGACACACCCGAGCACTGACTTTATCACCATCTCCACACTGCTATCAGGGTAATCTGCACACAGGCTCAAAAGTGTCCTCTCCCAAAGTGGATTTAGGCCACTACTTTTTGTAGTTTCTAGAGCTGAGGGGTCAGCAGGGACCTCTCATAGTGAGCATGGGCACAGCCATCAGTGTCCAGACAGCAGCTGCATGCTCACAACTCTGCTGTAGCCACATCTGTTACAGCTTTGGAGGAATGCAGTCCATGACCCTAATTGTTTGTCTTGTCCTTCACCATCCATGGGTTTAAAGATAAATCTTCCTTGGATCTTCTCTCTGGCTGCTTAAATTTGTGGGGTATATTTTCCTCATTAGCTGTGAGCACATTTGCACTTTTCCCCTTGCTGAGTAGTTTAAACAAGTGTAGTTTGTTTAGACAAATGTATTTCCAGTCTCCATTTAAAATTTGTGTTTCTCCAGTTCCCCTCACCAGCTTAGGAGTGAAATTGTTATGTGGCTGAAAAGCCTTACCTGCAACTTCAAATGAAAAGGAACCGTATTACCATCAGCTAACTCACTGTTAATGTAGTTTCAAAATACTAAATTGAAAATGCTCTTATCATTACCTTCCATGGTGCTGTAGAGTCTAGGGGCCACAGAGCATGTTCTCTGTGCAAAGGAGAGTTTGGTGGTTCTTTCAGGATTCCATTAAAGGTTCTCAGATGCCTTACCTGACCTTTCACTAGAGTAGGGTCAATGTGGCTTTCCATCAGCCACTCCTTCAGCAAGAGGGCTGTTCCCTTCCATCAAACCTCGAGGGGAACCAGTAGGACTCTGTGTCTCTGGGGGAAGCAGGTAGGTCTCTTCTTCCAGGGTGTATCAGATGTGCTGGTCAGCTGCAGAAGTGGGCTTTGATACACTGGTATTGTTCTAAGGCAGTCACCAGAATGACTTTTTTTCTTTTTTCTTTTTTTCCTTTTTTTGTGTATTTTAGTAAACTGAAGTCAGTAGCATAGAATAAATAAGAAGGAAGTCGAGCTTTCTATTTCCTACGTGGCCCTTCATCCATCAGCCATACCAAAGGGTGCTGTCATTGATGAGAACTAGACAATCCCCTTTTACTGTTGCATTGCTGTTTAATATGCTGTGTGCCCCCAGGCAGGCCAGAGCACATGCACAGCTCACCCTGGGGTGTTGCTGTATACTTAGTAAATGTGGCTTTTATGCCATTTCTTCATATTTTTTTCCTTGTTAAAAAGATCGAGAGGAAAGTACCACTTGAAAATGCACAAGTGTAATCTTCTAAATTAATTTAATGTAGTACAAGCTCATTGGTAATTGCAAATACTAAGGCTGCCTTTTTCCCCTTACTCTAAATGTCTGAAAATCTCATTAATGTTAATGTATGGGGAAGGAGTGCTTAGCCTATTGATGGAGGAATGAAATCAGGAGCAAAGCACAGCTCTACAAAGATTCATCTGCAGATTAGGGTCTGAAGCAACCATTAGATTATCAAATCTGACCTTCTATCTAATACAGACCAAAGAATCTCATCACTTAATTCTGTATTTATCTTAAGAACAGCACCAGAAAATCAGATACAGTGCATTAATATTTTATAATGTAGCAATATATTCAGGCATTTCTTTTTTTTTTAACTCTAAAACCTGGGGCAAACAGCACTCCTGTGCTATATGATTTTTGATTAAAGTCTACAGGAGGAGAGATTTCAGCTTGTTGTCTGCAAAGGAGAATTTGTACATCTGTGTGTTTGCATAGGGTTTTGTTTAGTTCTTTGAAAATTATTGACTTGTAACAAACCAGTATAGAGCTGGTTGAGATCCATTACTTCTCTTTTGCTCTGAGGATATAATAAATTGAAATAGGGGATTTTTTTTATTTTTTTTAACAGAAAAAGTAATATTCTTGAAAAATCTGTGTGTTCCCTCACAACTGCTTTCTAACATCTAATTTGGAAACTCCCTGCCAGTCAGTTTTCGTAGGAAGCACGAAGCACATTTCACATCTGGCTTCTCATCTCTTTGACTATAACATAAAACTGCCCTTGAAGTGCACCTGGGAGGTATCCAGGGGCATACCACACACACACAAAAACCTAAGCTGTCTAAAAGTTCCACTGGGCTACTGCACATTTTAACCACTAGTCAGCATTTTACTGAACAGAGGGGCAAAAGAGATGAGGAAAGTATCGGGGAATTCAGAGGAGAAGTGGTGGGTGGCACTGTGCAAAATACAGAGGCCCCAGGCTTGGCACATATACACTCTTTGGAAGGAAAGTCCTCCTGCCCAGAGTTGAGCTGCACCAGCCCTTTGGTGTTGCTCATCCCATGGAAACATTTCTGTGCAACCCACCACAGCTCAGACAGAGGCAGAGTCTCTGTTGCTCACATGCTGGTAAAGCTTTTGGTGCCCCTTGCTTGGGTGAAACTTGGGCTCTTAGCACTTGTCTTCAACAGTGCAATTTCTGTTTCCTTTCCAAAGCTCAGAGATCCTGCAACTGGCTTGGTCCCATTTTGGAGCTTCATTTGGATCCTATTCTTTGAGTTTTGATGGGTTTTAAAAATATGAATCATGGCTAAGTACTGCTATTGAAAGCAGAGATTTGACCCGTGACTGCAGGAGCTGAAGGTTCAGTATGAACTCCCAAGCTGGTGCAAAACCATTTGCCAAGGACAACAGGTTTTGCCTGGCTTGTACTGGTTTTGCATAGTATACTGGTGGGGAGGAAGACCGCTATAACCAAAGGAACACATATAACAGGTGCATAGAGTCTACATTGCCTCAGATGCTTCTTTTCAGTGTCCTGTGATTCATGTTAATTCAACAAGAAGGTACAAGAAAAATACTTTTAAAAGACTCGGCATACAAGAAGGAATCTCAGACCTCCTTGCCTATCAAATAGGAAGGTCAATACTTGCTTTAATTCTTGTCTTTGAGGCTAAATTAATTATTGACCTGTTTATAAGGCTCTTCAAAATTAATTACAAGGCTCTTTGAAATTCCCAGGTAAGTGGTGTTAAATAAATGTACATAATATTACTAAAATTTTCCCAGTGTTGCTTTGATGCAGTTTATTCTCAGTAAGTAATAAGGTATTTGTAGCAGTGAGGATAGGACTGCACAGCGAAACTCCGTGCCATGCAGACACCTCTGAATAATCAAACACAGAGCCCTGCACTGGCATGGTCATAATATCTGAATGAATTTTCCTCTTAGAGAGTAGCAGGAGTATCCATGGGCTTCATTTATTCTGGCCATAGCCGTATAAGCCATATTCAAGGTCATAGCCAAGATTTTTTTGGAGACAAAAACAGTTCATCTTATAGAATAGTATCAGTTGTACTCAGCCACATAATGAATTATTCCACACAGGGAAAGATCTGATTTTCTATGAATTTGTATAAGCAAAAAAGGCATTGAGCGTTTCCCAGCCCTTGACCTGTTGCCTGTGCTTCCTTTGCAGTTGTCCAACACAGCAATTCTTCATCAGATCAGACGGGACCAAGTGACAGACACGTGCCGAGCAAACAGCGTGTCCAGCAGGAAGCGCCGCGTGCTGACACCCAGCGATCTCAAGCACCTGGTCGTGGATGAGGATCATGAAATGATCTACTGCTATGTTCCCAAAGTGGCCTGCACAAACTGGAAGAGAGTCATGATGGTTTTGACGGGAAGGGGCAAGTACAGCGATCCGATGGAAATCCCGGCCAACGAAGCCCACGTGTCTTCAAACCTGAAGACCCTCAACCAGTACAGCATCCCAGAGATCAACCACCGCTTGAAAAACTACATGAAGTTCCTCTTTGTTCGCGAGCCTTTTGAAAGACTGGTGTCAGCCTACAGGAACAAGTTCACCCAGAAGTACAACACTTCCTTCCACAAGCGATACGGCACCAAAATCGTGAGGCGCCAGAGGAAAAATGCAACCCAGGAAGCTCTGCGGAAAGGGGATGATGTGAAATTTGAAGAGTTCGTGGCATATCTCATCGACCCACACACCCAAAGAGAAGAGCCCTTCAACGAGCACTGGCAGACTGTGTACTCCCTCTGCCACCCTTGCCATATCCACTACGACCTCATAGGAAAGTACGAAACACTCGAAGAGGATTCGAATTACATTCTCCAGCTGGCGGGAGTAGGCAACTACCTGAAATTCCCCACCTATGCAAAGTCTACGAGAACTACTGATGAAATGACCACAGAGTTCTTCCAGAACATCAGCTCCTTGCACCAAACGCAGCTGTATGAAGTCTACAAACTTGATTTTTTAATGTTTAATTACTCAGTGCCAAGCTACCTGAAATTGGAATGAGGGATGGGTTGGGGGGAAAGAGGGGAGAGAAAGCTTGTTTTATTTAAGATTTTTATTTGTCATAATAAATATGGAGAATGGGTTATTTTGTAAATTAATATTTTCTTTTTTTTGAATGATGCTGCGAGCAGCACAGTCAAAATTATTTAAATCAACTGTAAGAAAGGACAGCTCTCTTTGCAGGGTAACAGGATTGTGACGATCTAGCTGTAGAAATGAATAATACTGCTACACTGTTTAAACAAATGTTAGTTGTGTTCTGGTGAATTTCATTGATCTTGCATTCCTCCAGTTCTAATTAATGTTATTTATACTTATTTAAAACATTGTCTCTTGGTAGGCTTCACTTCAGCAGCAGAGATAGGATAACATGTGAACAAAAGGAGTCTGGTTTTGTGCTTTCCTCACCTGAGCTTGTTCTGAGTAATAAAGGAAAAGTAATTCAGATTTGGGTAGACTCATATCTAAAACCCATGACTGAAAGAAATGTGAATGTATTCCTTAGGAAGAAAAACCATGAACCTTTTATAAGTCTTAATGAGTTTATGGAGAATATGACCACTCCCATTGTATCTTAATTTGTAGCCTCCCAGCCTAAATGAACTGGGGATAGTCCATCAGAAAAGAGTAAGCATTTGGAAAGTGACTGTAAGAGGTTTTTTGAATGCCCAAAGCAATTGGCATTGACTTAAGTCATATCCAGGATGGAGCTGTGGGGACCTCCATCGTCTTCGAGTCGTGCCTCCCTAACTGATCCTCAGATGGGCAACCAAAACTGGCTGGAGAGCCACTGGTCATGATATGTTGCTGTAAACAATCTGGGCATGTCATTTGAAAATTCAAAAAAGTCATCTTCATGTTGATTCTCTAAGCATGCAAGGCAATAAAAAAGGTCTCATCTTCCTACATGCTGGTTTCATGGCTTTTTCCTAGGGAGAAGAAGAAGCCTTCTTTTTCAGTTGATGCCTAAATGCCATTGACAGGAATTTTTCTAAGTTCCAGTGAGTTAGAAATTCATCTAAGTCATCTCTATTGTAAGACCATGACCTTTTTTCTTAAGGGGAATGTCTCAGTAGCAGTTATTTTGTGTTTAACCGCTTTTTGCAATGGCAGATTGTTTTGGGTAAGCAAATAGTAATCTGTACACAGCAGATGAAAAATGGGATTTCACCATGGATCTGTTAGCCAGCTAGTGGGAGCAGAAGCTCAGGCTTCTCCAGATGTTTGCTTCAGTTGGATGCAGGTGAGGGAATGCTCTGTAGCCACCTCAGCACCCACAGGCAGCTGATGGGCAAAAGGAGACAGAGGCACTTGTGAGAATATAAAATCTGTTTTAAAGTTGATAGATGGTCAAAAATGGGGGGTTTAATTTGCCTGCATGTCAATCTTATAATCAAAACAAACCCTTTCAAAAATGACTGATGATTTAAATATACTCAGCTGAAAGCAGAGCTGTTTCAACAGTATCAGAGTCAGATCGTGAGAAATGTCAAATTGTACAGTAACCAGTAATATCCACTGAATTATATTAGTTTCCAGGACACAGATGTGATTAAAGAAGAAAAATAGTTTGCATTTTATTTGATAAAAATAAGTGGCTGAATAAATCTCATTGAAAAACAAATTAACATAACAAACAGCAACTGAAGTCCTTTTGCAATTGGATTTGGTCTTAGGCAGGATTCAGGTCATTATTTTTTCTTTCATACCATGCAAATAAATCTCTTATCCATTCTGGAACAGCCACAGTTTTCATAACCCAGGCCCTGTTTATAACCTGGGGCACTAGGCCAGTGGCTGACAAGGGGCTGGCTGGCTGTGTCTGACCCCTCTGAATTCCTGAGCCATTGCTGATTAGTGGTTCTTGTTTTACTTTAAGCAGTTTAGTCTCATTTAGAGTATGTGGAGCTGTTGCATGTGCCTCTCAAGGTGTGCCCAGGCTCTCTTATGTTCCTAGTTCCGTGGTTATCTTTGTTAAAAAAAAAAAACTGTCTGAGGCAGGTTCCCCTTTTTCCCTCACTAAAATAGTTCTTACAAACTATTTGTATGTTAGTTTGGTCTTGCATCCCACAGTGCTCATATTTTGGTCCAATTTTCTTCTCAGTTAACTGTTACTCTATCCAACAGAATGTGACGTGATATTTTTTTAGTTAAAGACAAAAGTTGCTTCAGAAAGTAAATACTTAAAGAACAGGGTGTGTTTCCCCCTTTCTTTTTGTACTTTCCTCTGGCATCATCACCACATTTTTATGCATTCTGAAATATTCTCTGTGTTTTCACAGCTTTGGAGACATAAAACCTCTATATGGTAGCTGTGATAGAAAAGCTTTAGGTGAAAAACATATTCAGGAGATGTGAGGGGTGACCATTGCTCCAACCAGGATTTTTAGCATCAGCTTTGGGTTGGATTACCCAAATTCTGGCTGCCCACAGAGGGTACCTCAGCACTGAGAAGGCTTTTATGTGGACTTCAGTGGGTGCTTGAAGTCACTTGCTTTTGAAAAACCTTGATCCCAAGCTACTACAACCTGGCTATTTAGTGTGTTATATCTATTTTGAGGTGCTGTGAATGGGCTGTAGATCTGTGTTTAAAATGAACAGCTGACATGCTGGATATGGTCCTGTCCTGTGCAGTGAGCAGCAAGCCCTCACCATATCAGAGCAGGATGACAAATGTTAAGAAATATCCATTTATTTTGGTCTATTGGGTGTGCTGTTTTGACAGAACCAAAAAACCTCTCTTTCCACTGCAGCCACAGAGGAGGACATTCAGGGTTGTTCATCCTCACCTGCAGTAGCAGCCAGGGAACCAGGCTGGTTTTACCCTCTAACTCCTCACTGGGTTTCCCAGCTGGAGGAGAAGAGAGGCTGCTCTGCTCCTGAGTTCTGCCTCTCTCCCAGCTCCATTTCTGTTGTGGCCACAGCTGATCCTGGGAGACAAACCAGCAGCACAGAGCCACAGCAAAATGTAAAATGCAGTTGTGCCCGTGGGGCTGCAAGGGCCACCCGGGAAGCTGCTGTTGTAGAAGGGTGTGCATTCATCATGTCGAGTAGTGATGAGCACAGAGAGGACCCAGTGGGGGAATTCCTGCTCCCCACCTCTGTCCCCAGCCCCCTCCAAGCTGCTGGAGCAGTGATCCTCATCTCTGAGCAGCTGATGCCTCCCTGTCATTTGGCAGGGCCAGCGCTGAGCCCAGCAGTGCTGGTGGCTCTGTACTTGGCATGATACCCACAGCTGAGGGGTCATTCCCCCACATGGCCTCAAGCACCTTAACCTGGAGTGCTGCCTGCATTTGGCCCATCTGAACATGGTGGTGACTTCTGGGTGGTGGGATGTCCCCCAAACCTGGCTCAGTCCATGCTTCAGCCTCTTCATAAACCACATCCATTATGACAGAAATGTGCAAACTGCCTGAACCACGCCCTGTGTAAGACAAGTGAAATAAATAATCCATATGCAGAAGTGCTTTTAGAAGTAAGTTAACCCCAGATGTTTTAGGGTTTCACTGTAGTCTGCTGCACTTTTCAGGTACAAAAAGGGACTGTCCTTACTATTACTCTTGTTACAGAGAGTGTTATTTTCTTACATGCATGCACAATACAATGTGTACGAATAATTTAACATCAATGTGGGGTTGGATTTTTTTTTAACCTATTTGTATGCAGTAGAAGGCTTGTTGTAGAAAAGTATCTCCTCATACTTAAATATACTGTTAATAAAGAAAAAAAAGATAAATTATACATTGCCAACACAAGTGTGAACTGCTCATGAATCTTTCCTTAAAAAAGCCATTCAAGCCTGATTATTTTTCTAAGTAACTTCAATTAAATTGAAGAAAGAAAATTCCTCTCTGTGTGCTTTATTTATGGCTCATGCTTTCAGGGCAGATTTTTCAGGGTGGGATTTTTGTCTGCACAGCTTTGTCACCTGCCTTATTGTATATTTGTAGGCAGGACACACTGAAAACTCAAAATTATCTACTCCTGTGGAGCAGGAGAAATCCCTTGGTGTGGTGGGGGTCAGTGGGCAGAGCAGCCAGGGAACCAAGCCCAGGCAAGGAGGAACCAAGCTGCAGAGGAGGAGGGAGAGAGCTGGGGGCTTTACAAAATAGAATTCATATGCACACAAACTCAGAAACTTCCATTTCTGGGGTAATGGAGTAAGAAATGGCCTCTCTGCACAGCCCTGGGGTGCAGAGCTTTTGGGTGATTTCCTTCACTGCTTGTAAGATAGTGGAAAGAGAAGGCCAGTCCCTGATACTGCCATGGAGACTGACAAAATTTGATTTGCACCAGTGGAAGGAAACCTGAGGATTTGTCCTTTTGACAAGCCTCAATTTTTCCATTAAATAATTGCAAGTTTACAAAATCCCTTCCTGTTGGTGCCCAGCAGCTGCCCTGTGGTACCAGCCTCAGGCAACTGCTGTAGGACAGGAGACCTGGCAGCAGCAGGGCTCTGTGCAGCACCCTGGCACTGGAGATGGATGTGGAGCACTGGGGGACGTGACAAAGTGGCAGGACTCTGCACAGCTGAGGTTTCCAGGTTTCTCCAGCCCAAGTAAGAGATTAAATCCAGGAGAGATGATGCAAAGTTTGAAGAAAGTCTGTTCCTGTGGTCGTGACATGATCCCCGTGCAGGCATGAACTCTGACACTTCCAAAACTTTGCTTGGATGAAAACACATTTCATTCAGTTCCATCATAATTACAAAAGAATTAAAATTATGGGGAATGGGAAGGAAAAGAGAAAAAAAAATCAAGCAAATGCAGCCAGCAGCAGGGCAGAAACCAGAGCATATGCTTACCAACCAGCAACACCGTGCCTTTCTCACTAGCTGTGTTCCACATCATCACATACAAGACTCCTGATGCCACACAAAAATATCTTGCTTTTCCAGTTGCACTTACAACTTTGCCAAAGACTGAAAATTTTGAAATATTAGAGTCTGGCTTTATTCCTCAGTGTGCTGAAAGATGTATCCAAATGCCACCTCCCCAGATTGCATGCTAATCAGTTTTAAAAGGAAACGTATGTTAAAAGAGAAAAATCATCTTCTCTGTTGGCATGACAAGAAGCCAACGGTTTCCCCTATTACTTGAAGTGTCACTCCATTGGTGTGCTCAAACCTGTGGACCCTGAGATTCAACTCACTGTCAATAAAAAACTTCTGGCTAAGTCAGAGGCATTTAGGTCCAAGAGCAGTGACTTATCCATGGAGGAAAAAACAATAGAAAATATTATTGTTTCTTTTAACATTGTTTAAAATATATTTTGCCAATATTTTAATAATAACATTACTGACTTTGACATGGACTGTCCCTATTTTTTTGAGTAAAAGCAACCTGAGCTAACATTCCTTTAGGTATTCAGGAACACACATCCTATCACTATGCAACAAATGGACAGATCATTTTGGAAAATGAGACATAGCACTTGCAGTAAAATTATGTGGGTTTGAAAATCTCATTTAAATCAGTGTTTTTAATTAAAAAACAAACAACCAGCAAAGCTGTTTTCCTCAGTCAGAGAAAAAAAATCAATCCAAAGTTGATGCCCTGGTTTCTCTTTTTTTTCACTAATACATAAAGCTGTCAGGGTTACATAAAGCTGAATAATGACAGTTTAACCATTAGGCTTTGGCTTATTCTACAAACTAGAATTTTACTGTGACAATTCATGACTTTTTAGCAGAAAGAGGTCTCTGTGCTGTCAGCAAGTATTTGCAGCCCTACATCAAGTCAAAAACTGCAACCCACAGCAGCTCCAATTCCCCTAAAAGCTTGTGCAAAGTCAGGGTTTAACCTTTACCTAAGCCTTTCTTAGGCTCAATTTATTCAGACTTCCTTTAGCAGATAACTATTCTAGCTAAAACTGATTTAGTTTTATGTCTAAAGTAGAGGGGTTTTATAAAAGTGATTGCTCTATGAATTAAATCAATCACTGCATTTTTTACTATTTTTTAAACTTCAAAGAAATTAATTTAGAAAGAAAGGTCAAATCAGAGCAAGCAGCCACGCTGTGGAGAGACAAGCACTGTTTGCAGAGGTGTCCAGGTAAATGCTGAGACCTCCATTCAAGAAAAACAAAATATATGCCTTTCAGGAATTACAGCTATTCATGACTTATTAAGAAATTTGCCTTCAGTTATATGGAAGGACCTAACAACTTCACTAGCTTGAATTATTTTTACAATGTCCTTTTCTAGTTTATCATGGAACTATTCCTGCTCTGTGTGCAATATGATTTTACATGCTAGATGTAGAATTCTCAAAGCAGATGCTTTTAAAGCCTCTCTTTTTTCTCTTGGAAAAATTTCAAAAAATAAATTCACAATCTTTTAATGAAAAAAGCTCTTGAAGTCAGTGGTGCAAAGATCAGAAGGAGGCATAGCTGAGTGCAATTCAGGTGAGAAGTTAGCTCTGTATAGCTGAAGAAAAGCAGAAACAGCCCTCCTGTTCCTGGTATGGAAAAGAGATTCCAGATTATTCTGTGGCTTTCAAAGGCTTCCTGCAAACAGGGAGACAGCTGCCCTCAGACATACAAAAGGATTCATGGGTCTTGTCTAGTCCACAGAGCTACTGTAAGCCATACCTTCCTAAAAGCAGAAGAATAGGGGGAAAAATGCCCTTTTTTGTGGGACAGGAGCTTTTTGTCTAGGTATGGACAGGACAAAATGGATTACAAATAGATAACCTTATCCAGAAGGAGACGTGACCATGACCAGACAAAGACAAGATAACTAAAAATGAGCTTTTGCTGAACACCTCAGTTCCATAATATGCCAGAAAACTGGATGCAATGTAGTTAGAGCTGTATGAGAATCAACAAGCAGAAAGGTGAACATTCATTTTATGTCATTGTGAGAGGGTTCCTATGGTAATAAGACATTTTTCTCCTTCTTGTAATGAGTGCTAAAAATGTTTGTTTCTCTTAGTGCCAGTCTAAAGGCTATAAAAATTCCAGAGGTATGTGTGCATTCACCAGTGCTTTAATGCCACGGCTCTACAGTCAAAGCAGGGGGTTTATTTCTCCCTGAGGGTTGAACACTGTCTCAGCTCATGTCAGTCTCGTGTTCGGGGGCACATAACCACACATGGGATCTAACAGAGCTGCATTTCCTGCTCTTTGGCTCAGTAACCTTACAGTGCTTTCAAAAAGTGTTTTCTTAAAAAATGAAGCAGCTTTCTAGTGTGGGAATAGAGCAAAGGCCAGCTAGAAGTGCAACCAGGGAATAAGTATGTCTTTTTGGATCTGAATTCACAGCATCTTAGATCTTTCATTTTGGACAAACAACATGCAGGCTTTTTAAAGGTTCCTTTTTTTTTCCAAAAGCCTTGCTGTCTGCTGTTACAGGAGGACCACAGTTCCCATACACATGTGATAGACTTACACTACCACAGTACTTCGTGGTCTTAGCAGGTTGGGTCTAAAGAAGCCACAATAGCAAAGCATGAAGACAAAATGAATGAAAGAGAGAGAACTGATCAGCCAATCTTCATGTATCAGACAAATATAGAGCTTGCTTTTGTCTCCAAATCATTCAAACTTTTGTCCACAAATTAGTACCTGAGCTGATCCCAGCTACCTAAATGTGGTCAAGCTTAGCAAGCTCACTTTGATTCTGGAAATCCTCCAAACTCCAGAGGTACTCACCTATTTTAAGTGAAAGCCACCCTTCAACTCCCTAGAACCAGAATTAATCAGATATGTCTGTTTTCCTATCCAGTGAGTAAAAGTTGGTCCAGTCTTCAAAAAAATTGACATGAAGTATGTTCTGATGTTACTCCAGAACTCTGGATACTATTAGATAATAAAATAATTAGTTGTGTCAGCACTGAGAAGACAGAAACCAAAAGGAGGGAAAAAGGGCTTTGGATGATCTAAAGTTCACCACAGTAAAAGGATTCATGGGAAAGTAGTGGATGATTGCTTCTCAAGTATAAAACAAGTATTGTTGTTCATTACTTTTGAAATATCATTTAGACTGTCAGATTTATTAAAATACTATTTTACTGTACATTGGACGTGGCAACAGTTTCATTAATCTGAACCAGGAGGTGACAGAAAAACATTAGTAAACAGACAAAATCTTTTTAAAGATCTTATTCATAGTAAAACTTAGAATGTAAATCTGAGAACTTAGCATTATAAAATCTGGAGGATCTGTTCAGAAGTCAGTAGATGTCTACCATATAATCCATTCAGGCTTTCACTTGCACCCTATTTCACTTGCAAAAAGCAGATTTAGAATTATTCAAGGAAAGCACTTTCTTAACCTTTTAAGACTTTACCCAACTCTTGAGGAGGAAACAATCTCCCAAAAGAGCAAGATGAAGAATGCTAAGTAAGGAAGAAGCATATTTCAAGTACAGTTTGGACTGAGAAATAAAAGCATAAACAGAGGATATGATGAACTAGCCTGCATATTAAATAAACAACTAGCAGGACTTGAAATCAAATAATTTTTTAGCTGGAGAGAAGGAAAAGCCTGTCCAGCCCAGCCAATGCTGAATGACTCCTGCTCTTGGGTACCCACACAGAATATGGCAATCTTGTATCTTTAGTAAACATGCTGGTTCTTAGCTTTAAGAGTGAATTATTCATGTCTTGCTAATATTGGATTCCCCAGAGTATTCATGCACAGCATGCATGATGATCAAATTTTCATTAAATTTAACAGAAAGACTTTCCTTTAGGACTATCAGAATGAGGCATTAATGACAAAATACACCTCTCTCCTAGTTCTTTACCAAACTATATATACAAAACGCTGATTTTTTTAACTTCAAATACATATGGGAAAATGTTAATCCAAAAGATTACTGAGCAACAGACTGACATGATTAGGAATGGATTAGAGAACACAATTAAAACAATGTATGGTATCACAAAAAAGCTAGCTGGAAAGAAAAGAAAAATCCTATAAGAGACTTCACAGCACTTCCAGTCCTTTTGGTACTGTTTGTGAACATTGCCTCACTTTTTTCAAATAAGATTATAATTCAATTACCATATTCTGTTGCCATTTTCTGCACCTCTAAAGAGACTATCTCATTTGCAATAGCAATTTTACCATTACAATGATAATAAGGAATTTCAAACGCTTCATTTCACAGAGTACTTATACTAGTGTTTCCTGACATGTATTCCGAGCTATTCTTGCACTTAAGAGAGTTTTTGTGATGCTCACAACTGAAGTGAAATGGCAAATACATTAAAGAGATGATAGGTCTTATTTTGAATCCTGATTCTGCAAACTATACTTCATTTGTAAAACCTTAATCCTCATGATGTTCTAATCTTTGTATGGGAAAAGTCTAATTTTGTTTGCAAATTGTAAAAAGGAGTGAAATTAATTTGCTGCTCACCAGTTTCTCATCAACATTCTAAAAATCCCAGTGAAATCAATATATTAAAACATGGCAGTAGGAGATAATTTTGCTAATTTAAACATCACAGATTAAGATAAGGTGTACAGTAATGCTATAAAAATCAAAATATTGATCTACATATGTTAAAAGAAGAATCCTCCCCTATGTCAAACAGCATACTAAAGCAGAGGAACAATCCTGGCTATATAATTACTCTAAAAAGAAGCTGGAATTATTCAGTAGCTCACTAGAATGATAATTTTCAAAGCAGTACACAGGAAAAGAAAACATCTATGGTATGAAACACTACTGACTCCACATTTCAAAGCTGCACCTGGCTGTACTTTACAAATGAGATTATGCCTTTTCATGCACACTCACAGAGCCATTGAGATGGTCACAGAGTCCTTCAGAATGGAAAGTAACACACATTTCAAATAACCTGCCTGTACTTCTACTTACCTTAGAGATATTTCCGAAGTAGAGGCAAAAAAAAGAGCAGACAATAAGAATGGCCAAACAAGAGCACTCCAAGAGTTGCTCAGCATCAGGTTACAGACTAATTGTAAGGCAAACTACCTGCAGCTTCTGGCTGTTCTAGCCCATCAGCAGAAGAAAATGGAACGAGAAGTTCCAGGAGGAGCTTTAGGATGACCCACAACTTAAATGAGGTGAATGAGCTGATAAGAGCAAGAATCAAAGCCAGTGCTCCATGCTGACTCAAAAGCAAAGAGATGTGAATCAGCCATAGCCCTGATTAGGCAGATTATAAAGGAAGGCTTGAAAGAATCTTCTGGCAGGATGAGACGAGGAAAAGACTCAATGAATTTAAATACCAAGAGTCACCATTTTATCTGCAAGATTATAAAATATGGCTGCTTTGATAACAAGAGACAATAACATCTCAGGATATCCCTTTCAATTGTATGTTTTAAGCAGTACAAAAAGCACAATTTGTCTCTGACAGAATTTCTGCTAACATTTCTTTCCCACACATGCAGTGAAGTAATTCACTATTACTGGGCTGTGTTTAAAAAATCAAGTAGGTGGAACACTGTGAAGAGGCTGACTTGACTGAAGTTAAAATTGATTTAGGGAGTCCAGCTTTTGAGTACTTGAAAAACTCTCTGGTATCCAAGCACTTTTTTGTGCCACCTCCCATATTATCCTCACGGCTGGAATACATGAAACATGGTAAGAGCTTTTTGCCTTCTTAACACAAGGTAGCAGAGTTTGCAAAGCCTGTAAGTTCCTAAAATGCTCCTTTCACATGGGAACCAAATCCCCTTCCACATCATAGATTATGTATCCCTTGTTCTTCAAGGTTTTCTCTATTTTGTCAGTGTTGCACTTCTTTCTTCACTCAAGCTCCTCTTTAATCATATATGGGAGCATTCGTTTTTCCCCTCACTTCCACCCTTCCCTAAACTATCTCTTTTTACACCTCTTCCCCAAGTCCTTTCAACACAAGTTATATTTTTCTTCCCTTCTGAGAAAGAAGTTTGGCTATGCCTTTTGATTCCTTTCTCCAAATAACTTCCTTCTGTTTGCTCTTGCCTCTCATAATGAATGCTCTGTGAAAGTTTGCACCTTTTTCTTTCCCACAATATGGGTTTTGCTCTCTCAACCATGCAATGGACTTTCCCCTTTTTGAAGTACCAAATTTTCCCATTACACTTTCCTATCACTTATTGTTTCCAAGCCCAGATTATTTCAGTTTGGCAATCTACTTCCCTTTTTCAAATCTTACTTAATTTTACCCAAGTAGCATTTAATCCCCAGTTTGGTGATCTAAACAGTCACACTGTACCAACAGTTTCTAATTTACTGGGAAAATATTTAGGATAATAATCACTAAGGATCCTGCCATATTGCAACTCCCTTATGCATTGGATAAGCACAGATCGCAAGTATCTCAGGAAATTTTAATTTTTAAGAATCCTGCAATTCATTTAAAAATGACCTTAAAGTCCAGTAACTCCAGTAAGTGCTTGAAAAGTCAGTTGAGTTGATTCAGATGGCTGTCCTAACAGAAATAGAAAAATATGCATTTATGGCTGTATCAAAAATAAATGAGCATTATTGGAAAAATTGAGTTACTTCTCATTATTTATTCCATTTTAAACAATTTAATAATATTTCCTGCAATGCTACATACAAGAAACTATTTTAAATAACATTAATATAAACTAAAAAAGTCAGAGAACCTGAAGTAAGAAAGATTTCATCTTTCCCTCACATAATAAAAGACATAATACATATGATTCATTCAAACAACTATATTATAATAACAGTAAGAAAATGCTTAAATAAAAAGGTCTAAATGAGGGAGCTAAAATTCAGGCATCTAAAGCCATGTGTAGGCACTGAATAGCTGGTTTAATTTTCAAAGTTGCAAACACTTTGAACTTCCAAAGAGTTTAAGGTGACCAACACATAGAGAAGTCCCATTAACACTTGTCCACATAATCTACTCATCTGAGTAGGTCCATCAAATTACAAAACATTTGTATGCTTAAAGCACATGACTAATGTTTACAAGATTTAACCATATGCTGATATATGGATTCTGTTTTCTAATTTAAATCTCCAAATTTAAAACTTTCAATCACAACTTTAAAAATACGATTGATTTCATTATGCATTTACGATAGTCTTTTAAAACATATGCTTTGAGGAACTCCTGGTAGACTTTAAAATAGAGCAATTAATACCTTTTTTTTTTTCGAAATGGCAACCAGAGTCCTCATGATCAGTGTATTATTTGAAATATTTAGGTGTACAAATAAGAGAAAGCATTGAGAAGCTATAAATTTTCTTACTAACCATGTTATTTGCATGGCTTGAAAGCAGAGGTTTTTGCTTAGAAATTGATGACACAGCTCTGGAATTTGACAAATTTAAGTAACTTCCTAAGTGCCTATAAAAGAAACTTCATCTTTTATACTGCAAGTTTCAAGCAGGGATCAGTATATACAGTTAAATCAACACCTCTAAATACTTCATTAAAATCAGGATACTGGCCATCACAACACATTAATATCAGTTAGTTAAACATCTTTTCAGTTGCTAAATGAACACACACTTTTCAACACAAGGAGTTTTAATCATTCACCCATTATTATTCACCAGGTCAGTTCACATTATTATTTGCCTTTACTATTTTTGTTCTAATAAACTCCAACAGCAAAATAATTAGGTTGCTCATTTTAGCACAAAGAAAACGGGCTCAGTCCTGCAGACACTTTTCAAGTGTCTAATTTTATAAGTGCTGATGGTCATATTCTTCTACAGAAAATAAAGCCTGGGATAAAATGTGTGGACCATAACAGTCATTATTGGTATTGAGTCTGCAATGCTCAGAGAGCTACAGCACTGAAATTGCAAGGTAAGAACGTATCATCAACTCTTTAGGCAACTGAACACTTGATAAAGGATTCATCTGCCCTTCATTGTGTCTCCTCAAATATCTTCAGCTACCACCAATTCACCTTGGTTTCAGAATAAAGCTCTCAGGTATCGTTGCTCCATCCAAGTTTTTAAAAGCAAACCAAACTAAAATCATTAAGGCTGTTTTATGTCTGTGTCAACTGGATTCCCTTAGACCAAAAGGAACAACCTCTTTGAGGACCCTCAAGTGGAGTGATCGGTCTTGTCAAATTCCAGGAAAGTCATTGCATCCGTTGGAATAATTAGTCACCAACATCACCATCTCTGTCACCTATGAGCCACAGAAAATGAAAACCTATGGCTAATAAGGCAGTTCCAAGCAGATCTCCCAGTGCAGTAAGATAAGGGATAGAAAAACTGTCAGGGTCTTTTCCTTTTTTCCAGAAGTGGTGCACCATCCAGTCAGCAATCCACAACAGAGTAAACACCTACACAATGTCAAACAAAATCTGTATTATTATCATGTAAGTTACATCAAAAGGAAGTCAACAGCCAACATTATTGTCTCTGTACTAAAGTATTGTATACCATTGCTTTGGAAAAATATAAACTATTAATATGAATTAATTTCAGAAAATTAAAGCTCTCCACAACCAGAGAGAGGGACACTTAGCCAATTTCTCTCAATCACATGCACTACTAGAAGGAACATTCTGAATTACTGACAGCATTTTTTACCCAGACTATGCTTGAGAACTTCTGAAAATGGCAAGAAAAGACAAAAAAGTTCAACCAAACACGCAGCTGCACTTCCCACATATCATTCTGTACAGAGAGAGCATAAGTAGGGCTTTGAGATAATTCAGAACCAAATCATGTTGCCCCACATGAATGCACTCAACCCAGGCATAATTCCTGCATGCACTAACCTGAAATTAGATGTGATATAAAGAATAACAGGTCAAATTAGGAACAGTTTCATCTAGGTTGTGTGGACTGCAAAAAATGGCCTAGAACTTGCTTTTATGCCTGAAATACCACCTATTATTCTGTAATGAGGCACACCTGCAATATATATTATGAAATGGTCACTCCAGGCTGAATTTGTCTCAAAGTAAAAGATTTCATTTCCAGCTGTGAATGTCTGAACATCTGAGAGGCTTGATCTTCATACCAAAGTTATGCATAATTATTAACCCAATTTCAGAAGAGAATCCTTTTAATGTTGCATAGCTGTATGATAAGGAATTCTGGTTTGGTGGAATCATGGTGTGGAATGGCACAAGATGAATGGAGAAAGGACCACTAACTGAGTTTCCTTTCTTCTTGTAGCTTCTAAAGAGCTGCTTAAGTTGAAATAAATTCTGTATTTTAGGTATTTTTAGTTAATCAGATCTCTAAGAAGGCTAAACTTAAGACATATACTACCATAATTATTTTTAAAAACTCTACTATCTACATTTAAAACAATGTAGGTATCAAAATATTGCAGTATCAAAAGTAGTAAAAAGTACAACAATAATTTTATTTGCTAAGTAATCAATTATTGGCATCAAAACTATGCTTATAAATGTATACACTCATTCATTGAAATACTGATCAGATGGTTGGTTGCAAGACCCACACTATAAGTACAGCAATATGAATGTCATACAAATAATTGTGTTGAAAAGATTTCTCAATTAATCCTTGCTTTGCAAAAGTATATGTTAAAATACAAGCCTGAATTTATAATTAAATTAAAAAAAAAAAGAGAGAGAAAGGAGGAGTATTTGCTTAATGAAAAATGCATGGTTTATTTATATAAATGTATCTTTTGAAAAGGGAGCTCTGTAGTCTAAGCTAATTATGCAAGTCCTAGGTGCGCTGACTGGAATCCAAACAAATATATTTAAAACAGATGTTTTCTTTGGAAGACTATCAGATTCCTTGAGTCAGCTCCTTCTTATACAGAGACAAAAAGAGGCCTGTTTATAAAGGATCCTGTACATTCCCATCTCCTACAGGATGTGCTCAGAAGACGCTGCAGTGCCCCACATCCACAATAGTTATGCATGTTCCATTGGAAGATGAGAGCATTCATTCCAAGAAAAATATACACTGCATTTATATAACACAACCAATTAGACATAACATACAGTCCAATTTATATGACAGTGTTCACTTTTGACTCTTAAAAATCACATGAAAATCTTTCAGTGGGCTATATGTTTTCCATCCTGAAATAACTGACTTAGTGTTAAATGGGCAGTTTGGAAACTAAGCTTTCAGGAACCTTCCCAAATAATTATTTTTGCTGTATTAATGTATGGGTGCACAACAAATAATGCAAGTTACAATAAGCCTACATTCTCTAAGTCATAAGAAAAATTTATAGCAGATTATATCTACTGGTGCTTGTAACAGTATGTGTTGGCAATTGGAACTTAGTGCTTACAGACTAAGTTATGAGACTGCAGTCCCAGCCTTCACATATTTTGGTGAAGGAATAATGCTATCATCCATCATGCATTTGCATGGCTAGAAACTCACTAATATTTAAGAATTATAGGGCTCAGTCTTTGGAAATGGTTACTTATTTGCTCACATCAGTTTGTAATGCAAGACAGATCAATGTCACTAAGACTTCAAGAAGATTTCACTTCTCATCACTGTTAAGAGAAGGCAGTCAAAGTCATCAATCAATTATTATTTTGAGAAAGAAAAAAAAGAAAAGAAAAAGAAAAAAAGCAGCACACTACTATGAGTTTGCTGAATTTTTGAAAGACAGTCTCAAATTCAAAGTGATAAGTGACTTACAAAGATATGACAGATAAAAAAAAAGTAGTAAAAGAGACATTGCAGGATGACACTTCACATTTTGTGAGATTTATTTATTTATCAGTGACAGATACTTCTGTCAGTAAATTGATGCAGATGGCACAGCAGTACAAACACTGTGCATTTCTGCCCTGCACTCACACTATGAAGAAGAAAGCCTTTCTTCTCTCAACTGAAAACCAGCTGGTTTTGAGGGAAAAAATAAAGGGATGAACATCACAGAAAAGCCTAATAGTGCAGTACAAAAGTTAGCTGTAGAAAATTGGTAAGAAAAGCTTGTAAATACATGCAGTGCTGTTCAAGATGGGAACTGAAATTATTTAGTACAGAAATTATTTAATATAGAGAATTTTCTGCAGAAAAAGGAGATAAGTAGTAGTAGAATTATGAAACAAAGCTCTAGTAATTATTCCAGACTGAAGCATGAAATAACTGCAGGGTTTAAGAAAGGGAAAAAAGAATTAAACATGTATGTATATAAAAAGAACTAACTATCTATCTATATAAAAAGATCTGGCTAAGAAAAGGGAGACACTCAAAAGTCACTGATCAAGAAAAAAATGAGACAGGATTGCAAAAATACAAGCAGAATTCCAGATGTTCCAATAGCTTAAAAGGAAAATCATGCTATATTATTATCATTATTACAGAGAAAAAATCACAATCAAAGGAGAGGAAAATGAAACTAAAGGCATGATCAGACAGATTGCATTTCTAAAAATCACCCTTCAGTCTCACTGTCAAGTCCTCAGAAGCAGCAGAATACAGCAATAAGAGAAGGAAGGAGGGGAAAAGCTTGAAAAATCCGAATGATGAAGAATCTAAAAATAAGGAATGTAAGTACTCATTTGGTACAACAAAGGATGGAAATTGAGACTAATTCTTGATATTGAACATTCTGACTCGAATTATGAATTTCAGATTAGAAGTGAAACTGAACATGAATACTTAAATATGAATGAGCTTTATTATTTTGAAAGTTCAAATCTTATGACTGCAAGGCTAGAAATGGGAACATTACACACTACAAAGAAGGGGTTTTTTCCTTTGTTATTTTGCAAAAAATTTACTTTCATTCTTTCAAGGTTTTTAGATACAGTAAGGAAAAGTTAGGTGAAGAAAAGTTATTTTTGATCTTTTGCATGTAGTAAATCTGCAATTTCTTATGATTCCTAAAATGGGAAAATACTGAAACTCTATCATTTAAAATAAAAATACATAACTCCTTCCAAACATTCTTAATACTGTCTAGGCTTCCTATAGCCTAATTAATAAGTTGCAGGATGCTATAATATTTTATTGTTTCTTTCATCTGGAATGTCCATATGTCATCAGTGAATGCATGTCAAATTCACAGTGATAAAAGTGAAATATTTAAATGAAGAATATTTGTAAAGCAGAGTAGAATTGTTAATTTTCATATTATACATTAATTGCTATGGTAAGCAAATTCCAACACCAAGCTGGAAAATTAAACTGTTAAACTACCTGTTGCTAGTACTGATGATTCCACCTTAAATTTTTTTCCATCTGAAGGTACTTTACAAAATAGTTGCATTCTATTACTTTAGACAGGAAACACATGTAAATAAACTGAGGTAACCTCCTTTCAAATTTATTTTAAGTCTCCTTTACTTTTAAAATTCTAGTGACTCAAAATTTATCCATAACTTCACTATGAAAAGATCCTGCAATTACTGGACAAGAACTCTTACAAATCTATGTAATTCAAAGGTAAGTTTATTTACTTTTTAAATTATGAGTAGAAATTCCTATTTAAGAATCTCTAAGGACTACTGTGTTCTGAATCTGTCATTCTCTCCAGAGTTATGATTTAGGTCTTCTAGTGGCTTTGACCCTTCATTAAGTTAATTTTCAAATTATACTTTACATGTTTCAAATTTTAAATGGCTTCTGATGAAGTAGGAATTGTAAAGTGCTTGTAGTAGATCTACACTGAACTCGCTGAGTTTCCAATGTCTACAGCCAGAAATCTGTAGCAGTGAACTCTCCGAGTAGGGACTACACACATTTTCAAAAGACATTTTTCAAAAGACATTTTTCTGCACGGTTTTCTCTGGTAGCGTATCTGGTGTGTATCATATCCAGAGGGGTCAAGTCACTGTTTCCTCCAAACAAAAAGAGATTTCCTTCAATGCCTGACTGCAAGGAAACCACTGAACAGCAAGTTTTTTCTTGCTGCTGTTGTTTGTGTTGTAGCTAAGTGGCATCAGCTCCTCTAAGGTATCCAAGTACCCAGACAGCACAACATACATTGATGTCAGACTAAGACCTCTCTGAAGTAAAAAAGAGAACACCTCTTTAACTGAAGCTGTTTCTGAGTCAATTTCATTCTATTGATGTAATTGTGTAGGAAGCAACTATTTTTTTTTTAAGATTTCAGTTTGAATCAAGTTTTTCAGATTGTCATCTTGATTTCTTTGTAGCTTTGCCAGACACCCTGGTTTGACCAAAACAGTCCTAATTTCAGGCTGTTTCTCAGCTATCTGCTAGGATGTGTGACCCAGAGCAGTCAGTGCTCTGATATGCTCAGCCTGAAGTAGTTGTAGCACAACTCAGTGTGTCATGCTACATACACAAGCACTTGGAGCTCAGCCCTCTGGAGGCAAAAATGAAAAATCCCTGCTGTGATTTGGTAGGATCAGGGCTTCTCCCACAGACAGGGAAGGAGCTGTTGGTTCCCAGGGTCAGACCCCAGTGAGTCTGGCAAGTCTGCTTGTCATGCTGCAATGAGAAAGCACTGAACATACAGGACTGTCCAGATTTGGGCTTGACTTTCCTTATTTCCTTGGAATATAGTCTCTTTAGCAGTTATACACTCCATCTTTCAGAAATTACCTTTCCTGTTAGAAAAAGCAATGCTTCCAATGCATCCGTATTTTGTCTACAAACACAACCTTCCTTTTTTTCTCTGTGATGTACAGTATATCCCACGAGTTATGTTTCCACATTAAAGAGACCCATATCATCACTAGAATCCTCACTGGTGAGAAATCCAAGACATTTTTAATGTGAGCAGGAAGTTGTTATGAGCACCACTGAATGCTTGGTTTTCTATTGCCCCAAAGAGCCCAGAAGCACTGCAAAAGTGACTTCAGAGCTGTGCACATTCTGACCTTCACTGGGTAAGAATAATTTTGGAATTACTTATTTGCTTGGTAATAGCTCTGGGAATCTCCTATTGTTTGTTTATTCCCCGAGACTTTAACATAACTGTGTGTTCAGATTTGGTCAGTAGGTGTGAAAATTCCTCAGAGGGCGTTTTACTGGCTCAGGGAGAACATGCAGAACAGAGGCTGCCTTTGAGTGCCCCAAGCCAAGTGCCAGGACTGACAGCTTGGCAATTCCAGCATTGCTCTCCCTCTGCTGCAGCATAAGACAAGGGATGAAACTCTGCCTGGTGCACAGCCTCGTACAGGAAAAATATACTTGTGCCTTTGTGAGGAATAAGAGGAGGACTGTTTCCCAGTTAATATAACCTTCTCTGGTTAAATGCCATATTGCAGCAGCACGCAGTGTGCTCTGCACGTCTGTGGCTTGTTTTTGTAAGATTTTCAAGGAAAGAGTATTCCTCTAAAGCAGAGCCCACTCACCAAATCCAAAACACACTTAAAGGCATTATACTGGGTTTATTAGGCACATTGGCTTGCCCTGAGACTGTACAGTGCATTGTGTGAGGCACCAAACATACTTACACAAGGTGTACAATCCCCGTAGCATTTTTTATTGCATTTTCCTCTGGTGCTGCCATTCATAAACACAGAACAGTCTCTTCACTACAGAGCGTATTCAGACCTTTTAAACTTCAGCCTAAAGTTTTTTTACCTGAATGCAAATGAATATAAATAATTGTGCAGTTTTCCCCCTTAATAGAAAAATAATTATGAAATCCCAGCCCCTCTAAAGATAGAGCACAGCCTTGGATGTCACTACAATCAATTTATAAATTTAATCGAAGAACATTTCAAGAATATATATTTATTTTAAAAATAGAAACAGCTTTACTATTAAGGGTAGGAAAATGAAAATGATTTTTTTCTGGTTTTTCTTAAGCCTAGAAATCCAGAACTATTTTGTTCACAGAGAATCAAAAAAAATGCAAATCATAGCTCTGGCTACTCATATTACTTAAAATATCTTAATGTAATGATCTTTAGAAAAAACCTACACATTCAGTGAAACTGTACTTTTTTTTATTACACTGCATATTTTCAGTCAATAAAAACTGAATTATACTATTGATAATACATCATGGCATATTAATTATTTAGTTCCCGTAAATAGCTTATTGAAATGACATGCTGTGGAGAAAATATCTAACAATATCTCAGAACAGCTAGGGAGAAGAGATGAAAAAAGCTGGTAGGCCTGAGTGGTGAACAAACAACAGTCAAACAATGACAGTATCAGATCTGGATGAAAATGAAACTAACTCTGACTAGAACTTCAGTAATACTGCACAGAGCTTTCAGTGCAAATAAATTCCATTTTTATCACTTTGGGATGGATAGTGAAGTTTACAGGCAATTTGAAAAAGTCTTGTTAAAATGTAAAATAGAATTCATATATATGTTATGGTTTTCCTGTAGAGATAATGTGGAATAGCATAAACTGAAAGAGAGAAATATAAAAGGAATAATCAATGTCTGTGCATTAACATTTTCTTGATTTTTTTCCCATTTACTCCAACGTTCCATTTGGAGTTCTATAGTTGCCATTTCTCTAGCCCTTTCCTCTCCATTTTAAATAAACAGAGCTGGACAGTCAGAAACAATAAACAGAATCAAAGTCAATTAATCTATTGCAGCCCACTGTAAAATATGTCATTAAATGATTTAACACCTTACAATAGTCACTTGAATTTTAAAGACAGAAAATTCATTTAATTGCTACTGTTATTGTTTAATTTAGCATTATTTTTTAACATAATGAGGGAAAACCTATTTAGGCAATAGGTATATTGCCATAATCATTTTCAGCAACCATTTCTGCCCCCCAGCTCAACACAAGGTAGGACTGGCAAAGGGCAAAGCAGTGATATCAAACCTCCACACAGGACTGACTATAATTAACTCCTACCCTTGGGATTCACTGTATTCTGCTAAATTATCATCTACCAGCTCAAACATAAATTAACCAACTTGCAAGCAGGATTGCAGTTTTTGACATCCATTTTCAGATACCTTCCATGCAAAGTGAGAATAAATACAAAGTCCAATATATTATAAAAAAGGCCTAGAATGCAGATCTCTCACTGCTCAAAAGACTTTCAATGCATTTGGGTATTTTTAAATTGAAATAATAATACTTAACTGTGAGGTTTTTCAGTTTTACACCAGAAGTGGAAAAGCTCTCACTGAGAGGGCAAAAATATAAAAGAGTTAAGGAAAAGTAAGATCAGAAGCTGTTAGGTCATGCCAAAAGAAATGGCAGCTTGAAAACTGTTTTTGCTATTTCCAGGTGCATAGATGATGTCACTGAAAAAGGGAAGAGGAATGAGTAGAAATATTTAAGTGCTTTCCTTGGGAAAGGAGAAACTTAAAAGCATGAAACTGCAGTATGGAAGTACTTCAGATCAACAGGTAAATAAAATGTGTTGAAGATTTAAAGATTAAAGCAAACATCATCTCTCTGAAAACTAAATTTGCTCTAATTAGAGGTATGCAACATATGCAACACTACAATAATCAGTACTAGTAAAGTGCCAGAATAATTCAAACGGGGAAAGGAATCTATTAAATATTTTCAGGTCTTAAAAACCAAGGTGTTTCAAATTGTAAATATGTCAAGACCCATGAGAAGTTATAGTTTGCAATACTGCTAGTCAGTTTCCAAGTAAATACATCTCAAAACACCTTTTATGACTAAAGACAGAAAATAAAAAGGAAAAAATTAATCCATAAAAGGGAGCAGGGAAAAAGAAGAAAAAAAGCTCTCTGTCTCCATTATTGGTGAAAAATCAAGAAAATCAGGTGTGGCCACTGCAATAGAGATACATGACTAAAATGTGAATACTCCGATCAGGTCCTGAATTAATGAAAATGCAACTTCACACCTGTATACAGGCTGCTGCTGGGTCTGAATTATTATGTCATTTGAAAGTCCTGCCATATGGTCTTAACTAGGTTTTCAGGTGAAAACCTGAAATTTCTGCATTTCTCAAGTCTTGCTGCTGAAGAAAAAGTGTCCCTAAACATGCTGCCATTGCAGTTCTGTGAGCAGGAGGACTGGATTTATGAATTCAGGTTGATTCTCATGGGAAATCTTGGAAGTTTAATACAGGCAGAACTCACACTGCAACCTTACATTACCAGGGGCTCTTGCCCAACTCAGACAGAACCGATGGAGTAAAGGAATAGCATCATTTCCTCAGGAAAACACATTATTATAAAACAAGTGATAAGGCTGGAAACTAGGAATATTATCTAAGAGGAAAATGAAAAGTAATTTATGTCTTGTAGTGTGATATTCTCTCTCTTGCAAAGGTTGAAACATTACCAGTCATGTTCTACCAGAAAGGTAGAAAATTCTCATATGAAATAGTAACAATTTTTGAAACCTGTCCTTATTGAAATCGTAGTGTGATAAACAATGGGACAATTCAGAACATTAAAAATTATAATTTTATTAAGGATTGACCTATTGATAATGTTGTTTCTATTCTAAAACTAAATTGGTCACATTTTTCGAAGCAGAATGTATATTTAAATTATGGATATTTCAACTACACTTCTACTGTGTAACACAAACAGTCACTTTTTGGTTTTAAGGTGTAATGAAACATTATAGTTAATTCAGGCAGGTTACACCTAAAAATTTGGTGTGACTTTAATAAACATTAAATTTTGTATTAGTGATTTCTCAAAATGAAATCATTTCACCTTGAGACATTGCTGTTTCAAAAGGCATCTTTCAAGAACTGCCCTTGCTGGGTATGAACACACCATTAGGTAAAACACCCAAATAAGGTAACAAAGTTTGACAATTAATGCAATTACAATTCCTTGTACAGTGTCTGCTGTCATATTAATTTAAACTAATAAATATTAAGAGCACACCAAGGAAGCTTTAATATTTTCATCTACATGACTATATTAACTAAAAACAATAATGCAAACTACTTTTGGAGATTTCTTCAAGAGTTTTCCTTGATTTTTCCTTGTTCATAAATGCTACCTTTCCTTCTTTCCATTTCCCCTCCCTTCTTTCCATTTCCCCTCTAGCTAACTAAAATGATTGGGGTTTAGATGCAATGGTTGCAAAAGCATGTGAAAGATGCATGACAAGGAGATAATGCAGTCAAGTGTTCTGAAAAGCTCCCACAACAACAGGACACCTGTGTAAGCCACATATTTGTGGAGATCACAGCTACTTCAGAGCTGTGCTGAAAGCCTCTATTAAACCACACCTTCTTGTACCATTTGTGAGATTTCAGATACCAGAAAAAAAAGCCTATTTTCTTCAAGAACTTGATTTTATACAAGCATTTGCCAGCTGTACTTATTCTTACCTGTAGCAGAGCTGCAAACAAATACACTGCTATAAAGATGGGGGTTAAGGAAGTATGTCCACTTTTCATTAAGTGGATAGTGTACAAGAAAATCAGGTGTCCAGGAATCACCAAGAGAAGCAGAACTTGGGCTGATTTGTTATTTACTCCTACAATTTAAAAAAAATGAAAAGTCAAAAACTTGGTCAAGCTCTTAAATTACTATATTAGATTTTTATTCATTTCTATATAAAAACATTCCCATTTTTGGAATTCCACAGCATTGGCTACTGTGGAGGAGCAAGTATTATTTTCCACTAGAAGACTCCTTGAGGAATTTCACTGTCTTCCAGAAAAGGTAAGCAGAGCCCTTCTGGAAAAGGGTGCAAACTGCTTTCATTCTGTGCTCATATAATACCATCTACATCTTTGGACTTCCTAAAATCTTACTAGGAAAGAGGATCTTTTGGACTCCATATTCAAGGCATCCTCAAAAATACCTTGTATTTCTAAAAAATAATCCTACATTTACCACTTTCACATCTGTTTCAGTTCATTTAATAAATATGGAAGTGTAATACATGATAGTAACATATCACATTTCACCACAGTTACTACATCATTAGGAAGGTGGGAAATACAGGAGACGAATAAGCTGTGAAGAAACAATCTAGAGAGAAAATAGTAAACTGGAAATGGAAAGCAGGGATTTGGCTTAGTAATAATGTCTGATAAAATGTTTGGCCCTAACAGGAAATTGACTGGAACTGCTGAAGGCAGACAAAAGTAAGGAGCAAGTAGAGAAGCTAAGGAAAGTTGAGGGTTGAAACCTTTCTGAGGGGGTATCCCAGTGTCCTGCCTCACCAGCCCTTGGCAGGGCTTCACCCTCTCTGTGCTACTCCCTACACATCCACTCCTCAGGGAGTTTCTTGTGATTCTCACAGGCAGACAGCTGCAGGCAAAGGAAACTGCCAAGCCTCACCAGCCTCTGAATTGCACACAGCAAGCTGAGTTCATTTCTCACTGATGGCACAGTCTGGCATACAGGACTAAAGAGATGTGAGACAGGATTTTTAACTAAGACATACCTGTACCACAGTATGTTCTGCATGGATAGTAGCAACCCTTGGCCTCCTCTGGCAGCTCTCCAGGAATGCTATGTAAATGGAGGTAGGTAGAAATTCTGCTAGCTTGAATAGCTACTAGATTGCCACCAATACCTGAAATGCGAAAGGAAACCAATGAAAAATATTCACTTTTTTTTTCTCTAGTAGGCAGTATTTTTTGCACATTTACCAACTTCCTCTGTGTTTATCACAGTACCTTACATACAAAAGTGAAAATGAGAAATTTCTTTAGAATGTATATTAGTTGTAGACAGGCTGCAAATCATCAAAATAAGTCCAAAGAATGTGGGCTACAGTTTAATGTATCAATGGGTATTTGGAGATCAGTTTTGCATCATAGTAAGTGCAAAAGATTCAAATCCTTCCAAAAGGTTCAATCTTATGCTTTCTCATAGGTGAAACTCCCTTTTGTTACAGCCTCTTCTTGGGAAATCCCTCTTGGATCACCGGAAGTATGACATAGTTGTGTCACTGCTGGATAACCTCCCTAGGTCAGTATTCCTGGCCAGGGTAAGTCATGAAAGCAGATATGCTCACTATCACAAACAGAAATGCAGATTTCACACACAGAACCACAAGGCTGGAAAAGGCTTCAAGAGTTAATATATTCAATATATTCATTCCCCTCTGACACAAAGCATGAGTAACTCTATTCTTCTGCCACTCATTATTCAGGCTGAAAGAATGAGTGTCTGAATAGCTGATTGTTAAAAGAATAGTAGTGATAGAGATTCTACTTTCTTTCTGAAAAGAGGCAATGTGCACAAGTTGTGCCAGCAGAACATTCATCTCAATATAAAAATGAAATTTCTTACAGTGAGAAAAATTCACTGGAACAGCCACTCCAGGGATGTGGTGGAGCCCACTTCACTGGAGGTTTTGACACATGACCAGATCAGGTGCTAGAAAATCTCATCCAGGCTCCCCTGCTCACACAAGATTGAGCCAGATTTCAAGGTTCCTTCCATTCTGGGCTGTTTCATGCTCTATGAATTTTAACTTCAATGAACAGAAAACTAAAACAACTTGTTTTATCCACATGGCAGAATGCAGAAACTCTCCTGTTATTATACTCGAACTGTCTACTTGCATATCAAGCACATGCTTTTTCTTTTTCTTTCCCCAATTCAGGTGCTTTGCATAGAAATAGCAAAGAAGCACATCATTCTTGTCCCCACTTCAAAAGAAAGTTTATTGTAGTTGAATTAATTTGTTTATCTGATGCTGATGCTCTGGTTGCAGAACAAGTATTTGTGGTGACCAGAAGACACTGCTTGCCAAGTTCTTTTGGTGACTGTGGAGTGGTTGGAACAGAGATCTAATTAAGATCTGAAAGGACATCTGCCTCACTGCTGCTTGAAGACAGCTGAAGGGAACAAGGAAGTAGGTCTTTTAAGCAAATATAAAGCAGGAAATGCATGTTCCCAGTCTGGAGATACAGGGGTAAAAATGAACTACCAAAAGGTTGAGTGAGAGTTTACAAAGAAAATTTAAATAGCAGTAGCTCTTTTTTCAGATGAACTACAGAAAAAGTAACAAAGTAAGGGATTTATATAAACGACGATAGGTTTTAAAATATTAAAACCAACCTAAATAGGACTCAAAGTCAGTCCTTCAATTGAGAACAATAAATTAGAGATTTCTGACTAAGGAGGATAAGGTATAGAAAGAGAGGCAGAAGTAAAATTAAGGATCAATGCACTACATTTAGATGGGGATCAGATAATTTCTGTGACTGAATTACAAAAAGCTGTTATGTAAAACCTCTTCTTAATAGAGCTACAAACCTGGGGATAGTGCCATATGACTGCAAAATATGAAACAGTTTCTGCTAAAAAAGAGGACATAAAGGCAATCTGGATAGTTTAATCAGGCTAACAACTGCAATAACTGATTTATTCACAAGACAAAAAAAATTAGTAAAATATTCTGCCACTACCTGCTTCTCTTACAGCACTACAGAAAGAAATAAGGAACAGAAGTACATAGGGCTGGTTTGAGTTTTGTAGCAATGCAACTAAAAACCACTTTGGCACTACTACTACTCTCTAGATTTTAAGTATTTCCTAGGATGTATGTAATTTCCTTTTGTGACTGGTAATTATTTGCTTCAACAAATTCACACTCAGAAAAATTATAGGTGATCTGAAGTTTTTCCCCTAGTTAATAATAGAAGAAACTGAATGAGATAAAAGAATTAAGAAAAAATAAATTCACTTGAAATGGTGATTAGAAAATCCGTCTGGATAACATACATTGACAAGTCTATGAAAGAAGGTAAAAGATTGTTTGTCAATCCTTTGATGGAGAGCTATTAATGACAAATCTTTTCACTTTTATAACCATCATTTAGAAAAAGTACTCCCGAAGCCCTATTGCTCATGTAGATAGTAAGAAATTACTGACAAGTATCAAAAGTGATTCTAAAACAAACTGGCCAGCCATGGAATACTGGTAAAGGAGTGAGAGCTGCTCTGCAAAGGAAGCTGACAAGCTAACCAAAACAGCCAGTGTGGAGTGTGATTTCAAGAGGTGAAACTAATTACTGCTGAGTTGAACAATTTATTTTATCTAAATGGAAATAAAATATTTGTATTTTCAGCAAAATTATTTTAAATTTTATTTGTCTGAGCCTCAATAACCTAATATTAGTGGTATAATTTGAACTCACAAAAGATAGCCAGGTAAAGTGTAAATTCTTCTAGAATCCATGCATCCTGCTCAGACTCAGTCAGCCAACAATGTATGGTGGTGACAGCAGTAGTGACACTGTATTTTAGTTCTGTCCATTCACCTATCAATTATCATAATTATTTTTGAACTTTTGGGTCAATTTCAACCACATCTGATACACGGATAGACATGCTAACTACTTCCAGGCATGGTTAAACAGTCTATCAAAAACAAAACAGTGACTAGATAAATAAAGGAAGAGATCCAAACCCATGTCCTAAGTGAGACAAAGACAGTAATGTGAGTTATAGAGTTCATGGCATAAGCATAAGCAGGCCAGCTGGCCAGTCAGCACTCAGCCTGGAGTGAGGCATGATGGCTCTGGCTCAGCCAACAGCTCAGTGAGACAGAAGAGGAATGGCAGTGTTGTGGAAAGCAGAGGGAAAATGGAGAGAAGGTTGTGAGCAGCAGGTATAGAAGGAACACGAGGCAACAGGGAACACTGCAGGTTGTGTCTAGAAACCTCAGGATACAAATGAGAACAGAATCAGGTTCCACTATTCTGCTGGTCACAGAATGACTCGTAAAAGGCTGAATGAATCACTTCAATGTGTACAGATACTCAGTTTGTTTGGTAACAGCAGCTACTGTGCATGTGCAGTTACCATCCCAGCTATACCAGATTAATCAGATCCCTGCAAGAAACAGAAAACAGATAAAACTGCGTAGGTTGGCAAGATGTCGATACGCAAAACTGATAATTTCTCAGCATCTTCTAAATGTATATAATGGTCACATGCTCAGTAGCTGCTCATATTATTAAAAGCTCTGTAGATGTATATGAGGACTGTTTGCATGAACATTTGATTAATCCAGAAATTTTTCTCCTGGAAAACACTATTGCAGGCATTGTAGCAAATCCAAAATTTGCAAAGACTTACTTCTTTATTTTCCTTTCATTTTTGCAAGAACTACAACATAGGGGAAAACTATTAATTTCAAAAGTAAAATCCAACAATTATTACTTCATTCCTCTCAGAACAGCAAATGTGTTTAACTTCAACATGAGAGTGCTGCTTTGTCAATAAGCAGAAGAGATGTTGTCTGCTAAAGTGCAAAAGATGTCACACTGACTTACAACTTTGAAAGAAAATTAAAAACCTCATCATTTTATCATGGCAGTTTAGGGCTAAGCAAGAACATTTCTTGTAATTGTTATCACAGGTCTTTTGTCTAACAAGCACAGGAAACCATATTGAAAGTAGAGCCAAAACCATGCCAGGTATTTGCAAACAGGCCTTAGGGCACAATTCTATTAATCATCATCTGATAAAATGAATTTTTTCCAATAATAGAACTAACCATGCTATTCAGAAAACCACATTAAAGCACTTTACATCAATGAGTCTTAATACTTCAAAGCAAATCTGTGTGTAATAACCCAGTGCAGGTAAATAAAACCGAGAAGTTAAGGGAAGATGGATCTTGCTGATGTGGATCAGTCTGAGATTATCCACAGCTCTGGGTAATGCACTGGGCTGGTTTGTTCCTCAGATCTTACACTGCACGTTTTTACAAACAGAGTAAGGTTTTTCAGGGAATACTGGGAAGAGTAGTTGATAAACCAGAGGGTTGTGCTGCCATTCAGAGGGAACTGGATAGGCTGGAGAGCTGGATCAAGAGAAATCTCCTGAAATTCAACAAAAGGAAGTGCAAAGTCCTCTATCTGAATAGGAATAACCCCATACACCATGTTATTACTAACCAGTAAAAAATTGTGGTTTAAGTACTTGCTTAGTACAAGGGGAGAACTGTACAATAGACAATACAAAATTTTCAAAGCAGTATTCAACTACGTTATGTAGAAAGTCTCCATCTCATTCTTCTTTTTTATTATTCATTTCCTTAAATACATATAATTGAAGAATTGTTCCTGTAGAAAACTGCCTCCAATGAGTGTACTAAGAGCACCAGATAAAGTGAACTTACTCAGCTTTAATGATCATTCCTATAACTGTTCATGAAAATGTAAACAGCTGCATGATGATGCACACAAAAAATTGTGTAAGAACAGGCAAAGCAAACCTGACATTAAAGGTTTCTAGAAAGCCAGTTCTATGGGGAGGGATTAATCAGTCACAGAATACTGTGTTGCTCCCAAGCACCTATAATACAGCTTGTGCAATGGGCCTAAAATCAATTAATATCTACTACATAAGGGGAGAATTAGGCCAACATAATTCCCAAACTAGATCTTTCTTGTAAATCTATCAAGAGAGGGAAAGGATAGAAGATTCTCACTTTTGCACACTCCTGAGCACAATCCATAGTTCAAACCAGTCAGTTTTGCCAAACAGGCTCTTTTGAAGTTCAACATCTGCATCATAAAAATGAAATTAAAAGGAATAAAAAGAATCTTAGTTTGGTGACCAAAAACGCTAAATTTTGGAATAATCATCTTATTTTTCAGAAAATGCAAGATTAATTTTTGCCCTGACCTCTCCACCATTATTTTTTATAAAAATCCTGTTTTATGCAAGTGAAATACTTAGATTAGAAACCTAACTAGCTACCTATATCTATGGGGTTTTTTTTTCATTCATCTTCCATTTTATTTTGTAGAATTTTTTTTAATACTTACAAATGTTTGGGAGAAAACAGATGGAAAATATTAGCTTTCCCTAGATGGATGTTTCTTAAGAGAAACCTTTATTATATATGCAACTATTACATTCCATGTTTGATTTGACTCATAAATCATTTCTTTCCTATGACTAATATAAAATTGTTCCTTGACTGTCAAAGAATGAAAATGCTCTGGATATAATCATGTTATGAAAATGACACAATGATTACTGAAATATTCTAAAAAATTTACAAGTAAGACTTAAAAGAAAGATCACACACTATAAAAGTATATATGCAGATTTACATGTACAAGTTAGCAACTAAAAGGTAGTAAATCTGTCACCCAATAATGCATCAGAATAACAAAAATCAAAACCCTCCTCCTTATTCATGCCAAAATAAAGAATGAATTACAAAGTTCTCATACAGGAGAGGTGCCTTTTGAAACTAACACATTCTTTCCAATTCAGGATGCAAAAAAATTAATTTGCTACCCAGCCAAATTGCACTACTACCATCCAGGTACACTAATGTTTTCCCTTGTGATTTACTAGAGGCAAATTTCAGATGCTCAACTCTTTGAGACAATGGTTATATTCTACTCAAAGCACCACTCAGTTGTGAGAAAAATCAAAGTACAACTCTGCTAAAAGAAATTAAAACATATAACTATTAAAAGATGGGGGTTTTTGGTTGTTTTTTTTTAGTAGGAATGGTATTTCTTGGTATTTTTTTCCATATTCTCCAAAACAATTTACAGGAAAAAATCCTGTAAAAACCTCAAAGTCTGTATTTCAATTTACCCTACTAACAGATAAAAAAAAAAGGAATGTTTTGGGAAATGTTTTGCATAAGCCTAATTTTCATCTCCCAGACAACTGGCATTCATTAAGTTCTGTATTAAATTTTCTCATAGGTGTTTCTCATATTCCTTGATACCTATGTATTCCCTCCAGATAGCAAATACTTTTAAAGTGTGGAGAGCCAAAGAGTAACAAACGTTAAAATAGGTTTGTGTTACCTTTAAAGAGTACTGCTTCAAACCACCTGCAAAGGAAAGTCTTTTGATATGAAGTATTTCTAAATTTCAGGTGTTTTCAGAATTAATTTGCAGAACTTCCATTCTTCAAGGTGCATAAAAATGGGATAAAGTCTACTGACATGTTGGTTATTACCCAGTAACTTCTGAAATGCAAATACTTAGAAGGTATCTCACAATGTTTTCTATAAGCACACAACAAAAATGGAGAGGGAAGTGGCTCTATCTGCTAACTGCACCTTAGCTCATTTCTGTTGCATATTCAGAGGCATGTAATTGTTTAAGACACTATCTTTTTTTCTGCACAAAAGGAACTTGGTTACTTGCAAATTGCAAATCCTGAGCCAAATTCAACATGCTGTGATGCTGTAAGAGGATTTTCAAATTTTAACCATCTCATTCATGAGAAAACGCAACTCAAAATCAACTTGAGTATCTAGAATGAAGCACAGCCACACTTGGGCTTAATTATTTTATTCAGAACTTCAATACATCAAAGAGACATCTAAATCTCAAGTTGTCTGCAAGTTGCCTGAAACAACAAAATTATTTATTTATTTTCAAAAAGCAGAGATCCAATTTAACCCAGCCCACCATAGAATTAAAAATAACTATTCATCTCAAGAAATGTGTTTAACAGTGGGAAAATGGAAAAAACTGTTGTGAAATATGTCTGGCCACCAGCTGTAAAGCTGACTATAAATGCCTTTCTTCTTAAAAACTATTTTAATATTTTGGGCAAGTATTTGTAGTTATTGTTAATAGGGGTGGGAACTTTGAGGCTGCTCAAGTTCCAAACCAGTGTTTCTTAAACTAAAATATTTAGGGCTTCACAGAGTAAGATATGATTAAAGCCACTTGTCTCACATCTAAGAATAAGCAGATTATCTAGACAGGACTTGGATGAAACCTACTTAATGGTGCACAGGAAGCCTAACACCTGACCATTTTGCAGTCAATACTGTTCAGGTGTTCAAGATACAGTAAATGGCCCTGGAAAAACAGTGACAGCTTGAAATTCTGGACAAATTTACACTCTCCTTAAATTCTGGCTGGACATAGTCCCAGTGGAAAAGAATATTTCTTTCAGGTTTCCCCATTGTTTTCTTCCGGGTTTTCTGTGCCATAGGAGCAACAAATTTTCAGGTAAAAAAAATAAAATGGGAAAACCCTCATTTTCTTTTGCTACTTAGGCTTACAATAAGAATTCCAAGGCCAAGAAAGGTAGAGAAAACTTTCTGCAACAGTAACATTTTAAAAGACATCTGTTAAGTGACCTAACACACCTTTGATGTCAGTAAATGAGTGCCAACGGATGTGCTTTAACTGAAGAACTTCCTTACCCCCAGTTAACTACACTGTACTGACCAGCAATATCAAAAGGTGTCAGTAGAATTATGAAACCCAGGAGAGGCTAACCTAACAGCAACCCAAAAAATTACCCACCTACAGTTTCCTTTTCCAGAAAGTGTACCATAAAACCCTGCATCCTCTCCACAGAACATATCTTCTCTATATTTTCCAATAGAAATGCCTCTACCTTTAGAATTCTGAGTCAAGCATGCCTCTTGCTATCCCAGCCTTCTGGAAAGACTCTTTTTCCCTCCCTGCCTGCTCCAGTAGCCTCAGCTTTCCCTCTCTTATACCTACCTAACTCTTCAAAGACCTTTTGACCTGTCAGCAAAACCTCCAGAGCTCTATAGTTTTTGGCTAGTTCTTTTCCCATAAAGACAGTTCAAAAGAATGTATGGACATTACCTTAATACTGGTTTGGGTACAACTGCCTAAAAAGAAAAAAAACAGTCCTCCTCTCTTAGAAAACAAATACAGGGGGTTAACCAAAAAAAAGACTATTATAAGAAAAGTTACAGGTGTAAAGCAGAAAAAAGCTGAAGATCAGCATGTCTGCCTTGCCTTTTAGGCATCTGGAAATCAAAATGGGAACACACAAGAGTTAGATGCAAGTATTTCCAATTTTGAATTAACAGAAAGGCAAGGAACGGGCAAGGAAACAAAACAGCTATAGTGTAAAAATTAATTTACAGTTAGCAAGGAACTCAAGTTGCAACATAGAAATGTTTCACATCAAAAGTAAGAAGAAAGGAAATAGAGGGCCTTAATGAGAAAGAAGAGCAAGCAAGGTGCTTTGCTGAAGATTGAAATACTCCTTTCCTTTTGTCTACTGCCTTCATAAAAATGGTGATACCTGACCACAAGTTGATAAGTAGTAGGGCCTGAGGGTGAAGTTAAATTTACTGCATCTAGAGAGCTAAATGAACAATCCATGAAGTATAAATGATCATTTTTGCAAACTGATTATCTTGGGGGTCAGAGAATACCTGAGGGCTGTAGTGGAGAAAACAGAAAATAAATCTTTAAAGCGGGTCAAAAAGAATGATACAGAGAATCTGTATATCAATTAAATTTACATTCCTATGTAAGAATTAGAGCAAATTATTAAAAGGACAATTTATAGGCATCCAGAGGACATGAAAGCTGTAAAACAAAGGCTAACATGAATTTGCCAAGCACATGCTTCTGTCAAAGCCTCTAACTGAACAGCTTGTGTAATGTTTGCAGCAATAGATCTACTAACTCTCAACCACAGAAAAGCTTATATAATGTTTGGGTGCTATCCAGTGTTACATTTCCATTAACAATGTCTGGAAAATTAATTATATCAAGGCAATGTGGTTCAAAACTAAAACCCAGTGACCATATTAACATCTTATTATCAAGGCGGAAAGGAAGTGGCCATAATTCATTTAATGTATAGCTTAGAAAACAGAATAGAACATATTCATTTGAAATTTGCAAGGGCCAACTTAAGTTAAAACAGAATCACCTTGGTAACTAGAGAAATGGTTTTAATAACAATACATAAAAGTGCAAATTAATGTAAGAAATCAAATGGAAAAATACAAAAAGGAGAAAGAACAGCTAGGCAGCAATACAGTGGGAATAGATCTGGTGATTATAGTTGTTGCAAACTAAATAGGTATCAACCCTCTGGTACTGTACTAGGACAGAAAAGCATTTTCAAACTGCACCAGTCTAATAAGATAAAAACCATTCTTCTAAAATTTGCCTTGCTCTTGTCATTAGAAGATAGAACACATAACTTAAGGACCAAATTTTCACTAATTCATTCTTGCACATCTGAGAAGTGCATACCAATCATTGGAAACAACACACATTTTTCTTGAGAAATCTATGTACTTGCCTGTAGTATGCTTTTTAGTTCTTATATCTATATATTTTACAGGTTGAGAGTAAATTATTGTTTGAAAATTTGTCCTTGGATGCTCAGAAAAAAAACACCATTGAAATAAAATTTTATCTACATTTTCCCAGCCATAACTGCTTCCACGTAATACTTGATAATTTCATATTTGAATATACTCCTTCATTATTTACACTTTCAGTTTCTTAATGCATACTTGAGATTTCTACTTCTCACATTCTCTATCATGTTTTAGTGGCTGTAGTGAAAACAGGAAGCACTTCTCAGGTGTGCAAATAAACAGGTGCTGACATCAAAATCAAAACTTGAAATTAATATTCCAGATACTAATTAGCACAAGAGAAATTTACTGTAATAGACAACTCTCAGAACAAGGTGTATCAATTGAGCATATCATAGTAGCAACTAATCCTGTCAGAGTCTTACCATTAATTACCGGGGTATAAACAACAATTCCAACCAAGTTAGGATCAGATACAGTTGTGTCCAGAATAAGGCCACCAATACTGAAAACAAAGTACAATATTTAAAATAAGGCAAGCAAGACCATTAAATAGTATTTAAAAACTTTATAGCAATCTGACTTAGATCATCTTCAAGCCAGGACTTTAATCTCATTTTTCCCCTGTGCCATTACCCCATTCTGAGCCACAGCCTAACATCAGTATAGGTATTCACTTTTTTAAATTGGCTTCTTGTATAACAAAGACCACAGAGTATTAGCCAATTCCTCTACTTTTAAGATTCATAACTTTCATTGGATTAAATAATCTCTTAGATCAGTGCTAAAATTCTAAAGCCTAAATTCTAGAGGTTGTCTCTTAAGTACAATCAAGTAAGATACACAGGGATACAGGATGACTATCAAGATGCTTCCATGCAGCAAGACAAACAGACCTACCTGCTTATAATCATGGCAGTTATAACAGGCTCCCATCCTGAATGGAGGACAGTTCTGGTAGCTGGGTGTTTGGCAGCTATGACAATCCCCATCGGAGTCAGAGCCAAAAAAAAGGCACCAACCAAAGGAGATACATAGTAATATGTCTCTAAAATAATAATAAAGAAAAAAATAAATTAAAAAAACTCTTTTACTCTCCAAATACTCCTACATTTTTTTTAATTTAGAAATCTAAAATAAATTATTATCTATGCCATACAATTGAGGAATTTTAATAGTCTTTGTTACCATTACACCTGAAGTTTCAACTACTGCACTAAACAACATGGTTAATATCTGCCATCTGTGATCATTGTCTCTCATCTTCTCAAGGACAGAACCATCAGTATAAAGAAGGAATTTTGAAGAGGATTTTTGGACGATGCTTTATGATAAAAAAACACAGTAAGGATGTAGAATAGAAAACATTATTCTGTAACTGAAGAAAAATTTTTAAAAGAAACTGAATATAATGAAATTCATTTTGTTTATATCCAAATTCTCAGCATATGTACACTCCCTTCTTCTCAAAGCAAGTAATATGGTAATCTTTCCAGAAATAGCATATCTAAAAAAATCAAGCACAATGTGCAAAATTAAGACATTTATATCAGTAGCTCAGTTGTTTCACAGCCACCCTGAGTCTGAAAATTAACAGGCCATCCTGCTGCTTGCACCTACCCATGAGAATTCCATCCTATTTCATAGGAATACAACTGCAAACACTGCTGAGCACCATCATAAAGCTGAGACTGTAAAGTGAACAGCTGCTTCCACAGAAAGAACACCATTTTATTTCTGATTACTTGGTTTTATAATCTCATCCTTACAGAAGCTACTACAGTGATCCAAGACTTCCTAATTCAACAGTGAGGTAAATAATGGAAAATTTATCATATGTGTTTATCCACAGTTTATGTGTATAAGCTGTGCAAATATTCCACTTTTAAATATTTGTTTTATGAGTAGTGTGATCGTGTACCTAATGTTAAAACACATTTTGCCAAAACCTTCAAAACTTAGACAAGTCTTACAGCAAAATATATTTTAAATTAACAGGTTGAAATCGTTAATATAGATCACACAAACACTACCAAAGAGAATATAAATTACAATGACTGCAAATACAAGCAATTACTACTTTGATGTTACCTTAGTGGACCTCCTGAAAGAATTGCTGTAGTATTTTTAGAAGTTACTACCCTTCTGCATAATAATCTCTGCAGCAGAGCCAGCAGAAAACATAGTAAGTTATGTTTCCCTGGGCAAACTAAAAGTAGAAAGCTATTAGAAAGAGAACAAGACAAAGTCTAAAAGAGAGGCATTTTTTCCTGTCTTTATCTAATTATTCTATGGTGTTTTACCTCCCTCTTCCTTTGTAGGGTCTTTTTTTCCTCCTTTCACCTCTTTTTGTGACCTAAGAGATGGACCAGTGAGAATACTCAGCTCCAAGCTAACTCTTGGGAACAGTAAGGGACGTTTGTATTTTGTTGGTTTTTTTTTTTAATCTATGGGAGACTCTACTGGTAGAACATCTTACTACAAAAATCTAAAAAGATTAATCTTGAGATCCATCTTTAATGGAAGAATAGACATCTTCCTCTTCATATTTAATTCACAGAATAAGCAAATGAATTTTACAATAGCTGAAGAATGGGAAGAGAAAATAATTCTCTTTTAGGGTTCATTTCACTCCATTTTTGTTAGATTTATAGCAGGCAGCTTACAAGGGAAAAGGCATCTTGCTCAAATAATGCAGCCTCTAGTAGAAATTAGAGATAAAGTGGAAATACTCTGCTTCAAAACAACTGGTAAGAACCTGAAAACAATAATGTGAATCACACAATTTGTCTTCTCAATCTGAATCAAACATATAAGGGAGCTAAATGCATATTCTGTGAGAAAAAATGGAAAGCTTTAAAGGAGTTTTCAAATCATTACTGACAAATAATAGGCAACACAGACCTTCACATTTAATTTACTGGGTGTTCCTATTCCAGGGCACTTCTTGTGTTCTGTTGGAGGAAATGTGGCAGGTCCCAGAGACGGTCCTGGGGAGCCCTCTAGTGCTTTCCCCAGCTATTTAAACAAGGATTCACAGACAGCTCTTTTTAGGGAGTTGTTAAGAACTGTTAACCTTTTACTATTTAAATCCCCTTGTTTGATAACTTTCTCACTATTTTTAAAGCACTCCGATGAACCTGGAAGAAATTATATATATGATGGTGGCCAAACAAGGTGTTTCATTTGGCCCTGGCCTAGGTAAAAATGCTACAGTCCTTTCCCCTGCCTCTTCAGGATATGCCATAAAGCATTGTATCAACTCAAAGCCTGTACACCCTGTTACAGACAAACATAAACCATGTACACAAATAATTTCCATCCTTCCAGTCTTGTTGTCTGAAAACTGAAAAAATTCATCCCATGCAGAGAGCAGCAAGAGACCTATTTTGTTTCAGACCATTCTATTAGTTAGGCTAATAAATCACAGGGGAAAATAGTTAATTCTGAACACAGTTCAGAAGTGAATCCCACCCGTTTCATTACTACCTATAAACTGCAGATTTCTTTTTAGCATTCCTATTGGGCTTCTTCTAGCACTGAGAAAGTACAGAAAGGACACAGGAAGAACAACTGTGCTGGATGAGGCACAGTTCTCATCTAGTCCAGTATCCTTTGTCAGACTGTGGTCAACAGTTCAGGCTTATGGAGAGAAGAAAGGAAAAATGACAGGTTTAGAGTGATGCTTCTTTCAGCATCATGCTCTGCCAGCTTCTGCTGAGGTTTGCAACAGAGATTCCACCTCTCAAGTCTCTATCTGTATCTGTCTGGTCAATATTCCTCAAAAGGTTCCTCTCTGACTGGTTTATCCAAAGTTTTGTAAAATCACTCTGGTCCTCTTAATACATCACAGCAGTAAGTTTCACATCCCACTCATGTACTATGTAAAAAAATTTAATTAACTTTTTTTAACCTGTTGCCTAATCATTCTCTGAATGCCTCTTTCCTGCCATTCACAACTTGATATACCTTTCCTGAGCTGAGGGTGCTCCATACTTTTATTCCTTGTTACTATTTCATAGTTCAAATACATGTATCTTGGAAACCACCTATTTCCAAGGGCTTCGTGCCTTGTTCTTTCTTTAGAAAGACTATCTTGTCTTCAAAATGAAAGAAATACAATGACATTGAAGAAAATACAAAGAGCAGAAGGAGTCATTTTAGTGGTAACTAGATAATTACACGCTTCACCAAAAGAGAAATATTTCTAGAAGACAGAAATCTGGGAGTAACTCTTGAAGCCTACTGATTCTTACCCCTACAGATGTGGAATCTGCTTTCCAGCTGCAGTGACAGAGAAAAATGTCAGTGGTCATGACAGCCATAAAAGCAGCAAAGGATCAGTTCAACCTGTACCCACTTCTTTTTTTATTTCTCTGAGACATATTAGAACACCTGTATATAGAAAGGTAAACTTCTGGAAATGTGTGAAAGGAATTAAAAAGTCCAAGTTTCTTTACCCATCTTTTTTTGGGGGGGTTGAATGTTTTTTGTTTAGATTGATAGATTAAAAGGAATAGCATGTTATAAGAATTTTTCTCATAAGAAGAAAAGAAAGAAGAAATGTTAAAAAATATCTTCATCAATTTTCACTGTAGATTTGCAAACTTCCTAAAAAGAAGTGTTTAAAACAAATATTTGGAAAATACAGTTATTAGAATATAATACGAAGGATTTAAATATAGTTATGAAATAACAATACTATTTAAGTTTTAACAAAAATAGAGAAAATATTTTTTAAATACTGCTTTTGCACAGTGATATATTTAAGCTGACATCATGATGACATTTCCTAAAAATGAAAAACCAAACACTGAAAAAACAACTGCAAGTCACACCATGGTAGCTTGAGTCTTACTAGATACTTTTTCTGGCTGATGTTGTAATACTTCCATATGAAAAGGTTTGGACAATGAGCTGTAAAAACTATATGTGATGATATCAGCATCTCTGTTAAGTTATGGCCAACACAATATTTTATCTATGTAATTGTCTACAATCATGTCTTTTAAAACACAATAACATTTTAATTGTTTCTATGGAATTAGTTTCAGCAATGATTTAATTTTGAATAAGGCTCTTAACATTCTTTTCCCACAGTGAGAAAACGTTTTCACATTATTTGTTTCTTCATTATTGTGGTTTGTACTTCACATGTAGGTTGACTGTGATATTGTCAAAGTCTTTCAGATATTCCTAGATTATGCCAAAGTTCAGGTTAGTGACTTCCATGATTTATTTTAAAAAGGGAAAAAATCATGGTACTTGAAGGTTTACCATTTAATGGTATAAATGTTGACAAAAAGTAAGTCAGACTAAAAGGTTTGCTGAACCTCACCCTCCCAGCCTTCTCCCCACCCTCCTGAGCCAAAAAAGGTTCCTGGGGAGTTATACACATTTAAAAGCACACTTACCAAGGCAAGTGTATAGACCCTGACTTATCCATGCTAGTATGGCAAGGGTGATGAGATCTCCAAAACTTGCTGCTATAGGAGTGGCAACGTTGTCTGGATTAATACCAGTCTTCTTAGATCCAACAATAACTCCAACCATTATCACTCCTAAATTCAACAAAGAAGAGAGTACAGCAACTGTATCCACTGTTGCAATTCCACAGATAATTCCAAGATTATGACAATTTCAAACTTGCTTTTTTTTTGCCGGGATGATTGTTCTTTCCACCATCATCTGATGGATGACTGTGTTTTTAAGTTTTAGCTATATTAAAAAATGGACACATACAATTTAAAAAAACACAGTAAGCACACAGAAAAAACCCCAAGAACCATCTGTACAATAAACTACTTCACTTGACTAGAATTAGCACTATTGAAATTGTAAGCAGCCATTTCCTGAAGAAAAAAATATTCTTTTCCAACCCTGGTAACTTCACCTGACTGAAATTTAAATCAACCTAGGCTGAAAACAACATAAGATTAAATACTTTGACATCTGATATTGTACAAGCCTATCATGGAGTTAACACCAAACACCAAGATGCTACATAATAAATTAAACCCAAGACAACATATGAAAAATACTACTTGCTACACACTTGAAAAAATTGATTAGAGGTTTTATTTTTTCCTATAAACATGAACACTAACTTTTGAAGAGTAATCTCCCTGCAAAATGCAAGTGGCTACTAAAAATAAAATTTGCATTGCTACAAACAGTCTTTGGCACAACCTGAGTAACTTCCCTCTCATCATCTATTATATATAAGAACTTCAACTGTATATGCTATCCTTTATGTTATATTATGTATGGTATGCTACATTAGGAGTTCACTTTCAAAGAAACTGCTTAAGGAGTTATACACCAGGAAATTCTCTAAAGAAAGAACTGGAATGGTCCTGTAGGACCACAATATTTCAAAAGCACCTATTTCACATGTAGGAGGACAAAGCTTAGCAAGTAATTTTCTGGACTAGCCATCACCAGGACAAAAACCAAAGTTTCTCTCCACGTCCAAATCATACATGAGAAGTGTAAAAAATGCACTCATGTTCCCCAGTCCTCTTGCTGCCCTTAATTCTGCACATGATCAAACTCAGTGACTTTCTAGTCACTAAAAAACACATGTGCTCTTAATACCATGCAAAACTTCAAGAATTTTGTAGTTGTCACATAAGTAAGCATAGAAAAACAGTAAAGCAAGGAAGTTACTCATTTTACTTGACTTACTATTCTTAAGACTACTGACCATGTATTTTCATTAAGAACATGTCACAAGTAGGGGCACTTTCCTCCTCCCCTTCACATCCATTAAGTACAATCTTTTATGATTAAATGTTTCCTGACAATTAGGAAGAGAATTAAATTCATCATGCCATATTGCTCCAGACAGACACTGGCACAGTTTGTAGAGCTGGACTTGAACTTGCTCCAAACCCTTCAAATAATGAGCCAAATTGTTCACTTCAGCCACAAAGCAGAGTACAAACTAACACACAAGCAGCACGGGCAACCTGCAACTTTGAATTCAGTTAAGCGAACACCCAGGATCACTTGAGTGTAATCATAAACAAGTATTACCTGCTTAGTACTAAGAATATATTTTGTACATTAATGAATATAGAAGCAGGGGGAGAAGTTCTGCATCATAGTAGGTGAAGTCCCAAAACCATACTTTTTTGTTTGGATATGCTCAGGAGGTCATACAAATCAAAAGCTTTCCAAAGACTATGACAGGAGAGGAATGTAATATGCCCACCACTACGGAAATTGCAAAAGGGCATTTTATCCTCAGCTGGTTTTCAGATGTATTGTACCTTACTGGATTTAAATTTTAAAGGAATAGCAAGTAAGACACATTCTGCATCCACAGAAAAATAACTGCACAAAGTAACACATGCACCTCCTTTACCTTGTAAAAGAGAAGCTATGAAGGCGGTTGCTACACTGCTAGAACACAGAAGGACTGAATGATCAAAGCGGTATTTGCCCTCTGGAATCCAGCCCAAAATAACTGCTGCCACTGCTGCCAGAAAACCAACTACTGTTGCCTGAACCTGGAAAAGAAAGTGAATTCTTAAAATAACTGACAGACTTAGGAGGACCACAGAATGATTTTCTGTTAGCCTTTCCTCCTATCTACATTTACATGCTAGGTATAAAGGAGCATGCTCATCTATTTTGTAGAGAGGATGATAACCTTGGATGATTAAGAAGAAAAATCTTAGGCCAGCAGAAAAGGATTTACCAGCATTTTACAGACTCCAGAAGAGCAAAAGTAAAATCAGGGAGAGGAGCTCAGGATTTACAAGAAACCAATGCCTAAAGAAGCTTCTAAACCACTTAAAGCAGTGAAGTCACAATATAAATATTTCACCTGTGTTTTAGGAATGTTACATTATAACTTATGAATAAGAAATAGTTCTCAAGAAACAGCGGCTTTGGAGAACATACACTCCTTTCCTCAAATGACCCAGCTATCTAAAATATTGTTTATTATCCAAAAGCTCCATCACATATTTGCTTTAAACATTGAATCCAATGCAAACACAGTACTAGAAACATTTGAAGGGTCAAATTTAAAATGCTTTGCCAAATCTGAATTTTTTCTCTAATCACCCTCATATCCCTTCTCAGGAAAAATTATAAAGGAAATACCCTTGGTACAATCACAAATAATACTTTACCTCTTCTTCTAACAAATATAAGCTCATACTGTTTTAGAGAGGAGCCAGTATAGTAGAGCTACTTTCCCATTAACACTGTTCATCTCCATACTTACCAGTGTTTGTGATTTAACTTTTTCAATAACTTCACTCACTTACAAGAAATAATCCAATAAATCCATTACATTTACCTGTTTTAAGGCCAAATTGCCAATTATTAGGTTCCATTTCTCAATGGGAGAATCCATTTTTCCAATATTTACCTATCAAAATTAGAAAAAAAAAAAATCAGACATTTGAGGTTAAAATGGTATTATTTGAAAATACCCAGGAATAATTCAGCTAATAAAATAAAATACTTTAAAAACAAGATATATATCTTTTAAAAATTAAACATTGCTTTTGATTTTAAATTATACTTACAGTATCCTTCCAAAAGCAGCTAAATTTGATGCAGTTTTACAAAGTAACTTATTTAACATTAGCTTGCTCTGCAAGATATAACAGCCACCTTAGATTCCTGGAATGCCCAAGCACCACCAGTGATTAGATCAGTGGCTGGAAGATCCCTTTAGACTGAGCTTGTTTCTGTGGTGCTTAAATTCTGAAAATAAAAAATGCTAGACTCTAATACTCTTTAGTGTTCTAACTTTTCATTTATACAATAAAGCTAGAGATTTTTGATGCTATAAATGATGTAAGTCCAATATTAAAGTAGTAGCCGAAAGATCTCAAATAAATTATTCTAAGAAATTTTAAAGCACATACATACCCTTTTACAATGTATTTCCTACTTTTGCTTTTTTTTGAGATAGAGGACAAGATCTGATGAACAATACAAATCCCTACAATATTACTGTGTTTAAAATAACTTCCTTGAGATAACACAACATTTTTTTACACGTTGAGCATAAATTTTAGTGGCTTTTCCCATACAATATTAATTTATAAGATAACATACTTCTCAAAAAACAGAAAGACTTCATACATATATTTTTCTTGGTAATTCCTTTTCAGTAGATTTCAATTCAATTTCTTTTCCATTTTGTTTCATTTTGTGATAGTAGTGACTTGAAAGGAACAAATTATTAAAAGAAATGCTAATTTAAAAACAGAAATATAATAAGGCATTTTATGTCAATCACACTATAAATATTTTATAATGTTCAAACTACAGTAAGAGCTCTGCAAATCTATCCAGTAAGTTTAGTACAGCAGTTGTTTCAGGAACTGCTGATAAGAATCTCCATTGCATCCTTCTTAAACATACCAAATGAACGAAAAGCAAGGCTGTGGAGAGTTTCACTTCTTCTCCCCTTTGAAAAAGTTTTGGAAAAATATCCCAAAAATCCCTGTTAAAAAAAGTAATCTTGCAAAATGCTTAATCTGGCCTAAAGGTGAGCTCCTGCAAATGCCACAGCTCTTCTTTCTCCTACACATTCACATTTTCTTTCTTGATCCAGCTCCATGACTGAGTTAACGGCACCAAAAATTTGCTGATTTCATGGAAAACTTTTTTATTCAGAGAGCAAAAAGGGGTTTTCTGCTATAAAATGATCTTATTGATCACATCCAACCATGGAACCTTGCACAAATCAGAGTTTGGAAGTAAGAAAGGGCAGGACCACTCCTTGCAGCTGCACATTTCCATAACCTGAGATCAAGTTTATTGTGATACTGTGAATTAGTTGGATCTAAACAAAAGGTTTGTAAAGTCATACTAATGCCTGACAATGATAACACACAGTCTGAACAAGAGTCTGCACAAATTTACAGGAAATTACCGAATAAGTGGTGGTTTTGTGTTGGTGGTGGGTCATTTCTTTGGTTTATTTTTTTTTGCTGTTGTTGCTCTTTAAAAATGAAAAAGAATAGAGAGAAAAGAAGTGTGAATTGAGGCATTGAGAATGAGCCAAAGAACAGAACAAAGCTGAAGAACTGAAGAACACAAAACATAATATAAATAATGTGCTTGAATGGGCAGTTGACCTAAGTGCACCTCACAGTTATGGCAGCACAACAGTGGGCAGAGGGAGAGGGGCTTACAGAGGTAGAACTCCAGAATCACCTTTTTGCTCTATGCATTCTACATATGAAGTAACTTCTGGTGGGGTGAAAATAATGTGTTAAAAACAGTAGGCTGTAAGATTGCCAGGGTATGGAGAGTTTACATTAACAACAAAGTGAAGTACAAGCTACGCCCTGAGGTAGATGAAAAAGACAGTCTTGAGACAGATTTTGAGAAATAACTGGTTCTAAAGTGGATGGGATATTGTGAGTGATCAGTAAGATGCAGCTGAAAGAGAAATTTGGGCAACAAGATGAATGAAAGTGATCAGATAATGCTTGAAACTGATGTACTATGGATAGGAAACTTGCTAAGAAGACATTACTGTTTGGCTGACCACATAACTAACAATGAAGTAAATAATTAGTTTACAGCCCCAAGAGCATACACGTGTCTGCAAATTCAGATGCAATTATAAGCTAAGTGAGCAAGCAGGGCATGAATTAACTCCAATGCTGAACTCATGTCAGAAATTTCCTCCTCAAAAGGTAAAGCTGGTCATAGGGGAACAGTCTTGCTTTTACTTAAAGGTATGTGTCTGCTGGGGAGCCAGATAGTGCAAATGTAGGCCAGAGAGGGAAAGATTAATCAGACAAGTGGGTTCCAAATAACTGTTTAGATATACTCTGAATTAATCTTCTCCTTCTGTTCTCACCTAGGATAAGGATGAAAGGACCAAAGGCTGGGTGGCTAAAGAGAGTAGGGGTCAATGAAATCAAAGGGAAGTATGCAAAAGTCAGAATGATCTCTTTCTGAGAGAACTGGCATGTAAATTGCAGGTCTAGCAGTAAGCCATCCCCTCTAACAGGTTTCCACAGCTTTGGTTTGGAGTTTTATTTATTAGTTTGGTTTTTTTTAACATGTAAAAACTTATATATAATCTTGTTAATATACCCTTGATAATGAATGATCTATACTGTTCTTACTCTCTTAGTTTATCCACTGGACATGCAGCCTGTGTTGTGGAAACTTCAGTATCCTCCATCTGTGTGTGTGACAGGGGATCAGCTCCTGTCTTGGTAACAGCTGATGGATAATAAGAACCTAGGTCAGGAGTCACAGTGCAGAGAAAGGGTCTGTGTGATCCTTTTCCAAATGTCCCCTGAGAGCTGTGATGTTCACAAATACGATGGCACTGGTGAGGATGGGGAATTCAGCCACTGACAAACCCAGACAAGTTCTGGATTTGTGATCTAGGAAAGGTCATAAGCTCAATTGAGACAAAGAATTAAAGATCACATTAACTGAAGCAGAAGTTGTGAAGTATATTCTGACTGTTTCAAGCCTTCAGTAAGGCCCTGGTAGACCTTGGACTTGGTGTATTTTTCACTATGCAATATAAGCATTTTTAATCCTCAGGCCACAAACTGTACCAGTCAGAGACAAACTAAGCAACAGGTTAACAAAAACCAAAAGGTAAAATAATAGACAAAAGCATACATGCCTGACAGTAAAGGCAGTAAGGTTTAAACACAAAATACTGTTAAGGAACAGTAAGAATTCTCAGAAAAATAAGAACAATAAAATCAGACAGAAAACAAGATTGAATGACTAAGGATGATGTTGATAAAGATACAACAGAACATGTCAATTCTCATGGATGAAAGTAATCAATTTCTGTAATAGGCATGACACAAGAAAACCTTCACAGGACTGCCAAGGCTATGTCCATCACAGTGTGCGTTCAGGCAACAACTCAATAGAATGTGGCAATGACACTTATTAATGACATAACCTTGTCAATACAAAGCATTGTAATACAACAGAAAAATTGAATATCATTGAGGGTTAGAGCAGCAAAAACTGCTGATAAAATTCAACAGTAGAAATGCAAGGTCATGCACTTCTGGACTAATAGTATTTCTGCCAGAAGATGAGAGTGACAGCTGGAAATGTACAAAAGCATAAATAATAGGGCACAGCCACTGATCATAAAGTGACTGAGAGGTCTAAACCTGACCCTTCTAGGAAAGAAAGTACATAAAACCCTAGAAAGTTTTGAGAGCAATATTCTACAAAGACATAGTAAAATCTCATCTGGAGTTATGTACACCTTTGAGCAGACATGTACTAGAAAACTTCATTCAAGTAGGAAGAGGCAGAGAGTGGGGGCATTGCTGGAGAACAGAAGCACTGCATTAGGCAGTCTTAGAGAGATACCCAGTGCAGATAGCAGAAATAGCCTTGACACACTATTAGACTGATCTAATCACTAGTTATTCACACACACACAAAAGATACACAGGAAGGCAATCTGGCTTACTTAAACTAGAAAAATGAAGAGTTAGAACATCCCCTGAAATGTAAAAAACAGCTATAACAAATACACGAGAAAGAGCACACAGAAAAAAAAAACCCTTATGTTACAATTGCAGTGTTGGCATACATAAAAATTAAGTAGACACTAAAAAAACCCAAAACAACATCACCACAACAAAAATAGATAAATTTGTTTAGTCAGAAAGCTAAAATAAAAATTCTTGCAGTTTGATCAACAGAGGTCTGGAATAGCAATGTTACTGATGCTTTATTTTGGTGCCATACTAATGGTCTTTAAAATAATGTGTTTAAATCATAAACATTTTATTAGCCTATTTGAACTCTCTGACGGTCAAAGAGATCTCTCAACCTTACACAATACACCTGTAAATCTCAAAAATCTGCTTTATCTGTTCTGAATGATGAGTTGGAAGAGACTTTAGAAGTGAAGTTCTGATGTAGGGAGATAAGGGTCACCTTTTTAACTTTGCCAAATTAATAACAGATTTAAACTGTCCCATAACAGCCAGATGAATTCATAAACATAAAACACTCGTGTCTCAAAGATTTTTTCCTTTATGAAATGTTTTAAACGTATCTGAAGAGTGAAGAGGAAGAGAAAGTTACTTACAGCAGTTGACAGCCTGGATGCCAAGGTCATTTCCAAATTTCCTTTAAGACCAAGAAGTGCAGGAACCAAGATAAAAACTTCAGTAACGTTCTTGAACACATCCCAGTGCTATACAAAGGATACAGTGGAAAATATTTAATTAAAAAATTCTCTTTAGACCATCCACAAAGTTTTTAAAAAATTCTGTAAATCATAATTTAGCCCTCTGAAAAATTTAATCTTTTTGTATTAGACCTAAAAGTCTGAAGTCAGAACTGTTATCTATTTAAATAAAACAGATTTATGACTGCATATTACTGTTTCAAAGATGAGAAGACTATAAGCAAGATACAAAACTTGGCCTTAAAACAAACAAAGTCATAAAAAGATGTCAATATTTTGAAGTATTTGTTTTTCATTATTTAAAATAGTCCCAGATACTAATACTGCTCTTAAATTCTCAATACTGCTCTTAATTTTCAATAATATTTTCATCTTTTCCTCTTTTCCTTTCCAGCTGTGTAGAAACCTCACATAAAACCAACGAGGAATTAATCATCATATGAATAGAGCCTGTAAGTAAAAAAAGCTTGTCTTTATTCTTTTACCTCAAAGTGTGAAATTTACAAGAGCACAGCTTTCTAAAACCCAGATTTCTAAAAGAAATCTCTTTTCATTTTTTGTGCACCAAGTTCTCAGCACTGAAGTGCTGTGTTACTTCATATATGCTGTCAACCCGTCTATTTAATTTGTCATTATTTACCAACTTTAAATTGTCTTTTTATTCAGGAATTTGCAATAATTTAAATTATTATTTTAATGAAAATAAAAGTATTCAATTAAAGCATCTGTACAAAGAATAAATTGGTAAGATGTACATGAACAAAGCACCAGACTGGTGTCAAATAGCCCAAGGAAGCAGTAAAGTTTGTATGTCAAAATTTATTTTCTTTTTTTCTTGATGTAACAAAGTCTCTTTCCATTGCAACTGATTGAAGTCCAAGCTTCTTTTACTCTCTCAAGATTTTGAGTGACAAAGGTTGTCACCTCTTCTTCTTATTTTAATTAACTTTGTAAACTCTAAGTGTAGCTAAAAGAAATCCCTAAAGCTGACAAAGCAAAACCAAATAAAAGAGGGGAAAATCCACACTGTTGAAATATTGTGGTTATGTCAAACATTTTTAATAAGTTCATAGCAGCAGAACCACACCCAGACCTAATTACATCTCAATATTGCAGACATCTACAATGTCACGTTAGAACTACAGACCTCACAGACTACCTGTTAAAAAAGTCTTCCAAAGCAAATACCAACCTGTACAATATCCAAAACCATGCCAGCAGACACAGTTCCAAACCCTGCTAGCAAAAAAGGTACGAGTATCTGCAGTGCCATAATACTACTTGATTCTTTGGGCTGTTTTCTACTTCCTTCCACAATGATTTCTTCATTACTGTCACTAGAGAGAGCATCATCCTGCAACATGGCATCTGTTTCTGAAGTGTCCATTCCATCACAGTAATTGTAACTGGTAAAATCATCATATTTTGGGCTACAGCTGGATGGGCTGTGTCCATTGCTACCATGAAAGCTTGGTTCTGAGAAGTGATGGTACTCTGTGTGTTGCTCCGACCTGACATTAAAATTGTGTCCTGCTGGTTGCAATCCATCCTGCCAGACACCATTCACCTTTTTGTGTCTTTCCTCTTGGTTTATTTGGTAAACAACAGGAACCATACTTAAAAGCAGTCTCAAAAATTTATCAGACTGAATTGTATTAAGATTTATGGTCCAGTTTACAAAGCCTTCTCTGTCATGGACTTTGCTATTTGTTTTGGAGATGGTAGATCTGCCTTTACAGTTAGTCATAGTGCTACAGAAGTACAGGTTGAAAAGCACTTTGTTCTTCAGGTGTCAGCCAAGAAATCTTGCAGGTGAGTCACCAACTGCCACACTTACACGTGGACCAAAATGTTCCTTTTTTGCAAGCAGAAGTGTTTTTTCATTGCTCTCAGATCTTCGACAATTCCATAAGCAAGACTGGATCTGCAAAAAAAAGTAGAAAGTACATATTTACTTGTAAAATATTTTGACTCTACAGAATACACAAGATATTGGTTTAATTTTTCAGATCACAATCTTTTCTCTTTTCTGCTTACCATGATTTAAGGTGAAGTTGTTTCTATTTTGACATTTCCATCATGGTAGGAAATTAAACAATGATATACTGACAATCTCAAGTCATTTCACATTCCCTCCAACAGAAGCTTCCTTTTCTTTAATCTTTATGCTGTGGTAATAATTGGAGTAATTTACTGAAAGAACAGTTCTAATTTGACTCCAAGCTTTGCTGACTTTGGTATTTATTACCAAACTCCATAAATACAAGTAAATGATTGGCATAACAGAGAAACAAAAGTCGGGGAGACTGCACCAGCATCATGTAGGTTAACACAATTCCACATGGCTTTGTATCTATGCAAAGCTGTGAAAACATTTTACAGACTGCAGGAAATTAAAATATTTTAGAGTTGGAGGACTTTTAATCTGCATTTCCTAAGAAAGTCAGCCTCCTATGATCATACTTTTATGTTACAATTCCTCTACTTCCCTTCCCTCTGTTTCAAAGCTTTTAAGTCATCCAGAAGAGTTTCAGATAGACTTTAAAGAGAGTGGAGATGTCAAAGCTTTTGGAAACTAATAGCCTTGTAAGAGATCCAAGTTTGTGCCTTTGCTATTAGGCATCTTCAAACATTAGCTGGGGTAACTCACTCCAATATGGCCAGAGAAAGTCAACTTCAAAATTCCTGCTGCTCACAGAACTATTACTACTATTTGGGAGTTTTGAGGGAAAAGGTGACATGATGATTTTCCCTCTACTACTTGCTTTTATCCAAGGGAGCTCTGACCAAGAAAAAAATATTTTAAAGATGACAATGAAATTTATGGCTTGATCTAAAAAGAAGCAAACTTTTGCAAGAAACAGCAATCTTTTTGCCACAAGACCAAGGGACGAATTTAAGTAACCAAGATTCTTGCAATATCTTTTGCCACTCTGTAGCAGATTGTGCTACGTTGAACCTTTTAATTTCAGTGCATAAAAAAACTCCTAGGCCTCAGTTCTGGTTTCCATACACTTTAATTAGGAATAACAAAACAACTTTTGCTGCTACGCCAGAGCAGCTCTAACCTCAGGTCAAAATGGTGCTCTGTTAAGTGCTACAGAAAGACAGAATGTGAAGAAGAAATTGAAGGATTTCATTTCACTCTCAGGAAAATGCATTGAGAAAATTTTCTGATGGTTTTAACAAGGCAGAGTCTGCCTCTCACCACGGTGTCTCCCATATGTCCTCCAGTTGCATCATCAGAGTGCTAGACCAGTGACTCATGGAAATTATTCATTGCTCTGGAATTCTGGCCAAAAATATTTGGGTTAATTATCCATATCTGTTTTAGCACATGGATTGTTCTCCTTTTAAATTTTTATATTTTGGTTTTTTTTAAGAAACAAATCCCTTGATAAGACTGTGGTTTCATTTAATATAAGAAAATATTAACAAATAGATATGGTACTTAAAAGGGGAAACAGAAAAATCATTTGGTCAAATTCCAAATGGAGGGAGAGGCTAGCATGGATGGCTAACAGTTGAAATAGTACAAAGCAGTTTGGATGACAGCCATTTATGTTTTTCCTACCACAAGGACTTAAGATGACAAAATGTGAACTTAAATGCTGGAAAATAAGAATTTAAGAAGATAAAATGAAAAATATAGAATCATAAAATTATTTAGGTTGGAAAAGTATTGTATAGTATAATATACAGTAAAGAGTAGTTGTTCCTTCAGAGCATACAGAGAGAAGATAACTACGAACCCTTCTAAATGTAATTATTAATTTCTAGAAATCTGTTCCAACAAAATTAAGTGTTATCTGGTGCAATATTTTCATCCTAAGTTACAGGATGCTAATAATTGCAGTATTTTCAGGGTTTTTTTTGGTATCTACAAGATGCAGCAAACTTTGTTGTTCATGTTGCTCAAAGGAATAACAAGAGCTTCCCGAGAAGCTTTATCATTGACAAGAAAAATACTTATGTCGTTGTGCTGTCTAGAAAAGGTATGGGAGCTAAAGAAGCAAGCTCTGCTAGAGCAATTCACATGAAGAAAAGGCAGTTAAAATCTCAAAAATCTCTTTCCTAGTCTCTAAGAAGAGGAGATAAGTGGTTCTGGTTTCTTGACATATAATCTGGAGGTTACAGAAAATGATGAAGTACTGAAAAAAAAAAAAAAGAGAGAGACAGACAAAGATCCTTTGAGAAGTCAGGAAGCAGCCTCAGATTTATCATAGCTGGCACATTAAATATGAAATGAAAGAACACCTTGTCCTTGTCCCAACAGGCAAAATAATGAGCTATGCTCAAACTATGAAAATAATAATTCCCTCTTCCTTATTGTTTCCTAAGCACCTACTTTTAATAGTTTCTTCTTTTCCTTCACACATTTTATAGCACATAACAATTACTGTGTACTACCCACCTCTCTCTTTCTCAGTCCTGCAAGCATACACAAACATAAACAAACAGTTCTGCAAACATAAACAAATAAGAAATACAGCCATACCCTGCCATTCACTGAAAATATGTTCCTGAAAAATGAGACACTTGGCAATCTAAAAGAGAGCAAGCCAATTTTACTCATAAGAATTAATACACCTAATGCACGCAGCAATTTAGAAAATACACATAGTATATGTGATGGACAGGCAGAAATAAATGCTGTAGAAAATAGGACCACAAGATGGGAGAGATGCTGACTTTTGGAAATGCAAAGCTGCTTTAGAAAAATCTTAGGTACTTCAGCTATGAAACTGAACACCAGATCATTATCACATTTTTCCATCCTTCACCTTTGATTGGCTTGATTCACCTGAGAAAGATGAAATGACCAAAAAAATTAAACTGTTCAGAAAGAAGCTCAAAGAGCTCTCTTCACTATTGCCCGAAGAACTGTCCACATTTTTTCAGACACACCTATAATGCTGTTCTCAAGAGCATGGGAAAGAAAATGCTTCTTCCCTATTTCCCCTTGGTTTAAAGAACATCTAGCATTAGCAGGATTAAGGGACCAGGTTCTACAGCTAAATTTGATTAGATAGATATTAGACTGCCAACAATTCATTTAAAGCGTGAACACAATAAATCATCATGACCTTTTAAGAACCTTCAAAAAAAGGGGAAGGAGGAAGAATCAAGCATGAAATTTCTGTAGAGTAAACATTATGACAGGCTAAAACAGATACTTACCAAAGTTTAGGTCTAGGGAAATTTATGATTTCTTTCAGAGCTTGGCTAACAAAATCAAAAGATAACATCTATCCAAATAATTCTGAGGGCTTTCACGGGACCCAAAGCTAATCACACTACAGTCAAAACCTGTTTTTCCTAAAAGTTGCCAACATTTTTTTACAAGTGGTCTTGTAAAGCTTTAATAATCTCTACACTGCACTTCTAGGCAGTCCACAATAAAATACAATTGTGTAAACATGCCTGTCTGAGAAATGCCTCTCAGGAACAAGTCTTGGAAAGGGATTCAGGAAAGTAATATGAAACGCTAATGAAACACTGAACTTTAATATTTTGCCATAATAAGCAAAGATGTAGCTGGATTATTCCTTGGCTTAAAAGACTCTTTTTGTGTCTTCAGAGATGAAGCCAGACTCTTCTCACTGAAAGGATGAGAGATAGCAGGCACACTGGAAATAGCATTTGAACATAAGAAAGAGCTGGGGGTTTTTTACCATGACAGTGGCTGAACACTGGTTCAGACAGGTTCTGGAGACTTCATCCTTGGTGACATTTGAAACCAAACTGGATATGGCCCCAGGCAACCTGCTCTTCTTGACCCTACATTGAGCAGAGGTGGCCGAATAGAAAATTTCCTGAGATTCCTTCTGACCTCAGCAATTCCAAGATTCTGTGAAGTTGGCAACGTGAGATTGGGGGCATTCTTTTAGTTCAGAATACAGGTGATACAGGGATCTGCATGGCCTCTTCTCCACTATTGTGCAGTATATACATACAAGTGTCAGTATCACACTGACACCCTTATCACAGGCATGGTCAATCATTTATACAAGTGCAGTGAGCATATCAGTAGAAAGGAAAAGCTACATCATATCACCTCAGCATTATGGACAGTAAGCAGGCTGTATTATCATTAACCTTCCATAGAACCCGGAAACTAATGTGGTATGCTGGGCTAAGATTACTTACACCAGATATTGAGTGTAGAGTGTAAAAGGCTGTAAAACATGCTGAAAATTAACAAATGTTGCATGCAAGGCAGATAATAAGACCATTACATACCATTTTTAAGTATTATGCAGTAAACTGGTTAATACTGTGTTTATTGTGTGGCAGTTTCTGGTTAAATTAACAGCAAAAGAAACAAATAAAAAGAGGAAAAAAACAGATTAAAGAACCTCCAGATGCCTTCTTGACAGACACTGAAAGACCTGCCACCCCCAGGCTCAGTTTTTAGACAAGTTTGAGACTGCTGCATTCCACTTCCTGAACACGGCAGCTTTCGATTTTGGCCTCAAGGAAGAGAAAAGCAGCTGTGAGAAAGACTTGGTTTGACTCTGCACTTTTAAAGCATCTAGAAGAGACCAAAACAGAGTCAAAACACAGCAGCAAGGCTGTGAAATGTGGTTGGTTGTAAAATGACCCAAATGGAATACCAGCATAAAAATACCAGGCAAATCACATCCTTCAGCCCATCAAAAGGAGGTGGGAAAGTATGAAATGTAAGAGATAACGGAGTCCTCTAGATTAAGTAACCAATAAGTACTTACCAGGATGAATCCTAACTACTCCTTGGGATCCTGATTACAGGTCTCTACTGTCATCACCAAGGAGAGATTAATTACTTACTATCTCAGGCATTAGGATACAGACTTCCCATTGTTTTTGTGGATAATATCATGCAGGTATTTGAAAAGAAAATAATATGCTGTTATTTTTCCTTCTGAAGTGTCTACCAGGCATACTGCAGTATTTATGGATCCAGTTTCACAATTTCTTTAGGGCAGTAGATGTAGGGAATGCTGTCAAAACAGGTCATCCTATCTACTCTCATCTTTATACGCACATTACTAAACTGGCAAAGTGAGGATAACTAGGCATATATTCTAAACATTGCTAGAGCTCTTCCTAAAGACTAAACAATTATTTTATTTCGTATGATCCACATATTGTAGTGTGGTCTATAACGTAGATTCAAACATGAGTGAAGATGACACACAACTATCCTGGATAATAGGCTGGGGGGAAGCAGAAATGTTAACATTCACTGAAACTAAAGAAATAGCTACAACCTGAAGTTCTCTGAGAATTAACAAGAGAGTAGAAAGTACAGTAGAATAAATCACAAAAATCTCCTACATTTTGGCAGAAAACATATGGAAAAAGAATAAATGTGTCATCGGACGTTAATTACAACAAAAAACAAAAAAGAGATGATAGCTGAAGTCTGTACACGTGCCGTTCAGGTAGAGGTTCTATGCTTGTCTATCACTGCATCTGCGGTGACAGAGTCTGGCACATTTTGATGGATGCAAAGGTGGGAATAGAACTGCCTGCACAAACGGATGCAAAGAGTGCCAAGGAACAGGGGCTACTGGGAATGCTGGTCAGGTCTTGTGCAGGCACAGAGAAACCGAAGAAAGGGTCATTGTCCAGGCTACCTGGAGCAGTGCATAATGACGCGCACATGATGGAACGCGCTGCGGGGCTCCGAGGAGCGCAGGGTACCAGGGCGCGGGCGGCCAAACGCGGGGCAGCATCTGCGCTCCGGGGGCGGGACAGCGGCCCGCCGGCGAGCAGCGGAGCCCGGCCGGCGCCGGGGTGCGGGAGAAGGGCGGGCAGGAGCGGCGGGGCCCGCAACACGGGGAGGGCG
>VXBI01007304.1:333977-370995 GCA_013397375.1 Toxostoma redivivum
TCGGGGCCCGCAACGCGGGGAGGGCGAGCCCCGCGGCACCCGGGAACGCCGGCCGGGGCGGGAGGCGGGCGGCACCGAGCGTCCCCCAGCCCTGGGCGCCCTGGGCATCCCGGCATCGGGACGGGCCGGCGCGGCGCTCGGGGGGTTCCGCCACTCGCCAGGAAACTTTCCCNGAGGAGCCGAGCGCCGCCGCCCTGCGCCGCCCGTGGGACGGGACGGGACGGACAGGATGGGACGAGGCGCCGTGCCCGTGGTCGCTCCCAGCCTGGGCCCCGGGGCGAGCCCCCGCTGCCTGACACCCGCCGCCCGCGCTGCGGGACCCGCCGGCGTCCCCTTCCCGCTGTGCCCTCCCGGCCGCTCGGTGGTAGCGAGGAGCGAAGCTGCGCCCCCGCATCGCTGCCCCACAAGGGCCCGGCTGGTGCCCCACAGCCGGGGCAAACAAAGCGCCGGAGTGGGGCTCCAGGGCGCTCCCCGGGCAGCGCCGGCGGTGCCGATGCCTTTGCTTCCACTCGCAGAAACTTTCTTGGCGACGTAGCACAGGAGTCGCCGTCTTGTAATGACTCCTGACTGCCAACTGCCAGGACATTGTCACTCTTTCCTGCCAGTTGGCCAAAAGCAGCTTCCTCAGGAATCCAAATTTTAAAAGTGTTTGGGTCAGTTGGAATATCCTTGTTCTTGCCCAGCTAGACTACACCCTTGCAAACAGCGTGTAGGTCTGTGAGCTCCTCCCTTGATATCAGCTGCCTCTGTTTAACTGAGTATGGAGCCAAGGCCTTGCTGGACTCCTGTTCTGTGAAACACTTAATATTAACACTTTATATTAATACATTAAAACAGTCAAGCCAGCTAAATTTGTCTATTTATTACCAATACCAGTATTATTCCTCAATTGTTGCTTGACACTTTGAAGTGGTGAGGATTCCTTAACTGGAAGGTGAAAGGGAAGGAAGGAAGAAAGAGGATGAAAAGAGAAGATTTAATGATGGCGACAGCAGCCAAGCATACAGCATCCCTCTTCCTGTCTACAGAGAGAAAAAAAGACAGCATGGGCAAGTCACCAAGTGTCTGCCATAAACTGAAGTTAGCAGTGGTGGGGATATGTGGAATAGCAGAAACTTAAGCACAGGAAAATGTATTTGCAGGACTGGGGCCAAAACATTCTGCACTAGGAGAGTGAAAGATACAGGATCAACTGGAACACTCACGTCAATACCACCTTAAGTGAATGAAGCAGCCCAAACCCCAGAGCTAATAATTCAGCTGTCTCAAGCCTGTATTTATTGGGGATTTGTGCTGCAGATAGTGTAGCTTCCCTACCCTAGTAGCAACCCTATATATCCACATGTGCACTCAGGTGTTACACAGCATGGGTACTTAGCTGGGCTACCCAACAAATCAGATAAAGATCACATCTGCCGTTGTTGCCAACAGTGAGACTGTAAAACTGAGAATAGCACCTGAGGGTGCTGTTTCTGGATTTTCTAATTGCTTGTCTTTGGTTATCTTGGGCAATCACTTCATCGCTCCCTACTACAGGTTCCTTGACAGCATTATGCCCTGCCCTCCATGGAAATTACATAATACCCATGGATGAAATACATTGTTTGAGGTTCACACACTATTATTTTGGGTTGTGTACAAATTCAGAAAAACTCACTTTTGAGGCCCAAGGCAAAAACCTCAGCCCTCAAGATTTTTCAGTCATTGAAGCTAGCAATGGGATTTTTCTGGGAAATGGAAATTTTGGAGCTAGCTGGGGAGAAAAGTGCGAAAATTCAGTGGAATTTGCACCTGGCACCATGGGTGGGCTGGGGAAGTGGCAGAGGGCACTTGTTTGGGACAGTCTGTCAGGAAAGCAGCAGGGTGGTCTCTTGCTTGAGGCCTTGCAGAGGTTTGCTTCTTATTAATGTTAATTCCAAGATACTGGGATCTGGTTGCGTGGTTGGGTTTTTTCCTGTGTCCTTTGCAATGAGGGCCTATAAACACCACTTACCTGATTACTATTTATTCTCATTTTCAACTTGGAATTCCCATCTTGTTTCTTATGAACCATTCTGCTCTCTTTTGGCAGTTTTCACATTGTCTAGATGTGAAAGGACAGAAACTGCAGAAGAGATAAGGACAGATAAGGACAGAAACTGCAGAACAAATCCTGAATAACAGGTTGGCCAGTGTCAGCTGAACTTGGTGGTTATGTAAGTTTCTTTTCCAAAGGATGATTAAAACTCCCTCACGCTCTGATATTTAATTTTTGGTTCATTTATCAAATTTTGAAAATGAAAATTGGAGAGTTTTGAGAGACAAGCAGCTACTGGCAGGCATTCAGGTGACATTACCTGCTGGCAGCTTGGTTCCACATGTTCATGACTCTTCATGGCGATGGGATGGACTTTTTGTGCCAAATTACAGAATCAGTCAGGATGGAAGTTACCATAATGGATCATTTGGTCCAACCTCCCTGCTTAAGCAGGGGAGTCCTTGAGCACTTTGCACAGGATTGTGTCCAAACAGTTCTTGAATATCTCCAGTATAGGAAACTCCACACCCTTGCTGGGTAACCTGTTTCAGTGTGTGGTCACCTGCACTGTAAAAAACTTCTTCCTTATGTTCAGGTGAAACTTCGTGTGCATCAATTTCTGCCTCTTGCTTCTTGTCCTGTCGCTTGGCACCACCATGAAGAGCCTGGCTCCATCCTCTTGCCACTCTCCCGTCACATACTTACGTACATTGATGAGATCTCCTCTCAGCCATCTCTTCTCGAGGTTAAACAGGCCTCCAGCTCCCTCAGCCTTTCCTCTTAAAGAGATGCTGCAGTTCCTTAATCATCGTTGTTGTCTCCGCTGGACCTGCTCCAGGAGCTCCGTGTCCTCTTGTCCTGAGGAGCGCAGAACTGGGCAGAGCGCTCCAGACGCGCCTCACCAGGGCTGAGCAGAGGGGCAGGAGCACCGACCCCGAGCTGCTGGCAGCGCCCTTCCTAATGCAGCCCAGGACACCGCTGGTTCCGTGCGTTTGCCCGCGCTGTGTTTCGGAGGGTTCAAGCCGTTCCATGGCGACCTCCGCCGCGCGCCGTCCCCGCTGTCGCGCAGGGGCGGCAGCGCCGGTGCTCCTCCCGCCCGGCAGGGGGCGCGCCGCCGCCTGAGCGCGCGGGCTGCTCCACTTCCGTACGGGCGGGCGCATGGCGGGGCCTGCGGCCGGGCCCGCGGCCTCCCGGGAGCTGCTGGACCTGCGGCGCCGGCCAGGTGAGTCCGGCACCGGCCCGGTGAGTCCGGCACCGGCCTGAGGCCGGCGGGGCTCGGCCCGGCCCGGCAGCCCGAGGGACAGGCCGCCGGTGACCCACCCGTGCTTGCACGCCGCGTGTATTGCAGACCTGCTCTCCCGGGCAGGGCTATGGTAATGCGAAGTAAATAAGCGGGGAAATCCGCTTAAACTATGGGCACCATAGCGACGTTTTCATGAGACAAAAAAAAAAGGAAGCGAAAAAGACAGAACGCTGCGCTTTGGTTAATGATACTGGGCGGATGGCTCCGTTGGCGGCCATGAGGGTTAAGGAGGGTAATTCATGCCGAATTCGCCGACACGGTTTGGGTTTTCCGGGGCCGCTGCTGCCCGGTTGGCGGAGGTCATTGGCACCGGGATTTAAATCAGCGCGACTGGCACCCTCAGCTCCCGGCTCACCGTGCCCTGCTGTGGGGTACTAGAGATAATTGTTCTATGCGTTATAACTTTCATTTAATCAATCTTTGGCTCAAAAACAGCTTAAGGAACTTGAGCTTAAACTTAAGAAGTATGTCAGAGGTGGCCTACAGGGTGAGACCCCCGGCCCGTGTTGCCCAGTATTTCCTCCAAAGGCAGATGACAATTGCGGAGAACTTGTCAGCTTCTGCACTTCAACACTCAATTGTTTTTTTGCAGGGCTGGAAGACATTTTGCTGGTTAATTCAAAATGTAGCAGCAAGAAGGCCACAACTTTACAGACTGTTAAGGTGCCAAGGAGCAATGGTAAGTAAGGAGGCGCTTGTCCCCGGAACTGTGTCAAGTAGTAGGTAATACCTGTGACACAGCTTTTGCTTCAGTACTTTCCTTGAAAAGGTAAAGGGAGAAGCTTTTGTGTTCAGTTTCTTGAAAGAAACTGAAAAGAAGAAGTTTTTTGTGTTCAAGTCCTCCACCCATTATAATTCTATGTCCTGCTGGTGATTCATGTAACTGCTGCTGCTACAAAATTAGATTTTGCAATGCTAGGCATTACAGCTCTAAGTTTTAGGGTCAGATTATTCTTTCCCAGTATGGAGTTGTTGCCTGGGCTTTTTATCTCTTTTTAGAAGTAATTTCTCTGTATGATATATTTATTGTATAAAAGCATTTAATTTTAAGAAATATTTTGTTTTGTGATCAAGCTGAAATTAAAAAAAATGTTACATCAAATTCTTTGTTGGATAAAAGTCTCTACAAAGATGACAGTGTTTCAAAGGTAGATTATAACTGTTAAAATTTTGTGGAGTTCACCTGGAATAGTACCTCTTCTTAAAGAAAGAAAACTAGTGTTTGGCTCATCTGCATGCGTGGAGCAGTTTATTTGAGGAAATTCTGGAGGTGAAAATATTGTCTTCCTCCATGGAAGGGATAAGAGTGTGATTCTCCTAATTACATTGATTACCTAATAATTCCTGTGAAGTCCCACAGGACTGAGCTGTAGAGGATAAGTGCTTTATACTTCAACCTGAAGATTCCATCTTTCTCCCACCATCTTAATTTCAGAGTTTCTTTTGTTAATCATGTTGACCTTTCATTAGTCTATCATGGCATCTGCTACAGCTAATTTTTCCATCTTCTTTGAGACTTTCAGTCTATACTTAATTATTATAGATAGCTGGAAATTACAGTTGAAATGGAATCTGTTTAAAGGTTCATAACTGATGTATAAATGTGAACACTAATGAGCATCTCTTTGACTTTATATATGTGATAATTGTTTCTTTTCAGTTTTGGACCGGGTACAGAGCTTTTTACCGCAGATGGCTCAGGCAAATGATGAGCTCAAAAGAAAAATGGTAACAGCACCTGCTCATCAGTTTGATATTGAACATCTAGACAGTGAAACAGAAAAAGTTATAGAAATGGTAAATATGTTTTTTTTAATTTTAACATAAATCTAGATAGGATTAAAATAACTCTCTGATCTTGGAATGAGTAATATGATAGGTAAAGTGAAGTGTTTACCATTTTCTGTGAAGTCTTTACCATAGTCTGTGATCTGGTGATTCAAAACATAGATAAAATAAACATGCTTATTTGGTTGAAATTTACATCCTGCTTTTCATACTTGCAGAATTTAATCACTGGGGATAAAGTATTTAAGAACAAGTAGAATAAGACATGCTTTTGAATTGACAAAGCTGAATCAAAAGTCACAAATTGTATTTTAAATGTCTCCTAGGTGATTTGGTTTGGAAACTGAACAATATGAGGCCTTGTAAGGCATAGCTGAAGGCTTTAGTGTAAGAGTAATAACTGGCTTTCAGCTCTGCTCTGCTGGTATTTTTAGGAATGACTAGTTCTTGGGTTTAGAAAAGTTGTTAGTGTTGTTGTGATCCTTCGTTGCTGGTATTTGTCTATTTATTTACAGTCACATATGTATTTTATTTCTGGTTTTAACTGAAGTGCTGCAGCCATATGTTTGTATAAAAAAATTTTATTATGAAGGTGATATATGTCCCTGGCTTTTCCAAGTGCCTTCTGGCTAAGAAGACCTCAAAAATTATGGCTCTGTATATGGATATATGAGAACACTTGAAAAAAACACCCTGGTGATTTAAACTACTTGCTGTTTTAGAATAATTGTAGTGCCCTGAATACTACTACAATGTAAGATGTGAACTATATTAATATATATATACATATGTTTGTATATTTGTTATGACCCTTTATACACTAAATTATTTAATTTGAATTTTTTATTGAAAAGTAGTTTCGATGCCTGCTGCTCCTCAGTTTAAACACCTGATTTAGACAATCTGAGTTCATCTATTGACTCAGTTCTTCCTTTGATAGTGATATAAATATGGCCTTAGATTTCCTACAGGCCAGTAGTATTTAGGAATCTCTTAATGATATTTGTAAAATCCTAGAAAAACCCAAAAGTCTTTTTTATTGTGATAGTGGTTTTCTTATGGTAGTAGGCTGTTTAATGTGTTTGCCTTGTTTTACTCCAGTGATAGAAGTGCTGTAGTGTGTGTGTGTATATATATATATATGTAGTATATATAATGTGTTAAGTGAATTTTTTTTTTCAGAATGTGGCTGTAGTTGAACTGAGTGATTCTGATACAGATGAAGAGTTGCTGACTTCAGAAGATGACTCAGAATCTGATGAAGATGACTCTGTAACTGATGAAGTGACAGTAGACAACATCAAGTTTCCCAAACAAAAGGGAGAAAGGGGCAAAATAGAAATTTTGGACAGCAAAGCAAATGAGTAAATCCATCTTATTTTACTTTAAAAAAAACCCCAAACCAACCAAATCATGTTTTCTCACTTTGAAGAGTTGGCCCTTAAAACCACATTGTTTTGCAGTGTAACATCTCTCAGGATCCTGTGAAATGCTATAGTTTACATGGTGGAGAATTCAGGATCCCCTCATGACTGGGGAAGGCTGAATTTCTGAAGAATTAAGTGCAATTTGATTCATCAGATAACAGGGAAATGCACTTCATAGTAGATTACACCAAGAAAACAGCCAGAGTAAGGGGCACTTGAAAGTTAAAAATTCTTGTTCTGTTGCTTTGTTGAGGAAAGACTTTTTTTATCGGAAGGTAGAATTTGCTGCAAGAGCAAGAAAGAATTAACTAGGAAAAAAGCTTTGTTTTTCTGTTCCATATTCTGTGAAGTGTTATGTACACTCTCTTCAATATTAAACATGACCTTTAATACCTCAGAGGTATGTCTACATTGCATTCATGGCTGAGCACTGGAGCTGTGGCTGAGCTCACTCATTTCCAGCTGAGCCAGCCTGGCTAAGGAGAGCCATGACCAGAGAGTTCAGCAAAGGGTTACTTCCCCTGTGCCTGCACTGAGCTCCACACCAGCATGGGGAGGTTACAGGCTCATTGTGAAATTTGTGGCTGTGGTGCAAACACCCTCCATACTCTTAAGGATTAAGGCTGCCTCTGGGGTGTTATGATAGCTTTAAGCTATACTTTTCATCCCCTAATTTCCCTTCCACATTTCCAATCTCCATTTTGTTAACTGTCACTGAAGGATGAAAAGGTGAAATTTCAACTTGTACCTAAGTTGGCTTGATACGATTATGAAACCAGAATCAGTGAAAGCGTGTCCCATTCATACTTACCTCATATTGATCAAATACAATGGTTTGGGCTATTACATTTAATTCGTAGATAAGTTTGCATTTCAGAAGTATCTGTCATGCTCCTGGATGTCATTGTTTCTTAAAGGAACTTTGTATTTTCTACACCATTAAAGTAAAATTTTCTGTACTGTGTTTGCTCAAATATTAAACTTAACGTCATGACTTGAAACGTGCAGTTATTTGTAGAATTTATTTTGAATCCTGTACCTAAAGTTCTAGTTTTTTTACCTTTTTCTGTGGTATTTGTGGTAAGAAATAACAAGATTTCTGATCTGTCTTTAACAGTGTGGCTTAAATATAGGATGGAGACATGATTTACTGATTAAACCATGGAATATTTTAGTGAAGGGGAAGGATGGGGGTCATAGAATCAGACTGCTACCTTTAATAGCAGCCCACAGATAGACGAAGCTTTGGGTGTTTTTGCATTCTAAGAGCAAGGAGTCTTAACATGATTAGTTAATTAAGGTCTCAATCTATAGAAAATTTCTTCCAAACTGAAAAAAGTTTGAAAGCCAACATCGGACCTTGGTCATTTTACAAGGGATTTTCCCACAGTTTAAAAAGAACCCAAAAGTGTGAAATACAAAGTAATAATCACGTAGTATGAAACAGTGATTACAGTCCATGTGCACAGACACAAAAAGTGATTTTAATCTGTTAATGTAGCCACCTTTCAAATTGCAGGCAGATCACACATTCTGTATCAACAAAAAGGTAGAAAATATTTTCAGTAACTTTAGCTCAATATGCATAGTTTAACACCAATATTGAACTCTGTATGTACTATACAAAGATCATAGTAAGTGCACTTCCTTGCATTGATTTACTTATGGCACAAAGGTTTTCTGTACTGCTGAAAAATCACCAGAGCAGAGTGTTTAATTGCTACCATAAAACCTGAAGTGATTTATAGCAAAAATGGTATAATCAGTATATTTTAGTTCAAATTTAAAAGCCTAATGATTAAGGATTTAAAATAATAATGTAAACATTATGTCACAGAAGTATGAAGTAGGCTTGTGAGAACTTATTCTTCAGTTCTATTTAAAAGAAAGAAACTGAAACATATTCTTGAGGGATTTTGGAGGGGAGGGTGGGGGAAATTGTGCTACCAACTTGCTGCTGCATAATTTAACTTCAGGGTGATTTTCAAAAGCCGTTGTCTGTCAGATTAAAATTTGGACCTAATTTATACAAACTTCTCCATGGAATGAGTATTTTGTTTTGTTTTTTTGGTTGTAGCATTGCAGACAGCATATCCTAGATGTCATATCAAGTGCTTCGTGTAGTCATCAAGATTCAAACTCTGCTGAAAGTCTACTTCCCAAGTGAAGCTGTTACTTTAATATTCCACAGTGATGGCTTTGGTTCTGAGATATTCATGAAGAGCTTCTTCACCTGTACAAGCACAATATTCGCCTGTTAGAATAGCAGCTAAATGAATTTTGTCAGGCTGTAACTTAATAAGAAAAAAATTGAAACACTATGGCCAATATTTGAGTCCTTAAGCAACAATGAAAACTAATTACCGTCCCACTGTGATTTACAGACCTGGTTTGACAAGAGGCCAGACGCAACAGATGTGGAAGAAAAAGGAACTGGAATTTAACAAGCAGCTCTGCAAGCAGCAGCAGATCTTTAGATGGCCACTGGGGGCCCATAGCCAAATTTATGAACTTTGCTTCTCCTCTATTAAAGGTCATAGAGAGAGAAGCTTTGTGGAATCTTTTTTTCCCTGACACCATCACTCATTTTGGTTTCAGGAAATGTCTTTGGAGATTCCAAAACCAGAATCTATTGTGTGAATGAAATTTGGTTTTCCTTTTTTCTCTGCCATGAAGTCTCTGTCCAGACTTGCGAAGTTTCTTTGACAGAGTGGACTTCGCTTTTCTAAAATGTTGTTTTGAAAAGAGAATCTTTTTAATGCATCTTTTTCTGTGGCTGTTGGCAAATTTTGGTGACATTTTAAGGTATAAAAAAGTTTCCCATGCTCTTTACTTAGAGGAGAAATGTAAATTAGCATTCTCTCTGAGGGAAAGAATACTTTGGCCAATACCATTGTTACTTGACAGCCTTTTGTAGCCTTTACAGAGCTCTGGATAAGCTTTAATTTATTTGCCTGCTCTCAGAGCAGTTGGAGAAGAATATTCTGTGTTATTTAGCAAATGTACAGGAAAGGCTGAATGGGAGATACTGAAGTGGGAATATTTAGGAAAGGAGAGGAATTGGATCACTGTAATTGGAGGAATGTAGGAGATGCAGGAAATGTATCCATAGTTCATGTTTCACTAGATACACTGTAGCCAGGCAGTGCTTCTTTCATTGATTTGGACTCTGAGACAAGAAATGAGGGAAGGAGACAACTTACCTAAATCTTTCCCAAAGCCAGACAGCTTAAATCCACCAAATGGTGCTGCCACATCTGTTTTGTTGTATGTGTTAATAAAAACTGTCCCAGCTTCTAGCTTTTCACTGATGTAGAGAGCTTTATTTATGTCTTTTGTGAAAACTCCTGAAGCTAAGCCATATTCTGTGGCATTTGCCCGTTGCAATACTCCATCAACATCCCTACAGGGGAAAGAAATTATTTAATTGCAACTAAGTAAAATAAACAAGTGTTAGAAACCCTCCACCTTCTATGTCATTGAAGCAACTTTTCAGATGGCCTTTCTTCTCCAGTGAGCTTTTTAAAAGACGACTTATTAAGGACAAATCTCTGTATCAATCTGACAGATCCACAGAAATTCACACCCTTGCTTCAAACTTCTGAAGCTCGTAACCTCACATTTCAAAGGTTAATATCTACACTGAGAAATGCCACAGGAAATGTTGCTACTGTGAAACTTGGGAATTAGAGCAATACAAAAATGCCTGTAAAGCAGAGCATGGTAGCAGATGATGAATTAGTTTGCTAAAATTTTGTCCAACTTTACAAGTTAATGCAGAATAAAAGCTGGAATTTAAACTGCTATCAAGACACAGCTTTTTAGGCCATTTCCAGAGTGCTATTTTCTATCTGCATCTCATTTCCCTACAGCTTCAAAAATCAATAATAGTTTAAAACTTGAAAAAATTCAATACAGTCCCTTAAGACTACAGAGTTTATGGATGTGAAGGGTTATCTACATGGCTGGTTCTTAACTTTATTATCAAACTGCAGAAGATGAAACCTGATAGAAATATTTATGTGAAGTTTCTATGTAGGATTTTAATCTCATCTGTATGTTAAATAATTCTTATGATCTGGAATGAAAGATATTAGGAGCGACAGATATAATAAATGTATATTTACAAAATATATGGCAGAATTTTCTTTTGCAACAGTAATGTGCCAGTGTTACACAACACTGTAGTCTTCTGTAACAGGAAAAATAAGTAATTCCACTGGGAAAAATACACATTTTGTAATTTGACCAAGCTGTTGCAATTACACACAAACGTCACTAGAACATTTGCACTGAATACTACTGGATATTCAGATTGGTCTAACAAGATTTAACAAAATACTGTCACTTAGGGTGAAAATGGGAAAATAAAGTTTCTAACAGTAACCAGAGGAGAACATACCCATTTTTAAATTTAGAGATGACCATCACAGGACCAAAGGATTCTTCCTGGGCAATATACATATGGTCTTCAACATCTGTGAATACAGTGGGTTCCATGAAGAAACCTAAAGAGAGGATAAAGCAGCATTTGAGCATGGTAAAAGTGCTAAAGGGTTTGCTGTTCTCCCGGCCATTTCTGTCCCTTGCTTCGAGGTCATAAATAGCTTGCAACTTGAAATAGAAAATAGATATGAATGAAGTATGAATGGAAATGCATGCACTTCAAGAAAAAGGCAGACAAAAGGGTAAAAGAAAGGCCTGTATTTATAGATGACAACATGTGGTCTTCCCTGCCCTGCATGCCACAGCCCAGGTGACTCCTTGAGGGAAGACCCTGTACTCTAAGACAAGGTTACAGCAAGTCACAGAGGCCACTGTTTTTCTTCCTACCCAATAAGAAGATAGATTGTAAGATCTAAATAAAGTGGTATCATGGGCTTACCTGGTAGCCTTCCCATGATACTGCAACTCCACAAAATACAGCTGAGACAATTGTGACAGCTCTTGCATAAAGTTTAAAGGTGCTAAATACCTCTGAAAGTATTTTACCTGGTCTACATACTTGTCTTCCTCCATACACCAGAGTGGCTCCTTCTTTTACTCCAGTTTCACAGTATTGCAGCAGCTTTTCCAAATGTGCCTTGTGATTTTGCGGACCATGATCTGTAGATCTGTCAAGTGGGTCACCAATTTTCATCTTTTTAATTTCCTCAACCTATGGATTACCCAATTAAAATGAAGTTACATAACACAGCAATATTGTTACAGTGAACAGAAATTTGGAATGCTACATTTTTGGTGCTATGAAGATTGAATCTAAGAAATTACTGGATTCTTAGATATAATGCTTCTCCCTCTTTAAAATGAGGCTTTGTCTTTTGTTTCATAATCTCTAATTACTTCAGAAAGTTTTTGATGCTTTGTTCATGTGAATATTCCCTTCTGCTATTAAGATAGGCATATAAAATATTAACTTTTACCAGTGGTTAATGACTTAAGATAGTGATTTCCTGTTCTTAAGCAAAATAAATGAATTCTATAGTGGCACGGCATGGCAACTATTGGATTTTTAATAGTGATCTTTGTATTATTCCAGTTATGCTTCCAATATTCTTTTTTTTTTTTTTTTTACTTTAGAGAAGCCTTCTTCAATCACATTGACCTGACTTCAGTAATTATTTGTAATCTTATTTTCCTAGTCAAATATGAACTATCACTGAAGGTACAATATCTATTTAACTGTCACTTATCTGTGCATTACTGATGCTAATATCTCCCTTCAATGCTTCCTTTTAACCCTGTAAGAGGTTCCTGAGAAGTAGAACTGTCTATCATAAGCAATAATGAGAAATTAAGCAATTGAAAATAAGAAACACAAAATAAACACTATAAAAGTAGTGGATCATTCTGCCACAGCAAAACATATGACATATGCTTAAACTTTAGTCCTTGAATATCTTGAATATCTTGAATATCTTGAATATCTTACCACTTTTTTAACAAACTCATCATGAATTGATTCTTCCACAAACAGCCTGCCAGCTGCAATGCAGTTTTCTCCTTTGTTGAAATATACTGCTCCCATACCCTGATCAGAAAAAAACCATTAATATTTATATGCATTTTGTTCAGTCTCCCTTCCATTCTGTTCCCTTAGGTTGCATGCAGTGTTTGTGATCCCAGAAGTTTAATGCTTTATGTAAAAGGATATCAGCAATGCAACATCTTACTTATGAATTTTGAACACAATATAGGTAGGGAAGGTGAATTATTATGACAGATAATTGATGATTGATTGATTGATGAACTAAAAATGATATGGCAATAGAGAGCTGAATTCTCTGCTTTGTTTTAATTTCTAATGTATATTTCTTGTAGTGCCTTCTTGGGGCAGCATGAACAGTTACATTTTGCTGGCATAAAGAAATACTTATCTGTTTTCTAACAGATCTCTAGGTTTTTCACACAAAGGATCCCTGGTATTTTTTTTAGCAAGTCAAGAAGAATATTGCAATACTATGAAGATGTACCACAAAGGCTTTGAATAAGTTTTACTTCAAAGTAACATTACCATTTTTACGGCTCTGTCAAGTTCACAGTCACTGAATATGATCAATGGTGATTTCCCACCAAGTTCGAGAGAAACTTTCTTCAGGTTAGCAGCTGCACTGTAAAAAATAAAAACAGTCATATAAACTCAAATAGTCATATAAACCCAATTTTGAATATATTTTTTTCATTATTTCCTTTGAATCATAACTACTGAAAATGTATAAACCTCTACTGTCTAGTAGTTTCTTAGTAGAATTCTACATGGCGGTAAATGACCATATGTATTTATGCTTTTTCATTACTGCTACATGCACAATATATCTAGTAAGATACTTCAGAACCAGACTAAGCAGGGTTTATTTATGATTCTTTTGCTGAAAGTACCTCTTCATGATCTGTTTGCCAGTTGGTGTTGAACCAGTGAATCCAACTTTGCGAACATCTGGATGTTCAGAGAGGTGCTGTCCCACTAAGCCACCTATCAGGGTGAGGAAAGCAGTGTAACTGGATGGTGCATGGACAATTTTTACTACTCCAGCAGCAGCACTGTAATGCAGAAGGAGCTTACACCACAAATCAAATACAGTATCACATCCTTATTTATATTTGCAGCTTTATTTTGTATGACTACGAAAAACTTGGATCCCATTAGTGTCTCCAAATTCTCCCATCTGTCTGAACTAAAGAGCTTCTTAATATTCCTCTGAATAAAGGTAGAATAATTTAATTTGTAAGCTGCCCCATATAATTACTTTGTCACTTTTCTTCCTTAGGGGAATGAGGAAAAGGGTGACATCAGGCAACACAGTGTGGACTATGAATCTGCATTTTACCGGCTTGCTTTAGGTCTCACAGTCATTTCTGATGACAAAATTAGGAGCAAAAATTAAGTTTTACAATGGAGTGAACATGTTTCTCTGTAATATATTCTTTTCCAGAGTGTTTGTGTTAATTGTGTAAACTTGTAAAGGGTGTAGGCTGACAGCTCCAACCACTAACTAAAGCCAGATTTTTCCAATTGTCTTCTGGAAACATGTGAAATTGCTGCATGAAGAGATGCAAGCCTACTATCTAGGAACATACCTATGTAATAGATCTTCAAAAAGGTGAAGAAGTTCACCAGTTTTAGCATGACCTCTCCTAGAAAAATGATGAGTTGAAATTTTACCTGAACCAGGAAGAATATTTATAACGCCCTTAGGAAATCCAGCTTTAGCTGAGAGTTCTGCAAACTTCAAGGAAGTCAGAGGTGTGACCTAAGGAGAAACATTTAGATTAGGTCTCCTATTTTAATCAAATGCATGATGATACCTTTTACATTTAATACATCTCAGTTTTGATACAATATTCACCTTCTTACAGTATTGGCAAATTAGAAGTGATGGCTTCTTGTGGAAAAGAATTATTTCTTGAAAATGAGATTAGCACCAGAGCAGAATTGGAGTCAATCAATACTTTGTATCACCATGGCAGTTTGTGTTATCACAAAGGCACTTTCAAATATATGATGCAGTTAACCTATGACACATCGACCTAGAGCTGAAATCTGCTATATTGCCTAAATCATTTTGTCTGAACAGAGGCGTCTGGGCCACCAATATATTTCTTTTTGCTCTTACCTGAGCTGGTTTGAGTACAAGTGTGTTGCCTGCAGCCAAGCACGCTGCGCTCTTCCATGCAAGCATCATCAGTGGGTAATTCCAAGGGATAATTATTGCACACACACTTCAGGTAGGGAAAAACAGGAAAAGATTACATATTTGATGACAGCTTCTCAATGGCTTTTCTGCATGTCAAGGCTGTCACTAAGAAGCAAAAGTGATACTCACCCAATTGGCTCTTTCTTGGTGAATGTTAGATTATGGTTTGGCCGGGCCTGATTAATAGGAATTGTAGCACCCTAAAAAACAGAGGATGGACAAATCTTCATACTGATTTTTATTTTTTATTACAAATATATTTGCCATGTAAGTATGTTTCAGAAAGCTACAGAGTAGGCTTCAAAACCACATACATTTTTCCATCAGGGAAAGAGGCACAGATGCTTCTACTCTATGATTTCCTACTGTGGATATGGCAGTCAAGTCCTGACTGTCAGCTGGATGAAATAACAGCATATATTAAAAAAAAAGTATGGGAGAACATAAAGTGTGGGTCTGATGAACAAAAAAAAAAAGCTGGATGATATTCTTGATTGATCTTAAAGATACTGGAGGAAATGCTCTTGAATGTGTGCCACACTCTGTGCCATCAAGCAAACTCACCAGCCTTGGTCAGACTGTAGTAAAACACAAATCTCTGCACTTCTCTGCATGATGAGCCATTCTGTCCCATGAATAATCAAGAGCTGACCAAGCAAGTATATCCACTCTGACACCTCAGCTGATTTCTTAGGTATTTAAAGCCACATTCTAAATCCATACTCTCCAGCTGGACGTGGAGTATCCTTTTGTATTGACAGGGAGACCCATTCTAGGTAAAATTCTAATTGTGCTTTAGTTTTTGATTCCTCAGTTACTTTTTTCCTTTTACTACTTTTTGGCACTGTTTCAGAAGAATAACAAAAGAAAAGAAGTGTGGAGAAGCACTGCCATCAATAATTTCCTTTATATATTCACTTGCCTGAATTTTGTCACACCATCCAGCAAAGTATCTGAATGTTTGCACAGACATTCCAATATGAGTCTTCAGAGCTAAAGTGTAGACAGCTCCTGAGTCAATAGACTCTATTGTCGCTAACTCTTCTTGATGTTCTTCCATTAGGTCTGCAAGCCTTTAATAAAAATGTTAAAAATCAAAGGGAAATGACATCCAACCATGGATAGCCTAGAATTATATTAGGTGTGGCAAAGAGGCATAATCAAAATAGCATTCCCACTAAATTTGGAGGTGGAGCCACTGATCCTTAACATCAGTAAGGGATTGAACAATTGCCCATTAGTCTGCAAATGCCTTCACAGTGGCTGTAAACTGTGCAAGCTCACTTGAGGTGTAGAAAGTATTACTAAGTTGATAATAATAATAATAACTATTATTGATAATAATAACAACTATTAAAGTGTCTCAAAAATGCATCTGCACAGATTGATACCTGTACTTATAAGGCACTACTGCTAGTTTAGTGGTCCCCTGTTCAGGTCTGTTTGCATCAATGAATTTTCACATTTGGTCCTTCGCATTGTCTCACATGTTTTTCTTCAATTTCCTTCTGTGATTTGGTACTCAGACATATAATCAATGCTCCTGTGTGATTTTAAGAGCTTTAAAAAGTGCATTTTTGATCCTGCAAAGAGTATTCAAAACTGCATGTGAAACCTGTGAAATTTTCCCATTATGTAAATTCTGGCTATTTAAGGCATTTACAGAGGTGTGGGAAAATGCTCTTTAATACCTGTTTTAAGTGTATCTTGGAGACCCAGCTATAGGTCAGGGCATTGGCAGTGCTGTGTAGAGAATGGATTTGGGCATGGCAGGGACAAAGGAGAAGGTTCCATTTAAAGTGCACTTAATACCTTCTATTAATGATTCCTTAAGACAAAGCAGCAGAGCTAGGAGCCTTAATGCCACACATATTCTCTTTGGTTTAGCACTCAAAATCCCCAGTTTGTACAGAGGCCAGAGAAGATGGGGCCTTATTTCAATTAAGGTGGTCCAGAGAGAGCTTTTATCCACTGGGAATGGTTTGCAACATAAACACTCTAGTGTTGTATCCTAGAGAATGAGTTCCCTAAGAAAAGCGTTTAATCCTGGGATAACCTACACAGTGTAGAGGAACTATATTTTCCATATACCTAATACAGCTATTCTTGCAAATCTTCCAAGTGTAAAACAGAGCAGGAGTTTTCATACCTTAAAATTTTCTCTTTAGGGCAGAGTTGACTTGGTCTCTCAAGTACTCTACATTCCTGATACAAATTAAACACAAGTTTATGCATGCTTTGAATATGTGCACACTTGTGAAAAGCTTAAGTGACCAGGTGTATTTAATGTTCAGTTCTGACTTGCCCATTTTCTCTTGTGATGACTACTAACTGTGTAGGAGTCCTGCAGGCCTTTTTCCATGGCCTGGTCACACACTTGATATGATAAACAAAATTTTTGCCTTTGCTTTCATTCTTTTTTGCTAAGATACCTGCAATGTCTTGTAAAACGTGGCATTTTTTCAAGAGTAGCAATCTGAAAAAGTAGCTTTTTTACTCATGTCTACTCATTTATTTGCATGTTTAGACCTGAAAAAGCAATGAAAAGCTCACAAAAATGCAAGCTGTCTTGTACTTACCTGTAAAGGATTCGCCCTCTTTCCCTTGCATTCATCTTTCCCCATTCACCATTTTCAAATGCCTCCTTTGCTGCTGCCACTGCCTTGTCAACATCAGCCAGTGAGGCAGAAGATACACTGGCTATTACCTGTGCAAAGGTGGCATTGTTTTAGCTCAAGAAGAAACACTGGGATGCAGAGTGTTACTCCTTCCTCTCAAACTTCTTGACTGGGTATAAGCAAATACTTAATTCTTAACTTAATTACAGTTGTCATGGGTGAGCCAGGCTGCAAAAAGTCCAGACACAACTGAGGTGGCAGAATTTGGAGGACACTGCAGGGACTCAGCTTTCTCAAGCTTTCTTCTTCTTCAAAGCAAGGTTCATTGTCCCACTGGATCTCACCCTCTCTTTCCATGTGTAGAAACAATGTGATATCACAAAAGCTGCAAGTCTTCATATGTGGTATCACAATCTAGTATCTAAACATGCTAAAACAACTTCCACATCTTCCATTTCTAAGGAATGGAGCTTCTGTTATTTTAACCACCATAAATATAGAGTGTTTTAAGATGATTGTGTTCTATAAACACATACATTGTAAATCCTAATACAAAATTGTTATGACTTTTATTCCATTATATAATGAGTTTCAGGAAAAGTATCAGAGTCTGACTTCTGATGATAATGCAGTTTGCGTCATTGATTTCAGCAGACTTTATTTACTCCAGAATTAAATGGCAACTACATGGACATCAAAATCACTTCTCTTATTTATAATTCACAGTTATGAGTTGCTCAACCAATAATGGGTAGCTCAGGGCTGAAGTACAACAATATATATTTTCCTATTGAAAAGTTATTTTTCTTACTGGGAATTTAAAGGGACATTTTAATGCCAAGTGTACCCTAAGGTATCAGATTTATAAAAAAACCTTAAAAAAATGAAGTTGATTATTGACAGAAAATATACCAAATATCCTAAAAGAAACACTTCTTTAGCAAATAGACTCCAGCAATTCATGTTTGCAAAGCTAAACAAGAATGAAATCAAGGTAAAATATTCAACTGGATATGAAAGCTGATGTAATAATTGAAGTGGAAGTAGGTTATTTTTGCTTTGCAGCTTGACTCAAATGGAAAAAATGGTAGAATACACAAAATGTGGAGTAAATTGAAACTGAAAATTATTTCTTAAGGTTTCTCAATTTAGTAAATTGTTTAAAAATTAGCAATATTTGGGTAATGTTTTAGATTTTTTTAACAGGCAAAAACAATTAAATAAACTGATATTAAGCATATCTAGAAATTACTTACTGATCCATCTGCTGGATTTACAGTGTCAAACGTTTTTCCATCATCAGCATCTATAAATTGTCCATTTATGAAACATTGGTATGGCATATTCACAGTCATATTGTTCAAATTTTTTGAAACCTGGGTGAAATAAACAACAAATTATTTTAAATTTATAATAACTAATATTTTAATGTAGCTTAACAAGCGTTTGATATCTGCAGCCAATATCCAGACACATTTTAGCCCGTATATGTGGCTGTTAGAAGTAAAATGTAATGGAAACCAAATACAAATATGTAGAAGTTTATATAACCAGATATTTGTTTGCTCTCCTACTGCATCAAGCAATCTAATGAAGGTATTGTCTGCCCTCCCCTAGAACCCAAGAAAGGCTAAGCAGTAAGTGCAAAGTAAAAGGCCTTACATAATTAACGACTAACTCTTCTTCTTTGTCTTCTCCTCTGAGTTTTCTGACAACCATCTGAATAAAGTCTGCAAACTTAGTGGCCATATACACATCTTCATTCTGTAGCTGAAGTCCACTATGCTTCTGTTTGATCTCTTCTAGCATTCTAAAGATTTTGAAGAAGGAGTAAGTTTAATTTAAAATGAAAGAATTCTCCAGATAATGGAATCATTAGAAGGTCAAAAGGGATCAAAACTGGGACTCAGTTTGTATGCATGTGAATATGTGTGTGTGTTCCTCTGACAAGGGCACAGAAGTTATGCATTCTCCTGAAATCTCTTGGTTTAATTGTGGATGCTATGAAAAAGAAAATGTCACTTCTGGAATACTCTTAGGTAAACTTTGAAAATCAGTTATAAGAAGATATCGACATGCCATTGGAAAATAGTATTTGGGACTACTCCAACCAATATATGGAGGACATTGAGATTGGTAAGTAATCAGCACAATAATCAGTTTGTTTTAAAATGCTGTTTTTATATTGTGGTCTATGTTGCAAGAAAGGAGGCAAACGAGGCAGCCCATGCCATAACAAACTCAGTGCATCTTTAAGCATGGGCTCAATTATTTCTGTGAAAAGCTTTTCTTTCTCTCTGGGGAGTTCTTTGCTCAGGCTCTGGTCTGCAGATACCTGTGGCTGCACACAGACAGGTTTGAGCATCACCATGCTCCCATGGGGATGATGTTCCTGATGTTGAGGGGAATTTTCCTCCAGTAGAAAGAGCAGGATTACATCAATATCTCGTAACTTTAGGAGAAGAACTGTACATGTTTTAACTGTACAGGTAAGAAAGGGAATAGTAAGAGTACTGGAAAGCATAGACGGATTCTTTTTTCAACACCACTGAATTAAAGGCACCATGACAACTTCTTTTTCATTAACTTCAGCTATACAATTTTGTTTTTTTGAATACTCTTACCTGACAACATGCATAGAGGATGCTCCAGATTTGAAGAAGTCTGTGGAATCCTCAATCACGGGAACATTGCTTAAAATTCCCTTCCAAATTGCCTAATAATACATAACAATAACAGTGGCAATAATGAATAATCCTCTAATAGCAAAAAGTATTTATCAAACTGTATTTTCTATGGTATCTATGCCTACAACATATATTATTTCAAAGGTTTCTAAACCACAAAGTAATTTTAAGAGTCTAAAACAGTCTAGAGACATGATGTCAGACAAGAAATTTTTCAGTATCATTAGATGATCAAAATATTTTGTCAATGGCAATTTTACCCAATTAGGCAAGAAACCTGAATGGTGCAATGCTAAAATTTTTCAGACCCATTTAAAAAAATTTTTTTTATCCTCCAAATAATAAGTTCCCATTGCAGTACAGAATGTGTCATTGGTTCAGGCAAGGACAGCCTGGGGCACTTTATGAAGGCATTTCAGGCACCTGGCCAAAGCTGAGAAGTAGTTTAAGCTGCATGCATGAGATGGAGAAATAAACAGCCAAACAACTGGTAATATAATATTTCAATTAATTATAACTGAGTTTCAGAGTTAGTAGGCAGTGTAACCAACTGATGAGTTTATACTTATTTTCATAATTTTCTCAGTTATTCAATAGCTCCAGGCAGCATTTAGGTTGCTGGCAAGCAGGTTCAAGATAATCTTGAAGCAGCAGCTTAAAATATTAGTGCATGAAGCTGCCTGACCTGTGCCAAAATTTAATAACCCTGCAGCAGAGTTAGCACAAGGGAAGACATCTATGATTCATTTGCTCTGGCACAAAACTTCAATGACAAACGTGGCTTTCAGCTAAGCCTCTGACATGACAGAGGGATGGATTTCGGGAGGGGGTAGAAAAGTTCCTCTCTGGCTATGAGTGTTTTCTGCTCCAGTTTTTCCCATCCCTCTGGGAGCCTGCTGTGTTTGTTGTGGCAGAAGAGACAGTGCCCACAGGTACAGAGAGACAACTGCTGCCTCTTGCTTTCAGAAGGCTATTCTGAGACTCCCTGGAGCTTGTCCAACAGGCCCATTCAGAGCACATCCTAGTGATGAACACCACAGTGAAGAAAGGATTCCAAGAACTGTCCGAGTCTGCCAGTGTTGAAAACATCACTTGTGTGAGGTGATGCTCTGTTTGTTTTTCCTCACCCCCACCTTCATCATTCATAGACATTTACCATTACTGATCCTGCACTCAGTGTTTGTGTATCACTTGTATCTGAAAGGAAACTTTGTAAAGTGAGACAAATACACCAGTGAATTCCCAATTCCACCTGAATTAATATCAGTAACTAAAGTTTCACCCCCATATACTTTAAGTACATTTTATAAAAAAATTATTTGCATGACTAAACAAAAGATAGGCCTTGCCATAAATAAATAAATAAATAAATAAATAAATAAATAAATAAATATGTAGTGTTTTTGTCTGAATAATATCCCACTAAAGCAGTTTAGTGAATTACTCGGATATCTTCTGCAATCTTTTTCTCCTCTTCTGTAAGTTCTAGGGCAGTTGTTTCATCAGCAGAGAAGTATTTAGATGCAGGGATCATTCTTCCATCCTCAAACTGCAGGTTTCTCACTAGTACCTGAAAAATGATATGATTTTAAATTGTTTGGGAGGTAGTACATCCTTGGGTGAAGAGTATTTAGGCATTAATAGTGTTTGAAATATTGAAATAAATGGCTTGCAGGAAAGCTGATATGATGCAGGCAATTTAGCACAGACCACTTGTACCTGTCTTTCAGATTCTCTCTTAGTAAGAATACATTTTACTCCATATAGGAAACAATTATGGATTGAGTGAAAACCAAAACATTAAATTAATGTTTTCTCTATAAGATGGTAGAGAATTGATAAACTCCAAGTGAATTAGCTGTCAGTCATTAGCACCTGGATTTATCTAACTTGATAATTCCACACTTCTTGCCCTTGCTAAAACTATTCCATCCATGCTTATATTTGCCAGACTGAGCACTTACCATCTTCCCATCATTTCCGAAAATGACTAGACCATTCTTTGTCACAAGTCCTGGTCTTGAAGCACTTTTTATTGCCAGCTCTTGTCCAGCAGGCACTGAAGCATCAAGTAATGATGATCCATAAAAAGTAACCATCTAAAAAGAAATGTAATTAAAAGCGAAGAGGGTCTAAATGTGCTGCAAAATTTTAACAATTTTATGATATTGTTTTGAAGTTTTAATATAATAGAAATAAAATATAATTACCTACACATGAAAAACACGTCACAACATTTCTAAATCTTTACAACTCAGAATGTGTAAAATTTTGCAAATTGCCTAAGCCTGCAAAGCAGCTGAACTGTAACAATGTGCATGCTGCAACCAGTGCAAGAAAGGGAGCAGCTTTTGTCAGTGCACGCCCAGAGTGAGGGACCACTCATCCGATAAAATTTCACAGATTTATTTCTGCAAAGCACCTAGGCCCAAATCTCCTTAAAATGAAACCTCTGTTATTTCAGCAGCTCACAGTGTTTCATTTTGCTGTCAATACTGAGATGTTGGCCACTGTACATGGGCTGTATTAAACTGTAATGCATACCTGTTTCCCAAAATGACTGGCAGAGTTTGGTTCTAATCTTGGTACCTTTGTACCACATCTCTTTTTCTTTTTTCAGATATTGTACTTAACTTTCTTCAAATTAAACTAATATATGATTAAAAAACTCTTAACTACAATGTTCTGTGTATTTCTTTAGATGCCTCTTCTAGATACACAAAAAACACATAGTCATCAAATTAGAGCTACTCCAATGTCACAACCATTTGTATTCACCTGTATGCAGACATCTTTAATCTTATAATAAAAAAGAGTCAAAATGAGGGCATAGAGAAGATATTCTTCTGGTTTTCAGAGCATACCTGTCCATTTATTGTTGTCCATGCTCCAGGCACTTTATCATGCCCTCGAATCCAATTGTGCAAAGCTGTAGCAGGTTGGTCCCAGGAGATCTAGAAAATCAAGACATGCCAGGATGCCCCACTGCACCTTCTCAACCACAAACAAGATCATCCAATGCAGTAGGGATGCTTAGATAAAATAATTTTCATCTGGAAATTCAATTAATTCAATTAATTTTTTTTTCTGTTGTTTATATGGCCTGTGTTATTTTTTGGCACTAGAAGGAAAGGTGCCAAAACTTCCTTTTCCTAAAATCCTATTTCTGGTAGAGAATTTCATATGGCCTATAGGCAAACAAAGAGAGTGATCTTGACTCAATGTTGTGTTCACAAGTGCCAGGACTGAGAGATGGGACTTCAGCAGTGGAAGGGGTGCAAAAAGTAATCCAAGCAAAAAGCCCAAGCCTAAGCAAAAAGAAGTCCGAGTGGTTTATTGATGGCAAAGTGTCCGAGCATAGATGTACAGGGCATTGAAATTTGAACTCAGAGTGAAAGTAGTTTATTGAAGTCTGTCATTGTTCTCACAGCTGAGCCTTATATACTGTTACAGTTCCAAGCAGTCACATCTCTAAGTAAAAATTTTCCCACTAGTACAGAATCAGCATATTGTTTGAATTACTTGGCAGCCTTACAAAATCACATAGTTTCAAAGACCTCTCTAGCTGAATATGCTGTGCTTTTTCATACCTACAAGTTCCTGTTCCAGACCATATCTAGTTCTACTGTGCTTTCTGTTCCATCTCCCTTTTGTTTTCCCACAACAAGTATGGTGGCTTATTAAGAATCCACTGAAATTGCAGCTGCATCTTAGCTGCCTGTACATTATCCCAAATAGGACACCAAGTTTCTAAATACATGTAACTGTTGAAAGGAAAATGGAACTTAACCTAGGGCTCGATTACATGCATCCTAAGAGGTATCCCAGGAAAAAAAGGTGAGGAAACCAAGACAGGAAACAACTCAGTTAAAATTCATGTTAACTTCTTTAATCTGAGTTAATAACTTTTCTAGAGCTATGCAAAAAAATAAAAAAAAAACAAACCAAACAAAAAACCACAGTGTTACTTCACACTACCTCTGCATTTTCCTTTTTCTGGATCCCTTCATATGTTGCCCCTTCTTCAGGCTGAGGTATACGAGGGGCCTTACCATCAGCAATTAGATTTACAGCTTCCACCTATGTGAAAAAGTAAAAGATTTAATGTTAGCTTGGTTCACCTTTTTTTCCTCAGTCATACTTAGGAATGACAGCAAAAGACTTTCTGCCACAAGGTGAATTGGTTTGGGTTTTTTAAACCTAACATTTCCAAACTCTAAGGGACCAGTGCTGCCCTGATTAAATATGTGTGTTTCCTTGGGCTTCTTTGACGAAAGAAATTTGTCACCCTTCAGAATTTCATGGGAGTACATAATCACCAAACTTAGAGCAGCTGTCTAAATTCTCCAGAACAAAAATGTAGCTCAGTATGATTGCGTTCAACTTTTTCCTTTTACTCGCTGCAAAAAGTTATTTTTCTGCATTTAAATGGAGGGAGAAAAAAATCCTCTGAGGAGCAATGCTGAGTATTTTTTGTACATTTTCTTTTATTCACTTAAAAAAAATACAAAAAATGATAAGCAAGTCCACCAGAACTCTGAGCTTCAAACACCATGCTGCCTTTTTTTCTTAAAAATCTCACGCCTAATTTTTTTTTTTGTTGCTGAGCCTTTAAAAGATTTTGTCTTGTAAAAGCATTTAAGAAACGTATGGAAAGAGCCACATTCCAAACAAATTCATCTCCTTGCCATCTGTGGAAATAGAATATGCTCTGCTTGCTGTCAGCAACAAATATTCTGAGGTCACATCCTCAGCTGTTGTGCAGCCACACAGCTCCAATGAAGTCTAGGATTTGGCTGAGTATCACAACCTCTGTCTTTCCAAATGCATACATCTTGTCTATATTTCCTTTACTTTCAACCTCTTTTCCTCTTAAAAAGCTGGTATTTAATACAGTTATACATACCATAGCCTTTACTCCTTCTGGGAAGAGAAACCGGTTATATAGGTCATCCACAGTATCATTTTGGCCAACATCACATTCTCGCTGCAGAAGTACTGGTCCAGTGTCCAAACCTTCATCAGCCCAAAAAATAGTAAATCCTGCTTTCTTATCTCCTTGAATTAAAGTCCTGGGCATAAAAAAAAGGACTTAGAGTAAATACAGACAAAATGAAAGTAGTTAGGAATATCAACTCACACGTTACACATTCATTTTCTTCAGGAAGATAGAAAAGAAAACGCTAACAATCTTTGCTATACACTCACTGCTCACTTCACAATCAGGAATCCACAGTTTTGACACTGTTGATGTGTGGTTTCCACAAAGTGACATAGGAAATGCTGCAATTGAACAAAGGCTGTGTCACACAGTTCACTGTGATAATAATTTTTACGGTATTATTAACAGTAAGACACTCAGAGCAAAAGGTGTGCAACAGTTATGACAGAATTTGAAAGAGAGATGCATCTAACAGAATATTATAATTCATGATTGTTTACTGTGATTAGCTAAGCCTCATGGCTCATGTGTAGGTCAACGTGAAAGTATATTTGTCACACAGCTGAAAAGGAGTTAAACTCAGAGTGGAAAATCATGAATATGCAACTGTTTAAGGAAAAATTATAAATGAAATTAAGGCTATCCAGCCATATTCTCAGCTGCTGTGCACGAACATAGCAATGCTTACATTAGACCTGTGCTGATTTACCTGAGCTCAGATTCTGCCCTGCATTCAAAGGGAACTTCAGCCACCTAAAATTTTGCAGCTCTCCTTTGGCGTGTGTCTCAGAATGATGGAAAATCAGACTGAAATATGTTTTAGGGAGCAGCCAGAAACTATGAGAAAAATATTTCCTGTATGGTTTTAGACATTTGTCTGCATGCAAACACCAATGCTATTTTAAGTAATACATATCTCATATAAGTATCCCCTCGGCAGTCCATGTTGTAACAGGATTGTCTGAGATCTGGCTTATACACAACAAAATTCCTTATTAATTATAAGCACTGAAAGCTGCATTATTAAAATGAGCAAAGTACACTGAAGTACATAGAGGCTGAACAAGGGACGAACTCCAAAGAGAGCTGGGGAAGTTGGCAGGTGTAAGAGAAGTGAAATCTTACAGAAGTTTGGCCAGCCCATATCAGGTCTTTCACATATTTAAGTAGCCTTTCTTCTGTTTTTTATTATGTAAAAATTCCAAAAGTGTGAAAAATGGATATCCTCAGCATGGAGAAGAAGGTTTTATGAGCAAATGTCTCTGATGCTGAATAGGGGACAAGGTAAGAACTACTGTGTGCCCCCTCCTCTGTCCACAAAGGGCTGCTGATAACAGAGTGGTAGCCCTGAAAGGCTGTTAAGGAAGTGAGTGAGGAACCCTCTGCACACCAGGGCCCTTGTTTGTACCTGGTTATGTTTAGCCATGTTAAACCTAATTCCCAACATAATTTTCTTGGTTATACTGTGGGGATAAAGGGTCTCATCAGCACCAGGGCTGTAGCCACAATATATGAAAGTAGTGATTAGAACAAGGGATGAGAGGGTGAAACCCAAGAACAGTCAGCCAAGGCCAAATCCCAGTTTAGTTTAAAGGCCTTGGGACAGTCACCTTTACTTGAGAAGACAGGAGCAGACAGATTCCTTTTGCAGAAGGAATATGCAAAATAGAGGAAGATGCAATGATGCCACACTGCAATACATTCCCATTTGTGCAAACCTTTGACTCAAGGACTTCCTGAAGGAGAGTTTGTATCTACAACTTACTGTGAAATACCTCTTGATGAACTTCTCCATAAAAGCATCCTTTTAGAGCTCTCTAGATATGAGGTCACACAATTTAATAAGAGACTGCATGAAGTAAAAGTACCTCCTTTATTTGGAAAAATCCTACTACCTGATGTCTTTGCTGACTGCTCCCTGACTTTTGATTTGAATGAGCAATCCTTCCCTGTTCACCTTTCCATGTCTTTCATGGCTCAACACACAGCTAGCATGTGTCCTTCCCAATGACCTCTTTTCCATTCTGAAGACTACATCATCTGTCTCCAGTCATGTGAAAGCTGTTCTATACCCTTGATCATTTTTCTTAGCTTTTTCAAATCTAGCTGGTTCATGTTCCAACTGAGATGCAGACAGTATTTAAGATCACTGTATATTCTGAGTTGGAAGACAACCACAAGGACCATCGAGTCCAGCTCTTGAATGAATGGATCCTTCCATGGTGTCTTTTCTGAGTAACAACAATTAACTTTAATACTGTGTTGGGGGTTGAATAATTTTTTTTCTTTCTTTTCCTTTCTGTGGAATTTTTTCCCATTGTTATGCTAAGGACTTGTGGCTACAACTTAGTAATNGAAGTTGTTGTTGTTTTCTGCTGTTTCCCTAGTTAGATATATTAGTAAAGAACTGTTATTCCTATCTCCCTATCTTCTGCCTGAAAGCGTCTGATTTCAAATTACAGTGATTGGAAAGGAGGGGGTTGCGGTCTCATCTCGGGAAAAAGGGTTCTTGCCTTTCCTTAGCAAATACCTGTCTCTCAAACCGAGACATGCTGCTTACATATTATCAGGGTTTTTTTTTCCCCTTGTGTGCATTGTGTTGGTTTTTAACTTTGAATTTGACCTCTCATTTTCTTACTCTCACATTTTCATATTTACTCATTTGCCACAGAAAGTGTATTCCTTATTACAGATTGAAATCAGAGTAATTGATCTAAAGTTTCCTGGCTTTGTCTTTCTCTGTTTTAAAACTGGTTTTGCTTTTGCTGTTTCTCAGTCATCTGCATCAACATAATCTTAAGAAACAGAAACATTGCAGATCATCTCAAATCTGCAACTTCAAATTTGCTGAAGTCCGGTGGTCCTGACAAAGAAATTCTTATTCCTTCATCAGTTCAGTAAAATGCCTTCTACTCAAAGTTCAGCTCAAGAGAATTGTTTTGACTTACTCTACACAAAGAAGGACTGTAGGATAGTAACATCTTCTCCAGGCTCCTCCATCCTGAATACCAATACAGATTTTCTACTGTGGTATTCTCTTTGATACATACCTTTGTTAAATCACACACCTCTATCACTTACACACCTACTGCCTTTAACATACTTGGAGGAATTGTTATCGTTACGTTTTGTGGCTTAAAAAGTTGTTTCTTTATTTCTTTTCTGGACTGTCTCAGTCTCATTTTCCATGCTATTTTACTATACACACTTGGATACAATTGACACTTTTGGAAGTCTTTACCTCTTTAATAGTCTCCTTAACACCTCTGTTTAAGGATTTCAGCTTAGTACTTTTTCCAGGAAGGATTAAAATTAACAAAACAAAACTAAGTATGCTTTTGCTTTGAATCTACAACGCTGTGGATTCAGATAATCACCATGCTACCTGTAAGATTCTTTTAAAATTGTTTCTTCATATTTAGATAATTTCTTACTGAATTTAGACACTAAATAGTAATATAATTATTATTTCTCATCATATTATTTTTATAATATTATTATGACAATGCCATTTCTGTTGCTACAGGAGTGCCAGATTTGAGTCTATTGTGATCATTATTGCACTGTAGCTCTTTCAGGGTGGTGATTTGAACCTACCTTGTGCATTGTAAGATAAGGTTTTATTTTTGTGGGTTCTCTTCTCTCTACTCCCTTCCACTCTGTGAAATCTTGGGGTCTGTATCAAACCCTCCTGTGACAGTTATCTAGTGTTTGTGGGCATGAGCCACAAGGGCAATGTCCTGCTTATAGAAACTCCAGACTGTCAATCTGTGCATGTGAGTAAAATATATGAATGTACGGATCCACTACTCTTCCCAGAGTAACAGCTGAACTCGCGTTATATGGATAATAATGAATCCTAGGTATGAAGTGCAGTTCATGCACCAAATAGTCAGCTGCTCCAGAGAAGTTCCTTCAGAGCAGCTGCAACAGAACTGGAGCATTTACAAAAGTAATGGGTGCAGACCAACATCCTAATGTGACAAACACGAAGTTTCAATGCACAGAACTCACCAGTTGATTGCAGAAGCTCCTCGGTGGCGTGGTAGGATGGATGGATGGTAAATAATAGAGCCATGTTTTGGGCAGTTAATAACATCCATGGGGATAAACTGTGTACAGAATGGAAGGACATTTAACTCTGCTCCAACTGATTTATAGGCTGCAACTACTTCCTCAATAGATTTGCCTTTAGCTCTCCATTTGGGGAACTTAAAAACAGGAGTGCCATCCTTCTCCGCTGCCAGTGCTGCAGGGCAAGAACAGGATTAGTTTTTTCATTTTGTGTTAAAAATTCAATCTGAAATGAGAGACATATTGCATGGCAACTCAAGCAGATCATCAAGAATGTGTTTGCAGAGTGCCCTTCTATATGCTGTTTAAAAACTTTTGTGCTTTGTGGAAATATTTTATTCATTCTGTCTTTGATTCTCATTCCTACAGTTTACGTCAATCCAAACTTACAGTTCACTCATTACTTGGCTAGTAAGTACCAATAAAAGCAGAAAAGACATGTATTCTTATTTTACTTTCCCTTTTTGTCTGTGAAATTTGATCTTGAGCTTGACCTGAAGCATCTTTAGCCTGTTGATTTAAGTCATAAAGTACATACTTATTTAAATGTCATTCCATGTAAGTTAGTGTGTACTGAAGTTACTTTTAGAAATAAAGACTGTAGCTGTTTGAGGGCACAGAAAACTTAAAAAGACTTGAGAGGTAAGCTTTTGAGTCATCTGGAAGTAAAAGGAAGTGAAGTTATCCAGTAATTTAATTTCCTTTTTTTTCCCCCAATCAGGAGAGATTGGACTAAACTAATCCGGCAGTTTTAGTTAAAATAAATATATGATTGCAAGACTGGAAGATTTACTTAGTTACATTTGTTAGTGTAACAACTGTGCAAGAATAATTTATATAATGTAAACAAGTTATGCTACATTGTATATAAATTTTTTATATAACGTAATCCAACTAGACATGGATAATAAATTTTGTGTTTTCTAAGCTCATAGTTGCCTTCTCTAATTCTTCCAAAGTGTGATTAAATCTTTTAATGCGGCAGAATTAAGAATTACATGCTAGTCTGTGAACATCACAGCTCTGGCAAAATTTATGTTTCATTCTTCCCACATGAGACTTTCTGTAAAAACATGTCCGGACCACACCAAAAAAAAAAAAAAACACCCCGCAACAACAAAAAAAAAAAAAAAAAAAAAAAAAAAAGGCCCCAATCTAAACCAAGAGAGAAATGAAACAGCTCATGGAATGTAGTTTTAATTTAAGATTATCCATAAAAATACATTCCATTCTGGCACTTCTATTTGCTGATCATATTAACTCAGTCTTTGTGTCACTGAAACAAAAACCAAAGAAAAGTGACAATTCAGATGGTTCCAAATTAGTTTCTTTGCCATGCTGGGTTCTGAGTATAATAAGTGCAATTCTGAATAAGCAAAACTTCTTTCTTTAGTAAGCCTAGAAAATTCTTATGCACCTCAACAGTGGAAGAAGGGAGAGCAAAACCTCCTCCAACCTTTTGGATGTGTTTTCCATAGTCCAGTGGAAGAGAAATAGGCTCTGCAGGTACACTGCTACATACAAACTTGTCAAAAAGGCAGAAAGCCAGCGATAAATAATCTTATCTCCATGCCTTGAGTGTCCCAGCCAGCACAGTGAAGCAGGTGACAAACATTAGCACTTGAATACAGGCTCGGCAGCTCTTTGCTCTAAAATACAGATCTTTCTCAGCATTATTACCTCTAGGGTGTACATTCAAGTAAGATATCCAGATTAATTTTGTTTTTCCAATATCTTAATAAACACCCCTGCATGTTTAGAAATTACTTTAAAAGTTGCTTTTTTAAAGTAGTGACAAACTGATGTGGTTAAGCTGGTTCTGGGACTGGTGTTTGTTAAAGCATAGTTCTTGTATTGGATCTAGTGAAACTAAGGCAATATATGCAAGTCATTCCCATATAGATACAACCTTCTCATGAAAAGGCAAATTTGTTATGTATACCTGTAATGTTAACGTTTGGATTCAGGTTACACTTACCCAAAGGATCAGCTTGTCCATTCTTGTCAGGTACGGTGAATACACCCACAACTTTATGTCCCTCTTTTCTCAGGTTGTTATAAACTTCTTGTCCAAAAATACTTTGACCTATAAGGGCTAGCTTTAGCTTATGTTGATAAGCCTGGTGAAAAAAATGGAAACAAAACATGTTGTAGATGCAAAGAAAATATGTTGTTGCTTACACTTCTGTCTTGCTCTCTCTCTGTCAATTTTCAGTTTGATTTAAAATGGAGTAGTCTTTTCTAACCTAATGACCTTTGAAAGAATAATAATAAGTTTTTTGGGATTAATGACAGGCAACATACAATTCAGAGATAGTATACTTCACATGAAAGTATCATCTGATACTGTCACTGATGTTTATATAGCTTTTTTAGAATTTTCATTGACAGACCCACTGCTTCTTATGAGAAGCTCCATGATCTTATCCATAGTCAGAAATGAAAATATATCTTTTAAAACATACATAAAACATTTTTCTAGGCATAATTTATGTGGCTGGAACATGCCCTCCAAATGCCTGTAATTAAACAGAGGTATATTATTTGTGGTTAACATGTATAGGCTAAAGAAGACAAACTTGAATTGTTTCAGCCAAGTTAAAGGTGATGATCATCCATTTGATCCTCCTATAAGCAAATAAAGGTGCTAAAGGTGAGATTCCCTTGCTGGACTTCTACTGCCTGCTGCATGTGGATCCCAGTACACTGGACGTGATTTAAGCTTCCTCAGGCTGAGCAGGTGCAAGTGACGACCTCCACTTTTTAAAAAACTTATGATAGTTAGAATAATAACACTACTATGATATCAGAATATCTGATACTGCTGTTTTTCAAGTGATTGCTTCCTGAGAAAACTACTTTTTCCTTCAGAGTCCTTTTAGATTTATGTGACAGTTGTGGTCTTCTCCCACCCTACCTCCAGTCCCGCACCTCTAACACCTCCTTTATCCCAGAACTAGTACTCCTGTAGCTGCATTAGGGTACTGAAGTAAGCAGGCACCAACATAAAAAAATGTGGCTTATTCTTAACTGGATCTATTCACTGGTCTAGTTTATAGCAGTGCCATGAGTCCTAACATAGAGCCAGTGGAGGAGCAGGAATGAGTATGGCAGAAGGGTGGAACTGTCTGTATATGCTCTATCTTTGCATTTTTAGTCAGCTTTCGGAAAATGAAAACTGGAAACCTTTGACAAACAAATGGACTATCAGACCTGGTTAAAAAGGAAAGGTCCACGCAGAATAAACAGAAAACTTACCTTCCTCAAAGCTGAACCTGGCACAAACTATTCCTAGACTCAAACCATACAGATCCCTCCTCTTAGGAGGCCTGAATGAAAGACAGGAAATAAATCCACACACTCCCCACTTTTGTTCTTAACTTCATTTTTCACAACTGGACTTTTACTTCCATTTTTTCCTTAAGACTTAGAAGAATCAAGGCATTGTATGAATGTCTTAACCACTGATATTTGTTTCACTTTTAAGTTGGTGCTTGTTATGTTTATCTCCTCCCTTTTCTTCCCTTTCTTAGGGTGCTGGGACATGAGGATACTTTGACTGACTGGGTTATTGATTTGGGGATAAGAAATGGTCTGCACTGCCCAACAGATCATATGACAAAGAAAAATGTCCTGAAAAACAGGTTACTCAAAACCACAATCCTCTGCAATTAATTTTACAGCTGACATATTATGGATGTGTTTTCCTGGTTTCAGGTTACATTTTTGTTGTGCAGTTGGCTTTAGAAAAGGAAGTTATGAGTTGGTAGGTTCCATTATAGGAATATTGAAGTGTGCTTTTTATTTCTATTTATATAAAACAATAGGAAATAATTATTTGTACCAGAGACAATATTTTCCCTGAGAATGAAACTGCATAGTAAAAGTGTCCCGTATTGCAGCATTACTCAGCACTAGTGCCACTGCAGTAGAAACAAGCAGTAAGATGGAAAGGTGGACATAACCCAGGCCCTTGCAAAATCAGACTGTTATAATTGGCTGGTAAAAAATGTTTGTGAGACTGGTGACGATAATACTACTAACCAACACTGCACTGCTGGCAGCTATATCTCAAATAGTCCACTGTTTTGTTCTTAACAAAGACAAGACCTCCTTGTTCTGAATTACAATTTATCCTTGCAATCCTTATTCAGCAAGGCCAAACAGATGCAGGTGGTGCTCATTATCAATGCTTTATGACAGATGTCTTTACAGTAGAAATGTTGCTGCACTAGAAAAAGCAATTATTAGATTTTCCCAAGTATTTTAACTAGAGCAGGCAAACTGGAGAAAGATTAACCTGCTGGATCACTGAACATGTTTGGCATGGTATGAAAACCTCTGATTTCTGGACTGTGTTAACTAGTGCCCAACTAGTATATTGAATAAAGGTTAAAAATAGTCCAGATGAGAATTAATTATTCTACTTCTGTCCTTTCATTAACATCTCTCAGTAAGAACACAGGACTGGAAGGGATCTTCTTAGCTAATAAATCTTTTCCTCTGCCATCACAAACAATCATGATTGCTTTTATAAATCTACCTGACGTCCTTTTCAAAGCACTTTTAAAATATTCACTGCTGTACTCTGCTGCTTTTCTGATACTTCAACAATCTTCTTGTAATTTTAAGTCCAAATTTATCACCATTTAAACAGTTACTTTTTAACAAAGAGTTTATTCACAAAGTGTTAATAACATATGCACACTCTATTCCTAGACTTTCAGTTCATGTTGCCCGGTGAATAAATCTGATTTTCATATTACATGAAATGGTATGGCAGTTCCAGTTCCAAATCACAAGTCACTGTAAATCAACATACTTTCAGTAAAGCTACATGTTTAATTTGTGCTAGGTGTGGAACTGAATCAACAAATGGTGAGAACCAGAGAACACAGTCCTCAAATGAGGTACAAATAAAAAAACTTCACCCAGCCCAAACTGAAATTGGAAAGACTGAGAAGATTGCAGAGTGAGAAAGTTTGTAGTGCACAAAAACATTAGCCTGGCAGTAAATCAGCTTTGCTGTCTCACAGAAAGTAACTCAAATGGGAACTGATGGGCTGGTTTCAATCGCAAGATTGATCTGGTAACTGTGACCAGTGATTCTTGAGTTCTCTCTCCACTGAATGGTACAAAAGTATGGCATGACATCTGATCAGACTGATTGTGTATTAACATTCATTGCCAGCAGTAGAATGCAGGAGACAAACCCACAAGTCAACCACAAACAGGATTTCTACTGCATAATAAAAAAAAAGGGAAAGAAATCTGTGCGGAAGGGCTTGTTTACTCAAACCACAAGTTCAGTCCTTCATTTTTTGTTTTATTTGCAAAATTACAGTGAAACAAGTGCATGAGATGTTATAGCCATTCATATTTTCTTTTGGAAACTCTCCTTAAGCATTTTTACCTAAATGAGTCAGATCGGTGGAAGTGGGAAATTTCTGTAGAAGAATTCAATGTGGACATAATGCCCAATTAAAATGGAAAGTTCTGTAAGATGACACAGAGAAGAAAATTAGTTTGGTGTTTTCTATGCTACAGAAATGGGACATTTTGGTCAGTGTGCCATCGCTAGCATTCATCATGAACCTTTACAAAGAAACTTTCTTAAATAACTCCAAAACAATCTTAGTTTTGAATAATTTGGTCGATGGATACTCCATCATTATCACTAACATACACAGAGATTAAACTTTTTATTGTTTTTGACAGTGATGTTAAGAGATTATATTGGACTTCTTTTGCAATTGCCTGGCTGACTATGAAAGTGTAGCATGCATGAACAATGCATGAGAAGGTTAATGGTCATGTAGCACCAGAGTGGATCTTTTGCTGCACTTTTGTAAGATTACCCAATTCCTAGTTTTAGTAAACAATGCAGTTCAGGTGGCTTAGAGAGATCTGTGGCTAATCATAGAATAATATAGTTATTATGACAGCGCTGCCAAAATACAATATTTTAGAAAATTAGTTTTCACTCTAGTGTAATTCTGTTGATTTCACTGTCTGAACTTTTAATTTCTTCTTTAACCTTCTATTTTGTTTATAACGTAACACAGATTAACAGTGATTATGTTTCTTTGACTCAAGTACTCATGATTTGAATGAAGAAAATAAAATAAAGGATAAAGAATGATAAAATAAAATAAAGCATAAAATCCGAGAAGTGTTTGTACAAGCAGTCTTATCTTGAATGCTCAACGTGTCTAAAAGCTCACTTGTGTTTCACCACCTCAATACAAAAGCATGGATTTAAGTTCAACTTCTGTATTTTAAAATTCTGTCCATATGATCTCTTGATACCATATTGAAATTTATTTTAAAATAGCTCATTAAAAGTTAAACAGTATTTTAATGTTTGACTCCATTCTGGTTCTCTTTTCCCCTTGAAGCACTTAAAGAAAAATAAAACTAACAAATATATTTAAGTACTGCATAGATGGCAGCCTGACAAATTCTGGTAACTATCTTGTCAAGTTCTAGTTCCTAGAAATGGGACATAAGTCCAACATCTACATTTTCTTCTCTAAGAAGAGTTAAAGTTACAAAATCTCTCCTCAGGAGAATATTTATTTTTTGGATAAAAATAATTTTCTGTTACTGCCTCTTTTCTATGTGCATCTAAACTTCAATTGGTTATCAGCTGCTAATTAAATTTCCTGAAAATTAAGATTTTGTTACTGCTACTCTGGGTACAAACCTTACTATCGAAAAGATTACAATATTTTACTTCATTTACATAAGAATTTAGTAAAGCTAAAAATATTTGAATGTTACATATTTTTAAAATTATCATAGAAAGATGCTTCTTTTGAAAAGCAGTACTGCAACTTTTTTCTATTGAGATCCTCCTGCATGTGATAAATTCCAGTCCTTGCAAATAGAAACCTATAGTAGAATCCCGCCTCCATCTACATACACATCCAGGGCAATGTGTTCCCACCGTTCATTCATCCTCACTTTTCTTGGCACTGCTGGTTGTATTTCCAAAAGGCTTGTGTTAAATCTCCTTATTCTAATGCCTTCCATGAAGATACCTTCGGAGGACTGCTGTCCTCACACAAAACTGAACAGCCAAACAATGAACAATCTCTAGGGAAGAAAAAAATCCCCCAGGCCTCATTCAACTTTGCCAGACCTGCACATCTGGACAATTTGGACTGGACAAGGCTTTCAGGGAGCGGTTACTTGCATGAGTTCTGCAATCTATATATGTAACGAGACATAGAGAATGGCTTCAAACAAATGGTTAGAGCTGTAAAAGACTAAATCATGGGATGCAGAGGAATTTAGGCCATCAACTTCAACCCTGAGCAGCCCCCACCATCCCCGAGCTATGAACTGGCAATGAGACGGTCACAAATTAAACAGGCCAGAGCGGGGGGCTTCTCTCTGGCACTGGGAACGAGCATGGTCCCTTCTAACTGAGAAGACAGCCTTCAGCTTCTCGCAGGGAAAACCCAGCATGAGGGAGGCAGAGAACGGCTGCATCACATTGTTCATGACACGCGATTACGGGGCACTACCACAGCACCGCTGTGCAGCTTCCAGGCACATCCCTGCAAGATGCAGCGCCCAGATGATGGCTGCGATCCCGCTCGCGAGCAGCCGGGCAAGATGCAGCCTCTGCACCCACACCGAGTCCTTTTCCGACCCTGCCGTGCCTGTACGCGCTTTGCTAAATCCTCGGCACAGACAACACTCATCACAACCTGGAAAAAAGCCGCTCCCGCCAGCCCCCTCCTTGCTCGGCCCCTGGTTGCCCCCGACCGGTTCGCTCCGGGCTCGGCTGGGCGCAGCACGGCGGGACCCGGGTCCGCGGCCGCCCCTCCCGCGCCACTCACCGCAGCCGTAGTGCAGATGGTCCGCAGCAGCCGGGGGCCTGCCCGCAGCATCTTGCGGCCGTCCTGCCAACACCGAGCCGGCTCCGCGGCCGCGGCGAGCTCCTCGTCTGATGCAAC
>VXBI01007304.1:379255-404397 GCA_013397375.1 Toxostoma redivivum
GTGCGGGGCGGGGCCTGCGGGGTGCGGCGGGAGCCGCCTCGGAGCGGGGGGAGGCGCGGGCTGGGCAGCCCCTGCTTGCCCCGGACCGCCCCGCTGCATCCCCGCCGGGAACGGAACGGAGGGAGGGAGGGAGGAGAAGGAGGAGGAGGAAGAGGAAGCAGTCCCGGGAGCTGAGCGCGGTCGCCTCAGCGAGTCCCCCGCGGACCCTGCCCCGCGCCCCAGCCGCCAGCCCGCCGCTGATGCCCCTGCGGCCCGGCCTGCGGGGGTGGGCGGCTGCCGTGACCTTCTTTGCTCTCACCGCCCTCTCCGTAGCTGTCGGGGTTGTTTTGGGGTGGGGGGAGTGGCTTTTTCAGCCCTTCATCCTGTGCTCCCTCGGGGGAGTCGCCCGCGGTGCCCCCCGTGCGGCTGGCAGGGCCAGGCTCCTTGTGCCACCCTCTCTTCTCTTGCACGAACAGGGCTTGTCGTGGGAACCGTCTTTCTTTCCTTCCCGGGCATTTCTCGTGGCTCGCAAATTTTTGCAGTGGCTTCGTTGGTTGTCCAGAGAAGTCACATCAAGATATGTTGTAAGCAGTTAGTTGTACTCAGCTTTCATTGGTAAAGGCTCTCTGTCACGGGAGGCGGGTGATCACTTGCAGTTTCACCTTTAAAGTATGATTGAATAAGATCTTGCGATGCTGAAGTCTTTCACGGTGGGTTCGTGTGCCAGTCGAAATCCACGTTTTACTCAGCCTGTGGAGGTGACCTAGTTTCTAAACAGGGAACTTATATGGTTGTCACACTGTAATACACACTGTAAATTGAACTGTGCCAAATTAATTATACCAGGTGTTGCTATGAAATATGTCACTCATAGACCAACTGTTTCACATACAGTGTTATCCCAAGGGATGATACTGTTTATGCCATGTTCATTTAGTCTGGATTTCGGTGCAAACTGAAGCTGTCCTGGACAGAGCTTTTTATCAGTTCTCTAGTTGTGGAAAGTGTAGCTTTTACTCAAAGTGCCAGAACTCTGCTAGTTTGACATGAAGTGCAACTCCAAAAAACTGATGTGACTTAATATGCCCTGCTATCACCATCTCGAGGGTGAATAAACAGGCTGATCTTCCATCCAGAACAGCACACAGTGTTCTAGAGAAAAGCCAAAGAAAAATCGTGCTGCTTGAAAGGCATTCTTTGTTCTTGTCTGCTTTCACTTTGTATCATTACCATTTAGCAATTACAACTTTCTCAACCAAAGACATAAGATGCTAAGTAAGTTTGTTACATCTCTGTCCTGGATATGTATGGCTATGGCACTTGCAAATCCTGCTGCCGATGAGTTAATTGAATACTGATATAAAGAAGTTAAGATTAAGTTGAGGGATCTGTGCTGCTCAGTTGATCTCTTGCACTGTTCCAACTATAATGCTTTAGTTTTATCACCTGAGAAAAAGCTGAATCAAACTTTATTGTAAACACATTATACCATATGAAGTATGTATGCTTGTCTGAAGAAAAGGATATCTGCTTTCTATGATTTAATTTTCTTCCTCTGTGTGAGTCAGTTTATTTAGGAAAAATGTTCTGCATCTTAGAAAGCTTCCCTCATCTGCAAGTAATTTTTTATCTGTGCAACTCTGCCTATCTCTGGCTAGCTAAGAGCTTCCACTGTCTTGTCTCACTAAGAAAGTGAGAAATTATTCCTGCCTCTTATTTTGTAGATGATCAGTACAAGGTAGCAAATTGATGGCTATCAATGAGTAAGTATTTGGAAATATTTAATGAGCTGTAGTGTTGCTCAAATCCATCATTTGTCTGCTGGAAAGGTGACAGTCTGTGGATCTCTAGCAGAGTGCTGTTGCGAGGTTTTGTTTGAGAAATGCACAATGTTTTTGTTTCATAGGGAACTGATTTGAACAGCAGTGACAATTTCCTACTCTTGCATGACACTGAAGTTTTTTCTGTTCTTTCTATAAAGCCCCAGTGACTTCAATTTTTTTGTTCTTAGTTTGTCTTTTATGTGAAGGGAGGAGATGTGATTGGGAAAGTATCAGAGTATACCTTTTTAGTGTCTCCCCTTCTCCAGATTTTCTAGCAGTAAAGCACTGAAGCTGACATAGTAGCTGATTAAAAGCCAGTTTGGTTTTTAAAAAAAACAGTAAAAACTGGTTTGCTGCAGCAGAGCTCACAGAAGATACACTGGAAAGAACCTGAAGGATGAGATGGATTTGATTGAACAGAATAGTATGGTGATACAACTTAAGGGCTACCCATCAGTGCCTGGAATGCTGCTGATAAAGAGTGTTTTGTTCACTTGCTTCTTCTCCTCCATGAAATTCAGTCTCCTGATCTTGACAAAGCCTATGCACTGTCTAGGCTGCAGATACTGCTAGAGCTCAGTGGCACTAATGCCATTAATGTGGGAGAGTGTGCTATGCTCCTTGGGTAGGCTTTGCAGTCTGCGTGCCTTTATAGCTGGCATTGCTGCTGCTTTCAAAGTACTATCTTAAAATTAATTCAGGTCTTCACTGCAGTCATTTCTCCTTCTCAATCTCAACCTAGTCCTTATCAAATACAAGTACATAGTCCTTATCAAATTGTGTTTATTCATTCCTCCCTTTCTCAAAAATCTCAACTGCCTGGTGCAGTTTCTCAGTCAGGTATTTTCTTTCTGCAAAAAATATTTCAATGATAATTGATTCAGCAGTGCTCTCCCACTGAAGTAGCCATCAGCTACCATTTGGCTCAATTTTTTGCCATGAGGATCAGTAAGAGGTAGAATGTGCAGAATAAAGGAATATATTATTTTTTACTTTCTAGGCCAGTCTACTTGCTGAAATGTGAAAAGGGCACATATAAAGCTACGTGACGGCTGAATTCTTGTCTAAGAAAAGTTCAGTTGTTCAGCTGACCTTCATTCTCTAACTTTTTAAGATAATTCTATTTTTAACAAATAGCAGATCACCACAAGCTGTTAGATTTGTTATCTAATTATGGGGAAGACACTTTAGTCTTCTGAAAAAGGACTGTGCTTCCTCAATGTAGAAGGCTTGAGCTGTAATCACTTACTCTGTGGTTCAGATTGTGCAGCTAAGTCAGTAATTGTGTATAATTTGGGGAGGAGTGGGGAACATCTTAATATGGGAAATAAAAAAGATTAAGATAGAGATCATGAAGCTTTATTTTGTACCAACTGCCTTTAGATTTGCTTTGCTACGTAAGACCACTGTTGCTGGTGTTTGACCGGCTGAATGTTGGCCTTTGAATCCATATGTCCCTTTGAACCTGCTTTCCCCTGACATTAACAGGACAGCTGTGCATTTCAAGGCCCAGTAGAAGAAAAATTCTGCCTGAGAAGGGTGAATTTGAAAGTGGAGGGGAATGACTAAAAGCCATAACCTTTCCATATAATGCTCAAATAACTCACTGAGAGGTGCCAGGGAGAAGAGGAAAGAGGATTGCTGGAAATTCAACTGCTACTCAGGCAGAAATGATTAGACCCATTGCCTCAAAGTTCTTATATAAATGTATATGTACTGGTTCAGCTGGTGGGTAGGGTCACCTGCTGTGTTACAATTTCTACAGTAATTTCTCTGCTCAGCACCTTATGTGATTGTTAACATCTTAGTTTAACAATACATGTGCCTTTAAAAAATAATTTTCTGCATACTGCTTAGGTCTCTGTTACTCTTCAAATAGTATTTGAATTTCTTTTAAACCAACACTAAGTTACAGGATTGTTTTTTTTAAACAAATAAGAACTTTGTATTAAATCTGCATTTTATTAAAGGAAAATGACACTGCAAAATAAGGAATATAGGACTAAAGTTAAATAGCAACAGCTTAAATGTTTTTTAATAACATTTTTTGATGTTGCAGTTTATTGAATCATCTGTAAAACTGTACAAATGTTATCAATTCTCAGAAATTCATGCTGAAGTGCAGTTGAAGAATTATGGAAAATTTCTTGAGGAATATACATCTCAGCTGAAGAGAATTGAAGATGCTTTGGATGACTCTGTTGGAGATGTTTGGGACTTCAGTCTTGATCCCATTGCTTTGAAGGTCTTCATATATTTAATACACATTGCAATTATTACTTTCCTAGTTTGTCCATTCCTTCAAGAATGTTCTTTTACTTCCTCAGAAGTAAAAGCTTGATGCATTTGTGCTCTTTAAATTTTGACTTTTGTGTTAGAGAAACCTATCCGATACTATTTTAATTATCATATAATTAATATACTGGTGCATATCATATGAGAATAAATTTTCATATTATTATTTTCTAGTATACTAGCAGAAGTTAAATTAATTTCTAATTCTTCATGTGTTGGGAAGGCTGGTTTCAGTAGACTTCTTCCCTGTGACTGTTCGTGTTTTTATCTGGGGGCTGGGGTTGCAGGAGAGCTCACTAACAGTTGTAAAACTGCAGAGTGAACTGTGTGCGTATTTATAGGTTGTGTTTTGACCTAATGGCCTTGGCACGGTATTGGCTGTTTTCTTGGTCACAAATTCTCTGTTCTCTCTGGAGCATTAGCTTTTCCTCTTTACTGAATTTGCAGACATAATTTAAAAGCGCTTTTGTTGCCATATGAAACTTGTCTGTGCTGAAGGTGCACTCTCAAGCAATCATCTGTCTGAATAATTTGAATAAATTATGTGTAGGGGCACCTACACATGTATGCATGTTTATGGACTAGTCAAAATCAGGCTGACTTAAGTACAAATTGTCAGTACCTGCATACAAATATATTTTCTGCTTCCTATTTCTGGCATTTGGGATTATTAATTCATGTTTTAGTTTTCCTGAGCTGTTTTTCTCCTACATATGCCATAATGACCATGCTTTTACTTTTCAAGTTTTTTAAATAAGTTTTTGTAAATTCTATGTAATATGCCTGCTGTTATATTTCCATGTGAAGGTGAAGAGTGAAGGATTCCTGCAGTACAGTTACCAGTAATGTGCAATTGTAGCTCTCTCATTACTAACCCTATTTGAGATTAAACTGGGGGAATTACTTGCCTAGTTGGATAAATGTATTTTTGACTAATGTTTTCTAAAGTTGCTGATTTGTTGTTTCTGTTTGGTTGTTTAGTGTTTTTTTGTTTGCTTTTTGTTTTNACGTAGGTAAGTACCTCATGGCCCTTGTGACCACAAATGACAGGAGGATGGTTAGTGGGAGCTTTGCAGCTGTCCCTGAGCTCCAGACGGTCGCAGAGCAGGGCCGGCTCCTCGCACCGCTTCCTTCCTCCAGCACGCCGAAGGGGAAGCGCTGGGGCGGCTGCGGGGGCTGGCACGCTGTAGCCGGCACAGCTCCCCCTCCTGCCAGCAGCCTGCCCCGGGCGCGGGGCCCGTGTCACAGGCACTGGGCTGGGGAAAGGTAGGAAAAGTAGGAAAGTCCTCAAAGGCCCGGTGCGTCCGAGGCCGCCCTGCCTCACCAAGCACGACCGGCTCAAGCTGCCGGGGGTCTGAAGGAGGAGTGGGGGGAGCGAATCCCTGTCCTGCCCTGGCCAGCCGCGGGCACTCGGGCAGCGCGTCCCGCCCTGCCGGGCCTCCCCGCACTCTCCCCGAGCCGCTGACAGTGCCGACCCTCGGGGCGGTGGACGGACGGACGGAGGCAAGGGAGGGAAGCAGGGAGGGGCGGCGGANAATTTTAGCTTTTGCCGTATGAACAGTCCTCCCTACTGGAGCTCATAAAGACAGAAAACAAGGTAGGCACTTTATGCTTAAAGGAGAAAGAAAAGTTATTCAATCTCAACCCAAGCCCTCTAACTGTGAACTTGTTTGTAATCTGTGTGATTTTTTTTTCCTCACTTTGAGTCTAGGTTCTAAACAAAGTTATAACTGTGTATGCTGCTCTTTGCTGTGAAATCAAGAAGTTAAAATATGAGGTAAATTCAGCTGACTTTTATTATTGTATATGAAAAGGTTTCAGTTTGGCAAGCTGATACATATATTTATTTTTATCAGTAAAGAAACAAAATATGACTAAATAATTTTTTAGCTTGATTACATATATCCTATTTATTAAAAAACAAATTTCTGCTTTTGTTGTTAGGCAGAAACTAAATTTTATAATGGCCTCTTGTTTTATGGAGAAGGAGGTAAGTAGCTCCCTTTACTGTAAAAGTATGTAGTTTTGTATTTTTGCTTCGGGTTATGTTAAATGCTACAATAACTGTAATTTTATTACATGGATACATGCTTTCTCTGTGATGTGGACGAAATAGAAAACTTTGAGGGTATATGTTAGTGTCTTGTAGCTGTCCTGAGTTGGCTTAAGATGATAAGGTTTACCTGTAAAGCCCTGCAGTAAATATTCTTACATTAAATGGAAATGTTGTTGCAGCCTTAATTACATTGGAAGTAGGGAGTGTGAGGTTGCATTAAATGTCTTACATACAGCTTGTTTACTGCAGCAGCTATTTTGCAAGGTATGGCATTGAAAACGTTTTTCATAACTAAGCACATCCTAATCCAACTTCCTTTTGGGACTACAGTTGACACTGGTTGTAGTAAAACAATAAATCTGTGATTTAATTTTAATAAAACAATGAAACCATTAATAAATAACTTGACCCAAGTCCTACCCTCTGTACTTTCTTGATATTCCAAGATAAGTTGGAGTGTGTTGCTGTCACCTGCCTTTACAGTGCAGGTAAATCACACTACACGTTTAGACAATGGCATAAGATGGGCACAAGTAATTGTAAGTCAGTTCACAAATCATGAGACACTGCTTTAGGTGAAAGCTGATTTTTGTCTTGGAGTTGAACTGGTAACTCCTGAATGACTGGTCTTAAGCTTCCACCTTAAGGAATACTGGTGTAGAAATAAGCACAGATCTTGGTCATAAGGATTGAATATATTCAAGAGTTGCTTCAGAGACCTATCACCCAATTTTGTGTCTATTCCAGTAATTTGAAAGAGGAAAAGCCTTTGCATAGTAGTATTGTAAAAGGGCATTCTTAAAGCTTCTCAAGAGATGAGAGAGTGTGATGGAAATACCAGGGAATGTGAAATCTTTGAGCTTGGGACTGTTTATCATTCTTTTAAGTGCTATCTAAGATAACTGTTGTGGTTAAGGAGATGGCAAAGTGGGGGATTTGTGTGAAGTTTTTTGGTGTGTTGTTTTTTTTTTCCCTTTTTTTCTTAGCTGACTTGCATGTCTTCTCAGATACGATTTTAAATATTTTAAAGTCATATGCTACCAAAATGATACTGGGAGATCCCTCAGAATTTTCCATGTCTCTAGCATGAAAAAGTCAGACTGTAGCAGATTAATATATTAGAGCAGCAGTTTGTTCTTGATGGGTGTTGTGTAGGGAATGCTTGGAAATGGCAGGAATTGAGAGATTGGCCTTCTGAGGCTAAGTAGGAATGCAGGATGGTTGAAATTTAAACGAATACTGTGCTGGCTTTTTCCATCTGTGTAAAGAAAATTTTTTTCCCCATCTTGTTTTTGCAGTGGCTAGGACTAGTCTAGGAACTTCAGGTAGTTGGATAAGGGTTTTTTTGAGACATACATTGAGATTAAAGATCACATAAAATGTGTGAAGGGGAAGCAATGCAATGTTTACTATCCTGTCCCAGAGCTCCATGTTAAAGTATGGAGACTCCTTTAATCTCTGACAGCTGTAAAAGAATATGTTTTTTGTAGCAAGAAGGCAGGTAAACTTGTAATTTTACATGAGTTTTTCTTGCTCAGAGTAACCCAGAAGAAAAAATTTCAAGTCTATAGCATCTATCTGTTGTCACATTGAAAAGACAGTATTTTGTCAGGTGGTGTTCAAACCACTCCAGATGACTGAAACAGTTTGGCATGGGTGATGTAATTATTTTATTTCTGTATTCTGTGTTGTGCAGATAATGCTGTGAAGATATGGTGGTAAGCCTGTTCTTTTGTGCAGAAGGATATGTAGGAAAAAGAAAATTCTTTCTGGTTAATCATGTTGTATATTCTTGCAGTAAAAAAACATCTGGATGTTTCTTGCAAGATAAATACCTAGTATTTTCATGCAAATTTCTTAAAAATGTAAGCATATGAGGTTACATAATACATATGTTCTTAAAGAATTATGGGGTTTATTCTTTTTCTTTCAGATGAAGGAGACTTTTCCCAGCTTTGTATCTAATTTATAAACCATGTAGTTTTCAATTAAAAAGAAATTCCAAAAATAAGTTCATCTTAGGAAAGCAAAATTAGGATGTTTTGAGGCTCCATCAATACACTTATAGTAGTGCACTCTACTAGTATGGCAAATAAATGGCTTGGAGGGCAAGCTTCAATATTAGTTTACAGGTATAACACAAGCTTAAGAAAATGTTGACAAATGTTTCTCTTTTAAGCCACAGACTCCAGCATGGTGGAGGGAGATTGCCAAATACAGATGGGAAGATTTGTTTCTTTCTTGCAGGTAGAGTATGTTTTGATTGTATGACAGCAATTATAACCTTAATTTTACTTGCAAAATGGATTTAACAGTCTGCCATATCCTGTTTGCATTTTGCTGAAAGGCATAGCAGTCATTTGATATGTTACTATGTTTTGCGTGCAGACCTGTCACAGCCAGCTGATGTATCACACATTGTTTGGGCATTTTTTTTATACATCTTTCAGGAAATCTAGTGAGAGAAGGGATTTGAATTTAATTTAAAAGATTTCAGTAGGAGAAGAAAAATTGAGGTTGCTTTTATCTGATTTTAAAGATAGCTGGTTTTATGAGTTTGGTTAGTAAGTTCTAGTGTTCGTTGAACATTAGAAATGGGTTAATTGTTTTATATGTTTGAGGTTTTTTTAGCTGGTAGAAGAAAGCAAAATCAAAGTATGTACCTGAAAAAAATTGCTTATATCTCCTCCAAACATTTTTGGAAGAACACTTACTGCTTATACAGTTCAGTTGTTTGGGATCCTTTGCACGAAAACAGGATCTGTTTTTATTCTAAGGATTTCCTGTGCTCTTGGGTTTCAGTCTGTTGTGGAGTTTTTTGTCTTTAATATAACTTAAGTGACTGTCCCATTCCCAAAATGTTTCTATTTTTATGCAATGTTGCTTTTAATGAAGTAGCTGTGGTGAAGTAGAGAATATAGAGGTGTGGTCAGAGAGACTTCTAGTGAGTTAGCTTGGAGAAGTATTTCTCACAAGTTTGAGTTTTGCCTGGCTCTCGGGGTGATAAGGAGAAAGTTCCCAAGGTGATAACATTGTCAAAAACAAGTTGGAATTCGTGAAAAACAAGTTAAAAAAAAAATTCACAACAAAAACACACCTAGTATTTTTTCTGTGGGACACATCCTAAGAGATGTTTGTCCCAGTAAACCAATAAACTACAGTTCTGTTCCATACATCAGAACATGATTTAAATATAAGCTTTCAGTTCAATAAAATCAACTTCTTTTCCCAAAAAATAATCCGTATACTTTGTTGTTCCTTTATCTTTTTCTCCTTTTATTTAAATCCAATACCACATAGAGGAACTTCCAGAATGTATAAACAAAGTCTGGTTTAAGAAGTGCTAAAATTCCTGTTCTGATTGTGCAGCATGGCACTAATCATTTTCTGTGTCATGACAAGACAAATGCTGTAGGAAGTAATTTTTCAACTTCCTTTACCATGCTGAAGTGTAGTGAATTGTTAGGATCTGTTGGGTTCTCTTTCCCATTTTCAAGCTCTTTGTCTTATCATAGGTTTCATCTTTCATTCTCTGTTTTGCTTATGAAGTTTGTTCTTTTTCAGCAGTTGAATTCTCCTAAATCCATTCAGTGTTCTACATCCTTAGATTAGGAAATGCTGTTCTGGTCAGTGTTATAAGCATATCCAGGGGTGGTGTGGAAATACGAAGTTGACAAAAGGTGAAAAGTTGCTATGTCCATGTACTGGTTTATTGGCTCTTCTGGGCTTTCTGGATTAGCTAGATGCAGTAGCTTCAAACTTGCTAGGTCAAAAAATATTTAAAGACTATTTAAAAAATATTTAAACATACTATCAAAATGTGCTGTTGAATTGGACTACTTTCCAGAAATTTTAAAATGGCAGCTGATGCTGCCTCGCCAGGAAGCTTGATCTCAGTTGTCTATTAATCCATTCCTCTAGAATCTATTGGCTTATTTCAGCTGCATTTGTTAGGGCAGTACAAGTATAAGAAGTAATGTTTTGTGAAAACTGATGACTAAAGGAAGGCAGAAGCCTAAATAAAATCTATTTTTGATGGAGAGGAAGACAGAATTCAGCTGTTAGCCGGTCTCCTGGCAGGCTCACTGTTCAGCCAGTGTGGGCTGTCTGCTATAAAGCCATCTGTGTGCAGACTGGCTAGACCCATCACACACTGACATTTCTCTGATGGGATTTATAAGGTAAATTAATGAACAGATATTACTGCAGTTAAAGTAAACTCAGATTAATTTATCCTGTTGTTCAGGGAATGCCATGTTAAAATCCATTATAGAAACTAAGAAACTTCTTTTACATGGTCAGAGTTGACATGTTCTTACTCATTTTGTGTTACATAACCAAGCCTAAGTTCTGCCTTTGTCAGGCAAACCTTTCAAAGACATTGACTTTCTTTCTTTGTTTTAAAGCAGTAATCTGTGGCTTATCACTCTTACAGTAGGTACAGACTTCTGTGGAAATTTCTAATTTGAATTTGGCTATTACCAGCATCCAGCGTGTGACTCTTGAATCTAGTGGGGAAAAAGCACAGCCTCTGCTACCAGGAATATTGTCCCTGAAACTACTTGGAGTCTGTTGTCAAGTCACTTTTTGCTGTCTTTGTTAACTTGAACCGATAGTATAAATTGTCAGAGTTGTACTGGAAGCTTGTGTTTGGTAGTTTCGTAGCTTAGTCCAAGATCCTTTTTCAGAGCTGTAGATCTGTTCTCTGACTTTGGTTAGGGATATAGTTGGAGCTTTGGCTGCATATTCTGTGGTTTATGTTCAGTGTTTGTAGTGTAATGACAACTTGTGTGTGAGGAGGATCTATACATTTATATGCATTTTCATGTATTTCAGGAGCTGTCTTGCTTTGTTACCCGATGTTACGAAGTGGTGGTGAATGTAGTGCATCAGCTGGCTGCTCTGTATACCAGCAACAAGTAATTATTCTCTAAAATGCTGTATTGTTACTATGTAGAGTTAAATGTATAAAATATGAATGTTCTATTTAAAGCATGGTTATTTTTGGAATATTGTTGTCTAGAAATAGTATGCTTTGCTGTGCAAGTTTGGGTTTCATAAATGGTTATGGAAGTGATTTTGTTTTATTTTCAGAAAAAATAGTGCTTCTATATAATTTCCTTTGTGGTGCTGGATGTGTAGCTTGGACATGGCTTGATTAAATACAAAGTAATTTTATTCTGTGGGTGTGTCAAGGTTATTTGCATAACTGAATTGGGAATTCAGTTATGCACTGAATACACTTGGTGGTTTCAACCAGTCACATGCTGTATCTTTAAAAATACTGTGTTAAATTTGATCAGAGCAGAGATTTCACATAGCATATACTTTTAATCAGGTTTTGATGTTCTTTTGTTTCCTGAAGTTAGTCTGTTAATGAAGAAAAATGTACCCCAGGAAACAGGGAACACACCATGATACAGAACTGATAAATATGATCTGTTCTAAGGATTAAAAAGGCATTAAAATATTGATTTTATTTACAGGAATGCACCTAAAATTATAGAGACGTCTGGAGTTCATTTTCAGGTGGGAATAATTTGGAAATCTTTTGCTTGTATTAATATATGTTAAAGTCTTGATGATTAATCCTGAGAAAAACAGCATGAAAGTCACTTTTGAGTACAGCTTTCAATGTAAAGGTTTTATTTTATTAATCAGCTTTTTCTGGCCTTTATATGGGAAGACTTGGTGTCTCCATGTCTGGCATATTCTAAATTTCGTAGCAACAAAGTGTTTGCATGCTCTCGTGTTGCAATGTGTGCCTCTGCATATAGACAATTTTAAAAACTATGTCTTCATTGTCAAGGTCAAGGAATTCAGTTTGTGTATAGACACCCCTTTAATATTTCTTTTAATATTTTGTTTTCTACAAGTAAAATCTTTAAGCTGCCAAACCACAAACTCTCCTGTTTAACTCTCTAGCTGATACCTTGTTAGCTGAAAATATATTGAAAGGAACTGAAATTTTATGTGCCACATATGACTGCAGTAAACTTTCTAATAACTACAGTCCTTTTCATTCTTTTTTTTCCCCTTCACATACAGGCAATGTATGAGCATCTAGGAGAGTTGCTTGCGATCTTGATCACTCTGGATGAAATAATTGACAATCATGCCACACTGAAAGATCACTGGACCATGTACAAGAGGTGTGTCTCTGATGTGAAAAATACTCCCACAACCTAAAAGATAAAAGCATAAGCATCTGTATATGTTCCAAGAAAGTCAGTGTGGGAACATGGATTTTGGTAATCTCCCCAGAAATTTCAGTGAAGAGCAGGCCTAAGCTCCCACAGTGTCCTAAGGGCACCAGTAAATATTTTTGTGTGAGTATGAATGTTGCATTTTCAGTGCAGGGTAAGCATTTTGGCAAGCAATGTAATAGTTGGTGGGGTTTAAAGAATATTCAGTAAAAAATTTAGTTGTGTAAAGAACTGAGCTAAGACTATCTTTGTCCATACTGATCATGGGAATGAGTGTACAGCTTTAAGAAGGCATGGTACCTTAAGTAAAAGCTGAAGAGTCAACAGTTATAAAGGTAGCTGAATTAGTAGAATATTAACTCAATCCTTAAAAACCGAAATAAATGAAAGTTACTCAAATACAAATTGTTTCTACAGACCTAATGTATTTTTGTAGGTTGTTTGTTTTTTTGGTTTTGTTGGGTTTTTTTACTTCTGAGGTTGCTGCTAAGGGCAGGAGGGGGGAATCAAAATCCCTTATCAAAATAGTGTAGGATATGATAAAATTTTGACTGTGTTTTAAGTGTGCTGTATGTGTGTGTTCCACACCTACCCCTTACAGGCTGCTAAAATCTGTCCATCACAACCCTTATAAGTTTGGGATTCAAGAAGATAAACTAAAGCCATTTGAAAAACTGCTGTTAAAACTGGAATGCCAGTTACTTGATGGAATGATATTTCAGGTAATGAACTTAATATTGCCCAGTACGATAGAGGAAGCTTACATGAAAGTAACACTCTTTTCAGAATGATTGGTTTGTTTGTTTGTATTTTGTTTTTGTTCCGGTTACAGTGATGTGTGAATTTGGCTCTTGCATCTGTGCCTGAGAGAAAAAAGGCTCTGTTGTAAGATTGTTTCTTTCTCTTCTCATGTGCTTGAACTGTGCCAAGCTTTGAATGGTAGCAGTAAATGCTGATTGTTTTGCTGAACTGGAGAAACACAGACAGCTTGGCATTAGGACTGTGTATTATCAGAATTCTGCTTTTGTCCACATAGTAGGGAGCAGGTTTACATAGCATAGATCTTTATTTTAGCTGCAAATTAATTAGTTTCCTCAGTAATCTTTAGAATATGTTAAGTGTGACCTATCATTCCTTGCATATGAGACAGGTTGCTGTCATTAGAGACCACTGTGGTGGGACATACCCCTGAAACATGCAGGGGCACAGGTGGATGAGAAGGATTTTATTACATTTTTAGTACAGTTAAATTTAACATGTTCATACAAGAAGCCAGCTCTTTAGAAAAGTGTATATTACAGACATTGAAATGGGATGTTGTGGAATACAGGGCAGAGGATAATGTTGTTGAACCTGGTCAAAGCAGGGTCAGTTGCTCAGGTCTTGCCATAACATCTTAAATGGCATTAGGGAAATAGCGCTTGTTCTGTAAAAGCCTTCAAAAGGTAAGTAATTAAGCACAGTTTGGCTTATTCTTTCAAAGGACATTGCTACCAGCTATCCATTTTTCATGTTATATTTCTCTAATGCTGTATAAGTACAAAGCCTTCATTATAGGTTTGAGACATCAATAGGATTTGGCTGGAATTCATTCAGGAAGTTTCCCCTCCAAATGCCTCTTCCCAACAAAAAATCATTAAATATTAGATGCAGTTCTAAGAAATACTTTTCTAATCTCTTTGGAAAGTATGAAACGTGTCTCTATTTTTTGACTGTTGTGGGGTTTTGGGAGCTTTTTTAAACTGCCAGCAGTAGTGTGTGATTTTATGCTGCTAGGTCATGAGCCACATCCTACAAGTGACTTGTGTGTTAATCTTGCTTTAACGACAGTAACACATTATCATGTGGTAATACAAATATGCATCTAGTTTCTTAGCACTAGCTCATCAAATGATTTCTTTAAAAATGCTCCTTAAAGGAAATGGAAAAATAAATAGAATGTGGGTTTGAATGTCAAGTGTGTTTTAATATTTTCTGGTTTTATACTTAATAATGTAAGCATAGTTAAGAATCTGTATGTTGTAGAAGGTTAAGGCTTACTTTAGGTTAGTCTTAAATCAGTGTGCTCTTCCAGTGTTCTCTTGAAAACCTGTACTCTTTCAAGGTCCAAAACTCATGGCATTATCTTCATGTATTGATGTTTTTCCTCCTTTTTACTCAGGCCTGTATAGAGCAACAATTTGATTCTTTAAATGGTGGAGTGTCAGTGTCAAAGAACAGCACGTTTGCTGAAGAATTTGCTCATACTCTTCGTACAGCTTTCTCAAATGTCGAAGCCAAACTTGGTAATGCAAGCTCGTGCTTTTCCTGCCAGTTTCACTGTTTCTAAAATTGTTTATATTGTTTTTGTGGGACTAAAATTCACAAAGGTATTTCTTTTTCAGGTGAACCTTCAGAAATTGACCAGAGAGATAAATACGTGGGCATCTGTGGCCTCTTTGTACTGCATTTTCAGATTTTTCGGACTGTAGACAAGAAATTTTATAAGTCATTGTTGGATGTCTGTAAAAAGGTGAATGCTTTATTCTTTTGTCCTTCAGTAATGGAGTAGATAATTTCCTGAATTGCATAGTGTAGCACAGACTTGGGAGAAGAAAGAACACAAAAAAAGTCTGAAAACAGAGTTAAGAATTTTCTACTTTTGGTAATTCCCCCCTCCCATTTTCTTTTAAAGATGGTCTAAAAATTTGTGCACTCACATAGCAGCAAGGTAAAATAAACTTGCCATTTCTGTTAAAATTTTTCTTCTCAAGATTAATATGGCATTGAAGACAAAAAACTGAGTTCAGCTCTAGTGCTGAATAAATGCTGTGGGTTTTGACCATGGCTATAAACATTTGTTTTGGAAGACCTCTAAGTGCAAAGTTGAGTGGGACATTTTCATATTGGATGACATGAGGAAATTATTAAGTTCTCTGATACTGTTTGGAATCATTAAGAGTGATTATAATTTTGGCCATGATGTCCTTAGAGAACATCTAGGGAAACTTTTAACATCAATGTGATACTCTGTAAAAAACGGTTACACAGAAATAAACTGAACTGTGTTAATTGTGTTTATTCACAATTACTTGGTGATTATTTCACCCTCCTGTTTTTTTTCTTCCCAGGTTCCAGCCATTACGTTAACAGCTAACATTGTCTGGTTTGCTGACAACTTCCTGATTCAGAAGATTCCAGCTGCTGCCAAACTACTGGACAAGAAAAGTATTCATACAGTTAAAACACAAAGGGAGAACTTTCTACAGCAGAGGGCACAGTCACTTACCAAGTATGCTTCCTAAATACTGCCTCATGATGCTATTTGGCAAATAGTTTTTAAGCACATAGGCTTTTTCATTCAGTGTAGTAGCATATTGTGTGGTGTCTCTCAGTGGTGTTGGTCACTTGTTCCACTTCACTGCAGCAGAGTGCATGTGTGTGTGTGTGTTTTAGTGTTGCTGCAAAAATTTGGGTCAAAACTAAGCTGCTTTTCATGTCATGCTTTCAGAAAAATATATATTATTACTCCAAAATAACAATTTAATATTTGTTTCAGTTATTTCTGTTTCCATATTTTCAAATTCCCTTTTGTTTTTTTAAACTAGTGTCTAGTAACCTGGGCTGCTTTGTTTTCTATTAGGGCTCTCTGCTTTCTATGTGTTTATGGAGGTAAGTTACTAGTAGGCTTATAGTGGAGCTTTCATCTGCTTGGTGATGATACTTTCTTTGCAAGAATTTCTTTCTTTGTGACTGTTTTTATTGCTTGTTTAATGGTATTTGAAGAAAGCCTCTCTTGTTTTGTGTTCTGCATGTAGTGTGCAGCTCACTTCTTTCTCTTCTAAAATACACCTAAAGATGAGATGGAATATTTTTAGCTGTTAGTCTTAAGAACAAATGTCCTGCATAGGAAGATAATAGGGCTAAGTTTTGTATGTTTCAGAAAAAAACAAGAACGTGGAAACTGGGGTCTGTGGAATGGCAGTGAAAACTTAGATTTTGCACGTTGTCTTCAAACCCAATAAGCAAGCTGGCAGAACTGGGGAGATGGGAAGGAGAAAAAGCAGCTCTGCCTGATTCCCAGACAGATTATTTTCATTTCTGTCCTGATTTTTTTTTCAATCCACTTTTTCCTGGCCCTGGTTCTTTCCTGGGCTTTAATTCCTAGGTAGGGCATAATTACACTGCTGCTTTGCTTCTTGCCTTGAGCAGTGGTACAAGTCTTAAGATTAAGATAAAGTTCAGAAAAACATTCTTGTATTTGCATACATTTCATAGAAACATAGGATCATTTAACTTGGAGAAAGCCTGAAGGATCACCAATTATAACTCAGCAGTGCTAAGTTCACCCCTCAGCCATGTCCCCAAGGCCCACCTCTCCACATCTTTTTAAACACCTCCTGCAATGGTAACCCAACCCCTTCCCTGGACAGCCTGTTCTAGTACTTGATAGCCTGTTTGGTGAAGAAATTTTCCTAATATTCAATCTAAACCTTCTCTTGTGCAACTTGAGGCTGTTTTCTCTTGGCCTGTCACTTGGGAGAAGAGACCAGACCCCACCTCACTAAAATTTCCTTTCAGGGAGTTGTAGAGAGCAGTGAGGTTTCCCTGGGCCTCCTTTTCTCCAGACTGAACACCCTCAGCTCCCTTGCAGGCCTTATGCTCTTTCCCCAGCTTTGTTGCCCTACTTTGTACACACAGCTTTGAAGATATTGTAATAAAATCCAGATTTTGTATCTGCTGATTTGAATTGTGCAAATAACTTTTTCTTGCTTGTTTACAAATCCTTGCACTGTCTTCGTTCATTGGATTGTTCCCTAAATACGAGGACTCTTTTTAAAAGTGAAATTTTTGGTAACAGGATCAATGACCTAAATACTTTCTTGCTACAACTGCTGGAAGAAGTTGTATTACTGTGTCACAATTCTCTATTTAATTTTACTTGGCAATTTAACTGCAACTAATGTAACTCAAACATATAAATTTCTGTAGAATTATGTTACTTAAGAGCAGTGCAGTCTGGCATTGATGTAATGACAGGTTATATTTGTTTGTGTGTGTGTAAGCAACAGAAATTCAAACTGGGATGAAAAAAGTATCTCCAGTGTTGGACTTTTCTGTCTCGTGTTTAAAAGCATTTTCTAACAGTTTTATGTAGCCTTTTAATTTAAGGAAGTGTAGTATATGCACTTCTAAGAGGGCCATGTGTTCTTTTGAAAAGTACATGGTTTTTGACTCATTGTACAGATATAGTTAGCAGACTAACTAGTCCTTACCTGTAGAGAATTAAAATGTAAATGAGTATAGGGTTCCCACTTTTGGGAAGGTGAGTTATTATTTTGGGGACTGAAGGTTTAAAATATTTCCCTTTCAAGATTTAAAGTTTTTGAAAGAAAAAAGAAAATCTTCATAATCTTCTTACTTGAAGTGTGCAACATTCTCTGTTTCCTTCCCCAGAGATATGCAGTCATATTATGTTTTTGTGAGCTCGTGGATGACAAAAATGGAATCTATCTTGTCCAAGGAGCAACGCACAGCAAAGTTTTCTGATGATCTTTCTAACCGCTGCAATGTCTTCATCCAGGTGTGCAGTCTTTTAATGTGGTGATGCAGCAAACTGATAGCAAACTGATGTTTTGGTGCAAGTTGTTGAACATAAAAAGAAGTCACAGGAGTTCTGTGATCATTGGTGTGTTATTTCACAGTTTTGGAATTCTTACAAAGCTTTTAATGCCCAGTACTCATCCAAGAAAATCTGAAAAAGGTCTTTTGATAAAGAATGTGGGGAAAGGAAATCTAAATGTTCAGTGGCTAGAATTTTGGATTTTTCTCTTAACATAGGAAATCAAGAAAGTTTCATCTTCTCTGTAGTAAAGGCTTTGGGTTTCTTTCCTTTTGAGTCATGAGCTACTTACAGTAGACTGAACCAGTGTCTATTTAGTTTTCTTTAGGACAGTACATACTCCCAGTAAAGGTTTTGTGTTGTTTCATTGTGCTTTGCCTAGTGATGGTACTTCACAAGAATCTTACTATGTTCTGAGACAGCTGGTTTTCTTTTGGCCTGCTAACAGCATGTAGTCTTAATGTAAGGTGCATCTTTTTTCTGAATTTATTTTTTGCTGATTTTTATAAGTATCTGTCTACCTGACTGAGATTTGATGAGAATAGGTGTGTGAAAGAAGCATGATCCTGAATTTTCTTTAGCCAAAGATAGGCATGTTCTAGGATCTGTGTTTTTTACATTTGAATTAGTTGCAGTAGACTTAAAAATTTGCTCCATACTGAATTGAGTTTCTACACCACTTGCTCTCTTTTCCTAATGTATTTTTTTATTGTTACTACTTTTTCTTTGAAGTAAGTTTAATAATAGCTTCTCATGTTGTATATAATCAACATTGTATTTAAAAGCTTGGCATATATTGATGTAGAAATGATTGGTATCTTTATTGTGGGATAGGCATCTGTATTTAGAAAATGTAAAACTGTGTAGATACCGTAAGTGTATTTGTTCCACAGAATCTGGAAGGTTTAGATTGTTTTTGTGATGGGATGTTTCCTGGGGAGATGGGAATTGTTTGATGGGTTGGTTTACAGTAGACTGAAATTATTAGACCTTTGAGGCTCTGTGATTATTTAACTCACTAACCTGTGTTTAATTGCAATGGCTTTAGAAGAGGTTAATCAGGTGACCTAATGAGTCATAGGTAGTTTCATAGTATCTGTTAATAAAAGGGTTTCATTCAACTTTGGGATTCCAGACTTGCTTCATGTAGTGGAATGGTAGGCTCTCTGTTGTGCAGGGGCAAAGGTTAGCTGTCTGTCATGTATGGAACAAAGCAGAGAGCACTTATTCTATTGACATGTGGAAATATTGAGTATTAATTTTTCTTCTTCTTGTATTCATCTTATTTTTAGGGTTTTCTTTATGCATACAGTCTTAGCACCACCATTAAAACTACAATGAATCTTTACATGACAATGCAAAAACCTATGACCAAAACCTCAGTAAAAGCCTTGTGCAGACTTGTGGAACTTCTGAAGGTAGGTCACTGGATGAAAATTATTTATTTCATGTAGGAATTACAGAGAACACTGACCAAACATCCCATATTAAAAAAAAAAACAACTGTGATGCGAAGTGCTTTTGCATGCATGGCTTCTTGTTTGAGAATGGTTTGGTTAGAGAAGACTTGGAAGGCTAGGATTGGGTTTGTTTGTTTGTTTATTTGTTTTGGGGTTTTTTTTGGTAGCTTCTAACTAGCTTCCTTAGTTGATGTCACAGAATGGTTGAAGTTGGAGGGGATCTCTGGAGATCATTGGTCCAGCCTGTCCCCTGCTCAAGCAGAGACACCTAGAGCCAGTTGTCCAGAACTGTGTCCAGATGATTTTTGCATATCTCCAAGGGTGGAGACTCCACAACCTTTCTGGGCAACCAGGCTGTGACAGTGCTTGATTACCCTCATAGTGAGAAAGTGTTTCCTGACATTCAGAGGGAAACTCCTGTGTTTCTGTTTGTGCTCATTGCCCCTTGTTCTGTTCCTGGGCTCCTCTGACAAGAGCCTGGCTCCATCTTCTTTGTATTCTCCCTCCAAGTATTTATGTACAGTGATAAGATCCCCCTCCAAGCCTTTTCTTCTCTGGCTGAACAGCCCCAGCTCTCCCAGCCTTTCCTCACATGTGAGATGCTCCAGTCTGTGAGTTATCTTCATGGTCCTTGGCTGGACTCTCTGCACATCTCTCTCTTGTACTGAGGAGCCCAGAACTGGACCCAGGACTCCAGATATGGTCTCTCCAATGCTAAATAGGGGGAAGGCTCACCTCCCTTGAGCTGCCAGCAAAGTGTTGTCCAGAGGAGCCAAAGCTACCATTGCTCTTCTTTGGGACAAGGGCACTTTGCTGCCTTGCACTCAACCTGCTGTCCACCAGGACCCCCCAAGACCTTTCCTTCTAAGCTACTTTCCAGTTGGGTGATTCCTGGTATATACAGGTGTATGGGAGATTGTTCCTCCCTAGATGCGGCACTTCACATTTCTCTGGGTATTTTTTCCAAAGAAAGATATTCTTTTTTGGGATAACTTCAGAAAGCAGTGGTAAACAAAAACTCAAAACCAGAAAACAAGGCTTAGATCAGTCCTGAAACTTTTCAATGCTCCTGAATATAATTTGATTTTCTTGGTTTCTAAAGGTTAATTGTAACTGCATGTTACAAAATTGAAAGAGTCTGTATTTGCAGTGTGGGTGAGTCACACAGCATAAAGCCAGATTCTAAAGACAGCAGTTTTGGCATGAACTAATGTGTTTTGGGATTGACTTCAGGCAATAGAACATATGTTTTACCGAAGAAGCATGGTTGTGGCAGACTCTGTGACACACATCACTCAGCATCTGCAGTATCAGGCTCTTCACTCTATCTCTGTGGCCAAGGTATGTAATCCAGTTTCTAGTAATTAATCTCCTTATTGAAGTATTTTTGAAAATACTAAGTTTAAATTAAAGGGCTTTTTGTATTTTTTTCAAAATTGGTAGTGTAATGCTCTATCATAATCCAGAGATATATAAGCTTTCCAGTAATTCCAAGCTTTTTCCTAGAAAACTGTACAGCATAGATGGTTACCTGGTTTTGACCAAGAATGGTTCCCCTCTCCCTCTAAACTGCTGCCTGTCTTGTCATCTTCTTGTGTTCTTTTTAGATTTCATTTCTAGTGAATTTTCACAAACTGACCTTTGCTTACCTCTTTTCTGATGCACATTCATGAAGCAATCTGTTGCAGGTCTAAGCAAACAGGCTGTTATTTAAGTCTTTGTCTTCTTGGCAAAATAGCAGTACATGATGGCTTAGAGGAGCCTACTGTGGGCATAAATTCTCTGTTTCACTGGGGAATAAAATGGCTTATTTTGCTTGTGAAACCTTGAATTTCAGAATTCAGGGTGAAGGGGAAAATGAGATTTTAATATGTCTGTTCCTATGTGTTACTGATTGGTTTTATTCTTTCGTCACATTCAGTAGCAGAGTTACCAAGGATGTGTGCTATTGTTACTAGTACAGCTATTAAATTTCCTTTTTATTTGGCTCTAATCTCAATTTATGTATCTGGCATATCTGTATTCTCTAGGGTAAGGAAAAAATAGTTGTACTATTTGTAAGTCGTACTTATAAAAAAAAATATACATACATACATATATATATGTAGCAGGAGTAGCATGAACTGAAGAGGTTCCAAACTTCAAAGTCACTAAGAAAAACTGTATATCTTCAAACACTTCACATATATATATCTTTAACAAACTTTTCAAATTATATCTGTAATTACATTGCAATTATTTTTAAATGAATAAACATAAGCTAAAACTTTTGTATTGAAGAATATTGAAAAGAACATTTGTGTGAACAGTTCTTGCTGTCTTGACTACTTATCAGAAAATATGTAAAAAGGCAAATGTAGGTAAATAGAAGGATCCACTTGTATGACTTAACCTATGCCCATGTTGGCTGCACACAGTCCAAGAGTATAGACAGGTAGTATCACTGAATTGGCAGAGTAGGTGAATCTGGATTCTGTTAACTCTGCTCACAAAACAACTTGTTTGCAGAAATACTCAATTTATGACAAGTCCACAAGCTTTGGGAAGAAATAGTAAGCTATTGCCTTTGGGCTTAGGTAACTTTTCTCTGAATTTCTGTGTCTTTTTGTCATCAAGAAAAGGGTGATTTCTGATAAAAAGTACAGTGAGCAGCGCCTGGATGTCCTCTCTGCTCTGGTGTTGGCTGAGAACACCCTCAATGGGCCAAGTACAAAACAGAGGCGACTGATTGTTTCCCTTGCACTGAGTGTGGGAACACAGATGGTAAGTGCCATGATTGTTCCAACCCTTCATTTGTTTTGTGGAGTGTCTTATGAAAAAATATCAGCTCGTGATCTCATGTTTACTTTTTTTTCTTCGTTTCTACAGAAAACATTTAAAGATGAAGAACTTATTCCCCTTCAGTTAGTTCTGAAAAAACTGGACTTGATCAGTGAACTTACAGAGAGGTAAGCAGTGACAGCAGTATATAGAAGGCAGCACGGTGCCTTGGGGGAGATGGATCCTCACTGTGTGAATGGCAAAATCTGGTCTCTGCATGTGATTTTTGCATGTTTTATAGACCTGGAATGGACAGAAAGAATTCCAGAGTTAAGCCAGAAGCTCTTGTCTTTGGGCAAGTCATATTTCCCCCCACTGTTGCTTGTTTAGAAATTCTGTCACTTTCTTGGATGACTTGCTTGGTTTTATGATAAGCTGAAATGTTCCCCTTAACCCAACCCCAACATTTCTGAGTTAGTACCACTGTGTTTGGGAGATCGGGCTGCTGGTTTACGTGTGAACCATGTTTTACTGCCGCTGTAGTTTCAGTGCACACTCAGGTTACATCATGCTGGCCATTTGTAAGCCATGTTCTCTGGGTTCCACGCAGTTTCTAGGAGACAGACAAACACCTTTAGTGGTTGACTCACGAGATACAACCTGTCTGCATTTGTCCCAGGATTTTATCAGAAGAGGCCTGCTTCTCCTTTGGCTTCCAGGAGAAATTTAGAATATATGTTTGATCTCTAGGCTACTAATTGCATGTAGTAAGAAAACAGTTATTTAGGACTTTGCTGTAATGTAAGATTTAAGTCTTTGAGAGACTGAGTGAACCTTTTCTCTGAAGCAAGTACCTTTTATTTATGAATAAACTAGTGGGAAAAAAAAAGAAAAAGTTCTTTATTAAAAGAACTTAGTTCTGAAGGTCAGTGCATCTGGAACATTAAAGTAATGGTGCAAAACTTAGGCTTGAAATGCACTTTAGTTTAAACACACTCACTGTGTTAGAAGAATGGTTTCTTCCAAATCTGTGTCTAACAATTAATCTTTTATTCCAGAATTCGAGCACAATGCGACTGTTGTTTCTTATACTGGCATCGAGCCGTCTTTCCAATCTATTTAGATGATGTCTATGAAAATGCAGTAGATTCTGCTAGACTACATGTAAGTAATGTTACAACTTACTAACTGTTGTGACAGATTCAGATGAAGAGATGATAAACACTAGGCTGAAGCTCCTAAAGGAAGAGCTCAAAAAGCAAATCCCTGACTACTACTGAGTCAGACATTTCTTCTCATTCTGGAGGATATAAAAGCAATCTTTGTTCTAAATCTATCTATTAGATTGCTTTAAAAAATCTCAGGTTGCTATTGTTAACTTTATGTCTCTTCATTCTAATTTGAAATTAACACCTGCTAGACTTGAACATTAAAAGCCTTTGTTCCTTTTTATGGTTACATATTTCTAAAGCAGTTATCACTGTGTTCAGTGATTCTGTGTTGGATAGTTGTCCTGTAGCTTTTTCCACCCCTCATTTCCTCTCCCCTTGTTGAAGTACTGTGTATTTGCTGCAGGTTTGAATCATGCTTTGGCATGATAATCTTCATAAAAATCAAACGTCTGTTCCAGGGTTGTACAGTACTGAAATGAATAAAGTGCAAGTAATTTCTGATGAAATAGCTAATAATTAGGATCTTCCAGTCAGTAGCAAATAATACCTCAGGTTAAGGACAGGACACTTCAATATGGTTTATGAAGTCGATTTTAATAAAAATGGGAAGACTAGTGATTCTGGTTTTTGTTAGCTTTGAGCACTGTTTGAGATGCTGGTGACATATCTGTCTGTTAATAATATATATATTTTTAATAAGTATATGTTTAGTGCACTACGGGACTGTGTACCTGCTATGATGCATGCAAGACACTTGGAATCTTATGAGGTTCTTCTGGAATGCTATGACAAAGAAATCATGGAAGTGCTCAATGAGGTAATTTGTTGCGGTTGGGAATTAAGCACACCAGTGTGCTTGAAATATCTTTAGCTCAGATTAGCAGCTGTTGTAGCAAATCCGATACGATCTGTAAAAATAGCACAGAGAACTTCAGTGTGAAGTATTTGAATAAATAAGAAAGTGTTTGGATTTTGGTTATTTAAGACTTGTTTTTAATGGTATCTGTGCTGGCTGGGAACATGAAAATACTGCACTCTAAATTATGTATGTTAACAAAACCTCAGTTACAAATTTGACTGTGCAGACAGAGGAGTGCCTTTTGTCAGATTAGCTTCTGTTAGGACGAATGCCTAAAACAAATGCTACTGTTCTTAGTGTGCATGCATGGCTTTTAGTAGCGAAGGGTCTGCAAACACAGCCTCTTGACTAAATTATTATCTAGAATTATGAAAGAGATTTGACAAAGAAAATGCAAATTTGGATTTCCTGAGTCTTAGTTTTTAACCTTTGAACTATGTTTTTTATTTGACTAGTTCAAGACAAAATATTACATATTATTCAGAAAATCAGACCAAATTTTTTATTGCAAGACTCTTCTTCCCTGAATTTGTTCTTACTATTTAGATAGATAGCCCTAAGCTCAGTTCCCCTTAAAATGAGAAGTGGGAATACTTGAGTGTAAGTTGTGTTAAATTCTCATGTGGAAGTTTAGGCATGTAAAAAATGACATTAGGTAGGTAAACCTTTGGGTTTTCTGAGCTATGTAGCTTTTTCTTGCTATTGTATACTAGAACAAGAACACAGGAAATCAGTATCTTTCTGGGTTCCCAAGTATTTATGCATATTGACTTGTGTGACCCTACCAAAGCAAAGCTTTCTTCACTAGTTTAATCAGTCTTACACTTAACTGTGGAGAGAAGTGTTGATTCTGCTAACAGAGCATTGTAAATGGACACTGAACATTGCTTTTTTTTGTGGGTTTTTTTTTTTTTGTGTGTGTGTTTGGGG
>VXBI01007304.1:404481-451644 GCA_013397375.1 Toxostoma redivivum
TTTTTTTTTTTTTTTAAACTTTCTTGAATAGCACTTGCTGGACAAATTGTGTAAAGAGATTGAAAAGGACCTGCGCTTATCAGTTCACACACACCTGAAGCTGGATGACAGAAACCCCTTCAGAGTTGGCATGAAGGACCTTGCTCACTTCTTCTTTCTGAACCCAATACGTTTTTTCAATCGGTTCATTGACATAAAAGGTGAGGAGTTATGCACTTGCTCGGTTCTGTTATTTTCATCTCTTATACTTCGGCTTTGTATATCTTTTCACTTCTTTCCACACTTTCCTAGCTAAATAGGTAGCATTATTTTAGTTCATCCCTTTTGTTCACAGCTTATGTAACTCATTATTTGGACAAGACCTTCTACAACTTAACAACTGTAGCTCTTCATGACTGGGCCACCTACAGTGAGATGAGAAACCTGGCAACCCAGCGCTATGGTTTAAGTATGACTGAGGCTCACCTTCCCAGCCAGACTCTGGAGCAGGTACAGTGCCCGCAGGACAGGAATAGAATTTAAACCGTTCCACTGTCATATGACTGATTCACTGAAATGAAACTGTCCAAGAACAGAGATCTGTTTGGAAAAAGTGACCTTTATTTTCCCGTTGAATTGTGAGGCAGGATCTTTATCTCCCTTTGGAGATCACACTGATATCAGTTAATATCATGTTGGACTTGAATTATTCATTTTTTTAACATAATGAATTGAGTATGCAAATTCAGAGAATGTTTTCTTGAAAATTCAGTGTCAGCAATTTGGCAAGCAGGAGATCCAGACAACTGTTACAAGTCTGGAATGTCCTTTGAGTGGTGGGTCTTTTTCCCTGGTTTATTGCTAGCTTATCAGCAGATTCTGCTTATTGATCATCAAGAGAAACTATTTCACAGGCTGGACACAGTGGGCTTTGGGACACCTGTGAATTAGATTCTAGGGGAGTGACTTAGAGCCTCCTAAAAGCTGCTAAACATGGTGACATTCAGAATGAAGCTGTAGTGTCATCAAGTTTGTTAATGGTGAAGATACTGTTACAGGGTCTACAGATTGCATAGTTCTGAAGACTTTACTTCAAGAGTTTTAATGTCTTGGATATTTTTGGCAGTTTGCTTCATTCCCTCATTTGGGTTAACACATTGGTGAAAGCTCTTAGAAATAAACACACTTTTTCTGGTGTTCACAATGGCTGTGTCTTCCTAAGTTGAAAGAGGGCATAGAACTAAGAACGTCAGCTGTTTTTTTGGCATGAAAGTGCTGTAGATCAGTTTCTGTTTCCAGCTTTGGTTTCCTGTTGGCCATATTTCATCAGCACATTGTTACAAAGAATTAGACAATTTCACAACATTGGATTCATAACATTAATTCTGATATGAGCTTTACTTCCAAAAAAAGACACCCCACACTTCATAACCCCCCCCAGCCTCAAAAGCCTGATAAAATCCCTGGCATAACTGGAAATGAGGTATATAAATTAAATAGCGTCATCTCTAGGCACATTGATAATTGAGGGACTCCTTAGGGGGAAAAGAGTAAACAATTGTAAAATTTATATTGTAAATAGCAAACCTCAGTCTTTTATATAGGTTGGGTTAACAATATTGAAAATTAGCTAGTTGCTTATTTCTCTGTAGACATCTATATGTCTGTAGGAATCTCTAAGGTAAGAGTCTATATTTTAGAATCTGAAAACAGATAAATCTCAATTTTAAATTTTTATTATTGTTTATTTGTGCCTTGTGGAATAGACTGGAGGATTCCTTACTTTCAGGGGAAGCTGGGAAAAAACAGGCAGGAATGCAAATGCTAAAACATGGGCTGAGCCAGTTTTTTCTTCTCTGAGCACTATGCAGACACCAAACAAAAATTTTGAAGAGATTCTTCATTTTGCAAAGGAAAACACTGCTTTCTAAAATACCTTCAAGTAACTGCAAAAACAGTATTTCTGCACCTTAGCAGTTAGGTGTGTCAGTAGTTCTTGAGAAGTTTTATCATAGTAATTCTCAATATATAATACTGTTTCAGGGTCTGGATGTTTTGGAAATCATGAGAAATATTCATGTTTTTGTATCCCGCTACCTCTACAATCTGAATAATCAGGTAAGGTACATCCCACACTCTCCCTGGCTTGCGAAGTGCTAAGTAGAGTATGTGTAAGAAAAGCCCAGGCTGAACATGCATAGAGAGGCTATAAAGCAGTATTGGTGCTCTAGAAAAACATCTTGGGGGATGCTGTGGCTTGGTCTTGAAGAATGTTATGTAGCATATTTTGGATATGTTATGCCAGTAGGATCACTGCATATCCATTTTCCAGTGAAGCTAGAAGGCAGCAAGGATAATTGGCTGCTCTATAAGAGCATACTAAGTATGTGATTTTTGAGCTTGAAAAATGTGTATCTGAAAATGGGTTATGGAGAGATGAAGCAATGAATGACATGGAGAACATGAACAGGGGACAAATCTTTGGGGTTTCTCACAATATGAGAATGAGGTGCCCACTACAAAAATGAGTGGCTTCCTGGAAGACAAGAAGTACTTTTTTTCATAGCTTATAATTCAGTAGTGGAACTCATTGCTGTAGTATATGTGGGATCAGAAGTACAAACAGGTGTCAAAAGAGTTTAGGCTACTTAATGTGGGATATAATCTCAAATATGAGAGTCTTTTACACAACATCTGCCTTAGAATTGTTGAATCACAGCTGTGTAGAAATGGGAAGAATTTACCAGATAAAGTTCATTGTATCCATGCTGAATTTTCTTGGTTCTTTCCCTCATTACCAGTTATCAGCTGCTTTCAGAAATAGGATATAGGCTATTTAGATCAATAATTTATCACAGAACCAGTTTTGGGTAATTAACTTTGTTTTTCCCTCCCTGCCTCCCAGATCTTCATTGAAAGAACAAGTAATAACAAACACTTGAACACCATCAATATCCGACACATCGCTAATTCAATTCGAACTCATGGAACAGGAATCATGAACACAACAGTGAGTATCTTTGGCACTGCTGTTGTTGGATTATTTGTTTGTGATTGTGCACAAAATCCTCTTCCTTGCATCTTCTAATAGTTTATATGGTTATGCAGTTTCAATAATGCAGTAATAATGTTCTTGTGTAAATTAATAAATCAGTTCTTGAATGTGGCACAAATCAATATCACAATCTTTGAGAGTGTTATCACTTCCATTTACATAAATGTTAAGGAAGAGATCTGAAACCACATCAGAGGAGAGATAGATGTTCTGGTTGGACTGTTCTGGACAGTGTGCCCTGTTTTTCTCCTTATTGATACTTAGCCAAGAGATACTTTTGCTGTAGTTAAAGGAAATCTTGAAAAAATGCAATATTAATTTTTTAAGTTCTTCTTGTAATTGTTATGCTTAAGAAATATCTGCTTTTCAATTTGCAAAATAAAGCTACAGACCTTGGATCACTTGTTGGAAAAAATGAATTCTTATTGCAAGGCTTTTAATGATGTCTGAGGTGTAGGTGGCCATTTAAGCCAGCCAAAGGTATTTGCCTCTTTGCAAGGTACATGCAAAGACATGCATTTTATCTGCAGGAATTTATCATTGGGATTCTCAAGTTTGGATACAGTGATAAATGTGTTTTCAGGTCAGTGCTTTCCAGTCTGCTGCTTAAGTTCCACCTTGTTGCTACTTCCTTTTTTCTATTATTCTGACTCTATTAAAAAAATAAAGAAAAAAAAAAGAAAAGGAACTTGCTGAAATATTTAACCCACACTCAAGTAATTATTTTAGAAGTGGAAATTACTAAAAAAAAGTTGTAATGATTTCTTCCGCTTCTGAGAGTGGGAGGACGGGGATGGTCTCAAAAAATGCTGCTACTCACGTTATTTTATGGTGATGCAGATTTATTCACTTCTGATTGTGAGTTAAGTTATTTTTGAAGACATGAGAAGTATTGAAATATGTAGGGCAGAAGTTTCTGCCCTCTGAGAAAGTATTTTAGAAAACTTTGAGGAAGTGAAAAAGTTGTGTCAGGAGGTTATGCAGATTCTACAGACTGAGGAAGTTGATCATATCTGCCAGTTTCAACTTGATGCTTGTGTTGTTTCAAAAGGACAGTTTCAAAAGGACAGTTGCAGGATATTCCAGATAAACTAATGGCTGTGTAGGGCAGGTGATCAACTGAAATACTGACCTTGTCCCTTGGTCCCTCTGCCGTTACTGAAAGAGATAAACTAATGGCTGTGTAGGGCAGGTGATCAACTGAAATACTGACCTTGTCCCTTGGTCCCTCTGCCGTTACTGAAAGAGAGTAGACCTTCCAGGAGAATGTTTTTTCATTTTTCCTTATTCTTTTAAAACAGTGAAATTAAAGTAAGTTGAGAACTTGCATTAGAAGTTACTCAGGCATGTGGTGAAAACAGAGTGTTAGATGTCTTTGTTACTTTGCTAACTTTCTTGATTTGACTGGTTTTTTACTTTTTGCCTTCTAGGTAAATTTCACTTACCAATTCTTGAGGAAGAAGTTTTACATTTTTAGCCAGTTCATGTATGATGAACATATCAAGTCCAGACTTATCAAAGACATCAGATTCTTCAGGGAAGTCAAGGATCAGAATGATCACAAGGTATAGTAGTTTCTGAAGGCTCAAGAGTAATTTGCTAAAACAAGTGCTACTTTCATGTGACTGAAGGTGCACTAAACCATAACACTCCTATTATTTAAATGTATATTCATAGACAAAGGGACAGCTTTTTTCCTGCAAAATGCAGTGTTACCAATGTCTGTATTCAGATATTCTGTTTCATTCTGTCTGCTATGTAAATATGGAGTTGGCTAAAATCATTCTGTCAGTGACTTAAGGATGATTTGATGGCGTTGTTGTCTATTGGAGGTTCTAAACTTCTTGTTCAACTCATGCATAGCAGTTTTCAGTTTTGAATAATAAGTTTACTTGAATGGAATCCAAAATGATGTGATCATGTAGCACTTATTCCAGTGTGTCAAGATTTGGGTGTGAGGGTCTGGTTTTCCATGCTAGAAAATTGTCTCAAAAATGGGAGAGAGACAATGTATTTAGTAAAATAGACTGCTAGCTTCTTTGCATGTCAAGTGCTTATTTGTTTTCGGAATACTTTCTTTTTCACAGTAAAACTAGTTCACTTCTTAACTTGCGGAAGCAACTTAGTAAAATGTCTCTTGTGAACTAATACAGACAAGCAGGTGTATAATTTATAAAAAAAAAATTAAGCTGTCAACGTGGTGTAAAACTACATTACAAGTAGAATTTTATTGATGTGATGAAAAGTTTTTTTCCTAAGGGTAGGTAGTTATTACAAATAATTTTAAATTTTTTTTCTAGTATCCCTTTGAAAGAGCAGATAAATTCAACCGTGGCATCAGAAAACTTGGAATAACCCCGGATGGCCAGAGCTATCTTGACCAGTTCAGACAACTCATAAGTCAAATTGGTATGAAATGCTATCTAACATGTTATAAATGTTACTAAATGAAAGAGATCTTCATCACCTAGTAACTGACCTTTTAGCTCAAGCTAAAGCTAGTTTTAATTCTACTGAGATGGAAAGTAGATCACTCATAGCCCATGCTAAGTACATGCTCTCATCTAATAACACAGATATGGCCTTTCCATGTATTAATCTAAAATACAGTTATAGCTTGCATAGATTCCTGTTCCTTTTTCAGTTCTTTTATGTGTTATGGAATTGACTTTTAGCCATGTTGAGTGTATTCCTAGTTAAAACCTATTAGTGCTAAGTTAACGTATTTCAAAAATTGGCCATTAATGCAGCTGAAGTATCCTTGAGTGATGCATGATGTGACAATGATATTTTCAGCCACTGATTCTGTAAATGTGCAGAACTGATCTGAACTTAAATTGTTTAATGTGTCTAGTGGAAAGAGTTTGTACAAAAGTGATCAAAACCTTGCTTGATGATGCATTTTTGTTTTATTTCTTTATGTAGACCTTTTGATGTTAGGGTTCAGTCTAACTTTTATAACTCAGCTTTCAGAGCCAAGTTCTGTGCCAGAACTACATGGCAACTTTAACTTATGTTTCAGAGCCTATAGGAGCTGTAAAAGGGTGTGTGTATTTAAGTAATTATAAATTGCTTCCTTGTTTTTTCTTGTTTTTAAAGGCAATGCTATGGGTTATGTACGAATGATAAGATCTGGTGGACTTCACTGCTGCAGTAGTGCCATTAGGTATTTCCAGAAGTATTTTCATTTTTCTCTTTGCTCCTTCTCTTCCCCTTGCTCTCTCTTCTTGCTGATATTCACTAAGCCCTTGCCTATTTCCCATAAATTTTGAAAAGCTTCATTTATATGCTTTCATTTAAGTGTAATTATTGAAGACAGTGCTGGGATTTAGCACCGTACAATCATGGACATAAATCACTAAAAATAAAACAAATTATATGGAAAAACATGGCGAAAGAGTTAATAGAATGTGCACATTAGTAAGACATTAGTCCATAAGCCAGCAAGTTGTGATGTCAAGTAATTTCAAGGGTGCATTAAGGAAAAATAATTCAAACCTTGAGAAACTTCAAAAACACATTCCTTTTATACTTTCTTCTGTATAGATTTTGTCTATGTTTATCAAAGGACATTAAAACATTGAAACTTATATATAAGAGATAGTTGGTTTTCTTGCAAATAATAGTAAACTTAGAGTTACCAAGAGTATCAAGTGTTAGAGAGGATATGATGGTTCAGTAAAAAACAGAAGTACAAATAATGATGTGTATGTGTTAGAAATGAAGTTAATAATGCCTGGATGAGAATGTATGACAGATATGACAGAATTTGAACTAAGTAGTTCAAACCCAAAGATTAAATTAAGTAAATTATAAATTAGGGTAGATACTTCAATAAACACAGACAGTTGAGCATAATCCTAACAAACAGTAAGTTTTCAGGTTTGTTCCTGATTTGGAAGATATTGTTAACTTTGAAGAGCTGGTGAAAGAAGAAGGACTCTCAGAAGAAACACAAAAAGCAGCAAGGTACACTAACATTTTTGAGGTCTGAGGTAGGGGTGGGATGTGAGAATTGTCATTTTATGTTTATAAATGCAGCTATTAGTTATTTATGTCTCTGTGTGTATTAAAAGTTCTACTACCTTTATGCAAAAATATTTGTTTCGAAGCTAAGCAAATAGAAGCAGTTGTTTTGAAAATGTTAAGTAGCATTGATAGTAATAGTCCTAGAACCTGATTCTGTAAAGAAATCCTTGTTTAAAAGTTAACAAGCTTTCCTCACTGTGTGCCAGAGCTCTACTTTTAAAATTTTCAGGGTCTTAGATAAAAAAGATGCAAGTATTCTATTCATTTACCTTTTTTTGAGACAAATCAAGAAACACTATTCAAATGGGCTGTAGAGGAAGGGTGCTCTCCCAAATCCTGGATTGTGGATGTAGGGCAAAGGGCAAAGAGAGGGTTGTTATCCCAAGAGGTGGATAAGCAAAGGGATTTTCAGCAGAACCAGGTAACTCGTTGCTCATGCCTTGCAGGCAGCTGGACTCTGTGCTTAGTGACCTGACCCGGAACTTTGCAGAAGGAACAGAGTACTTCAAAATGCTGGTGGATGTGTTTGCTCCTGAATTCCGCAGCCCAAAGAACATGCATTTGCGGAACTTCTACATCATTGTTCCCCCACTGGTGAGCGTTTGCATTGCACCGGGCCTTACTTCAGAAAGGTCTTGTCAGATCAGGCTTGAGATTAAATGTTTTGTATTAGACTGTAGTAGCATAGATGACAATGCCATGTGACATTTGTGAATGTCTGTGATTCCAAGACAGCCTTTCATTCTTTCAGACCCTCAATTTTGTAGAGCATTCAATCAGTTGCAAGGAGAAATTGAATAAGAAGAACAAAAGTGGAGCAGCTTTCACTGATGATGGGTTTGCCATGGGTAAGTTTTAGCACCCTCGCTAGCCTTTGGGTAAGCCAACATAATGGACATTTGAAAAAAATGTTTTGTTTATACTTTATCTGTTCCCATAATTAAAAATTCCATAATTTATTTGGATTTGTCTTTGCTTCAGCAAAATGGATTTGAGGGTTATGGCTGAGTTCAGAATTTCCTAAACATGGAATAGCTGCATATGGTAGCAGACAGTTTTAACATATGTTGGTGCTTCCAAATTTCTTTCCAAGCTTGTGGTTCTCATCCAGATGAGAAGGAATGCAAATATTTGGAGAAGTGAGATGTTTTTAAAAAATTTAAGTATATTCTAGATTTTTATTTTTCCTGATAGATTAATTGTAAGTTAATAACAATTTCAGTTATATTTGCATGGAATTATCATTGGACTCATCCATTAAAGACGTTCACAAAATGTTTTGCAAATTGCATGTTGACTTTAGTACATGGTTTGTTAATGACTAGGTGTGGCTTACATTCTGAAGCTTTTGGATCAGTACCAGGAGTTTGATTCTCTGCACTGGTTCCAGTCTGTTAGAGAGAAGTATGTGAAGGAAATAAGAGCAGTAGCTAAGCAACAGAACGTGCAGTCCACTAATCAAGATGAAAAGCTACTGCAGACTATGAACCTTACCCACAAGCGACTGGAAGTTTGTTTACAGGTACAGCATGTTACATAGATTGTTCTGATAAATTGCATAAATTGTTCTGGTAACAATGTCTGTTCTGTATTGGGTTCAGCACTTACAGCTATATGATTTGTGATGAGTATTTTGCTGGAGTAAAATCCAGAGCATTGTCTACAGCAACATTGTAAAAAGAACATAAAGACTTGAGATGTATGACCTGAAGGGAATGTCATCGGTTTTTGTGATATTTGAAGACCTGATTCATTGGAATTCTTTTTCCCATGGAGTCTGAAATCTAATGCAACTAAACCATAAATGCTTAAATAGGAGAGAATATCTTTTGGTTAAACTTCTTATAACAAAGATTGCACATAATGCTGTGAACCCTCAGAGTTGCCTGTGTGTTAATTCTGAACTGCTAAACTGAGTGATGCATTAGCTGTCAAAGATAGGAAAGGTGCATTTGAATTTTGAAGCACAGCAGCTCAAACTTCATCTGTGGTGTGGTGCTTTCTCTCTCTTGATTGGGGAAGCCTATGGAACAATCTCTCAATGACTATTTTTACAGCCCATAATTACATTATGTAATGTCTTACTGGAATAGATAAGACCCTCTATGCCCTCATGGTTTCCAGGAGTGTGTGCTGTGTTTGGTCCTCTGTGTTAAAAAACCACATCACTGAATCTCATTCAGACACTGATCAAGCTTGTGGTTGTTTAAATTACTGGTTTGCATGATTATCCATGGGCAAGTTGCTCTAAGTTCTCCCTGCTGCTACAAACCTCATTTTCAGCCTCAGTAGATCAGTGACAGATTTATTGCAGTGATGCTGTTTTGCTTAAGTTGCCCTTTAATGTAATTTGACATTTGCTTTGTAAAATGCATGTGAATTAAGGTATGAAGGGAGGAAGATTTTCAAGAGCATTTAAGTGATTTGGATACTGAAATCTAGGTGCCTAAGATGCTCGTGAAAAATCCCACTGATATTTGTCTGTAACTTTGTGATACACTAATGCTCCTCTTCTTTATCTTTTCCCTTAGGAATTTGAACTCCTTTATTTCTCACTAAGTAGTGCAAGAATTTTTTTCAGAGCAGATAAAACTGCAGCAGAAGAAAGCCAGGAAAAGAAAGAAAAAGAAGGTGAGTGAATCCTATATGTAGAACGTTTTGGCTAATGAGATTGTGTGCCTTAGTAGAGGTTTTTTTCCTAGCTGCTTTCTTGCTCATAGGTTGACTGAGTGTTCCAAAGAGAGGTTTATGTCGTCATTGGTGATTGAGACTCAGCAAGAGCAGCTCAAGAAGTCCTTTTTTGGAATAGGTGAATTTCAAGCTGTGCTTCTGGGGTGTGGAAAAAAAAAAGCAACACCACACAAGACCCAACTGACAAAAAAAACGTCTGGGACAGGGAGAATTGCATACTTGTAGTAATATTAAATTCAGTAGCTTCAGCATCATACTTACCTCTTCGATTACCAGTGCTGACAATGGCAACCATAGGTGATGTTAAATAAAGGGGTTTTCACCTTTTGTACCAGCTGGTTTTCAACTTACATAGCACATGATGCAGTTACTATAGATATTCAGATATTTATGATATGCTTGGTCTTCCATTGAATTCTGTATTCAGAGGGTAAGATCTAAATTTGTTGTGTGGTCTCTTGACTAGATACCATTGGTGTTTTGCATTTCTATTCCTGGTTGTATATTCTCCCTCATGAATTCTGAAAGATTCTCTTGGGAAAATTCTTTCCAAAGAAATGAGAGTGCTCCTAGGGATCAAGATACAGAAATGCAGTTCAGTCACAAGTTACTTAGAAACTCAGGGAACAGTATATTAAAAACTGAATTGGTAAATAATTCTCCTCTGTAGTTCTCACCTGTGAGATTAGAGTCAGTGGAGAAAATTTTTCTTTACAAACTTTTTTCTACTGCAGAAGAAAACAAATCTTTATTTTAGCATTAATTTATATTTGATCATATTCAGTGAAGTTGCTCAGATAAATATTCAGTGCAAGGGAAAAAAAAGAAACAAATCCACAAAACTCCAAGAATTGTGGGTAGACATGCTGCTCTGGAGTCTGTAGGAGACCATTCTGGAGAACATCAGCTAATTATATTTTAGGTTAAATATTCTCTGTTGTGGTACCTGTTCAGTTCCCCAGGCAATGTGTTGTGCAGTGAGAAAAGCTGGAAATGCATACCAGGGTGTAAAGTTTTGAACATGGTAACAATGTCTCTATGCCCTCTACCATGATATTTGGACTTGGACTCTGAAAAATGCATGAGCATTGTATATGTAATTTTTAGGCAAGTACTGCTGATTGATGACCCTTTCACCCCAAATAAGAATTTCTTCATAGGGCCAGGACTTCTTGTGCTGCAAGGTCAGGTTGCATGTGCTGACCATGAGATACAGTATGAGGTGTTGCTGTGATTATCAGCATCATATATATATGTATATATATATATATATATATATGTATGTATGTGTGTGCTAGGATTTGAGGGGTTTTGTTTTGAATAGTGTGTTAAACATGATCCATGCCTTTATTTTTTATTTTTGTAGAAGAATCTGGTAAAACAAGCAATGGAGATCTTTCCAACTCTACGCCTGCAGAGCCTGTTGTGAAATGACATGGCTGGTATGGGTGATGATTACTTACTCAAATAACTCACGTCCTTGTCTTCATCAGTAACACTCTGTAGGGGTTAAAGCTCTAGATTTTATTTACTTGCTCTGTTAAATCCAAGAGAAAATGTACAGTAGTATGCTAGCATCCACTGAGACTAGATTTGTGTTTGTCTATATTTCCTGTAGAAACTCCTATTTTTCAGGAGTTTGCATTACTTACAGCACTTTCTTTAGATTGAAAATAATTTAATAAAATGTTGACCTTGGAGGTAGTTAAAGTACAGATGTGCAGATAAAAAAAATCCTTATTAATTTCCAGATGCATTCTCGCATCTCTATCATAGCATTTAAAAAAACCCAAAATCATAGGCTGTTGGTCCAAGATTTGAACTGACATCTCTTCAACCAGAAAAAAAACCTGAATCCAAATATTGGATGTATCTATTGTCCAAGAAATGATTGAGACATGTCATTGTGCAGTCCTGTTGCATTTAATGCAGTCACAGATTACACTGTGGGTGTAACAGTGTATGTTGTGAACGTATGTTAACTCCATTACACAAAATGAAAGTGCTTCTTACTGTTTTATTCCAAACCCCCTTGTTACTACTATATGGAACTTAGGATCCTGTCTAACATTTATTTTCCCCTATTTGTGCCCCCTTATCAAAGAATATGATAACAAGAAAAGTGAACATAACAAATTACTTCTCATTTCATACTGAAGGTCTGATTTGCATCCACAGAAGTAAGGAAATCCAGAGCCAAGACAGAACCACAATCAGCTCTTCCTTTTATGACCAGACACTGTGATGGGTGTCTGTAACTATTAAGTGATCTTACAGTTCATGAATATGTTGTGCCTAATTACAAGTTTCAGCCTCAATTTGTATTTCCTAGCCTTTGTAGGTCTGTTGTACCATGTGTTGTTCATACAGTCTTACATGCCTGATTATTAACAATAATTGCACTGCAGGCTCAGAAGCTGCTAAACACTGTGAGAACTCTATATAACATCTGTCCATGCCTGCAAGTAGAGGTTCTAGGTTGTGCAAGAGTTACTTGGATTCCTAACTTCAGTAGCTAGACTTAGCTTAAAAGAAAACACCACTTTTATTAAAATACACAGGTGTGTTTTATCTCCCAGAATATAACACCCTTCTAGTTCTTACCAGAATAAACCAGAATAAACTACTCCAGTCAGTCCAGCTGAGAGAACTATCCTTGGGGGCTTTTTGGCACTCCTACACTGTATTTTTAGACCAAATTTGCTTTAATACTTGTTTTAATGGTTCAAATTGTTCCACCCACTCTTGGGTCACTGGTTAAAACAATTCCTGACATACTTCTGATTCGCCCTTTCCTACCAGTCACTTCAACATTCAGACAGCAAGGATGAATGTTTTGTCGCAACTGGAAAGACCAGACTGATACGAACGTTCCATTTGTTGGTTCTGAGAACGTGACACACAAGCTTCATGGACTGTTAAAATCAGCTGGGCTCATTAAAGTTTTCATTTTTAATTCATTATAACTGCCCTAAAGAATGCTGCATTACTTGATTTATATTTTTGCTTTTTTTACTTTGATACAGGGTTTTTTTTTTAATTTGTGTACACTTTTTTTGACCAAACTGTGCCCGCACTGAACGCTCAGTAGCACTGCCAAGATCAGCATTCTTGCTGCTGCTTCCCATTCCGCTGCAGTTGCTGTGCACATCCTTCCACATTTCCATCTCTGCTGAAGTCACGTAAGTTCATGGAGTGGAATGGCCAAGTGCTGCATTTCCTTCTGCCACAGCAATGGCAGAATCACCCATAGATGGTGTTTCTTTCCCCAGGATGGCCTTGCTAGGGAGCTGTGTACAGGCAAGACACAGCCCACACTCTAGTCTGCACTTGTATTTTCCCTTCTCCATTTTTTTTTTCTTTTGGAAAGACGTTATCTTGCTAAGGTAAGACTTTGCAGTTGGACATAACGTGAACTGAGCACTGTCTTCATGCACGGTGGTTAACGAATTCACGTGGTTCTGGTGATGGAAATTCTACAGGAAAGACAGCCTATTTTTATAGATGCCTGTTTAATGTGGGAGAAGTGAATGTATACTCTATGTGGCAAAAATATATACATACACAAATATGTACAGTGATAATAGAGTTATTCTTGCTAATACAGGACTGTAGTTTGTATTTCCTTCTTTCTCTTTGCCATGTAGCAACACAGACATGCAGAAAGATTTTTTTCTCATCTGAAATCCAAGCTGGGTCCTGGGTTTGGATGTCACATGTGACACTGAGTTGCATTAAATCTCTTTTTCTCCCCACAAGGATATGGAAGGGGGGCAAAATTCATGCTGTGGTGCTACTACTCTTTCTGTTGCTTTTGGCCTCCTGTTGCAATTACAGGAACCAAATGGGCCATAACTGGTTGTATGGAGATGAGACAATGGAGCTTAAACAAAAAGTCCCCTAAACTAAACCAAACATGTTCACTCATAAATTCCCAGGGTGATAGAAGTGATGATAAATTTGCTGCAGGGACATAAAACATATCTAGGGGCTTTTTCCTTCAGGACAGGGTTGGGACAGCTGAAGGCCAGGCTCTCACCCCCAGCAGGCAGCTGCCACCACTGCCCTCAGGTGTTCAGCCTTGTGCCAAGGCGCCTGGAAGTGGCAGCAGCTGCTCTCCCAGGGGCTGTGGAGGCCCAGCTCTGTGTCAGCCCTGCCACCAAGGGTTTGCATGGCCCCAGCAGCACCCAGCTGCTGCAAACTCCTGGTGGTCCTAATGCAGCCTGGAACCAGAAAGAAATTTGAGTTGCATCAGACGTCCATCAACAGCTGTTTTCAGCTTCTCAGGTACAAAGGACCAAATGTAATACTTAATGTTTCCTAACTCATTGTACAAAAGGGTATTTTATTACTCCAGTCTCTTTGGTTTGTGAGTAGAGAACATTATGTACATAAAACTGTGTTAATAAATGCAATTTTGAGAACCTCATTCCCAGTGTTTTCAGTACCACCACTTCAGTGGGTGTTAATTTTTTTAATAAGACAACTTCAGCTTTTATTTACAAGTTTTTGTATCAGTTACTATCAGTTTTCTTCCACAGTACTTTTAAACATTTAATAACCAGTTAAATTTAGATTTATTCCACATCAAACACTTTGTCTTGAATATTTCAGATACTGTTGCACGGATTCTGCTTTATGGAAAATCTAGTTTCTCGGTGACTGAGAAAAGTTAAATTAAGTTTGAGGAATTTCAGCCATTTTTTTCTACGTACCTTATCTTGATTAATATAAATTATACTACAGATTAAAACCCTACCCCCAGTAATAGCTCTTTATTTTGTCTATTTTGTTTGTTCTTGCAAAGCAATGTTGCTGATGTTTTCAGGATGGAAAAAGGAAAGTAAACTTATTAGCCAAATCTCTCTAGTGTCTAATTTCAGGAGGGTACTATGAGACTTATCAATGCATTGTAGATTTGTAATCTAACATTTTATTGCTCAGTTTCTTAAAACCAAAGGTTGCTGGTAGACTCAGCTGTTCCATGTCAAGACAATGTTAAAAATACAGAGAATTCTTACTATAAAAGTACTTATTTGTCCTACTATTACCATCTCTGGCAAGAAACCTAACCATGGAAAAACTGCACACAGCTAACATGCCTCATTTGTTGCCTACTTCTGAGGTTTGCATGTCAGTGGTATTTAGAGTAATAAATGAAGGAGGTACATTTTGTCCATTATTTAATTACAGAATGTGAGAGTGCGGTCCCCTGGAAGGTAAGAGTAGGCACTTAGATTTGTTTTGTAAGCTTACTCTAGATGCAATATAAAAATAGATTATATTAATAGGAAAAATTTAGTGTTTAACAAATTGTTTTGTAAATAGGCTAACACAAAAGGTAAATCTTGTTACACATAAACTAGACTAAAAATAACTTCATCTGAAATAAAGTAAATAGTGCATTTTTAGCCTTCATTCAGATGCACATAATCATGCAAACTATGAAAATTTACTATGGTAGGAAATTTGAGGCCTGATATTTGTCAGAGGAGCTGGCAACTCACACAAATTTCAGTGGAATGAGAGGCTGCTGGCCCTGTAAATGTAAGAAATGCCATTACCCCTCGGCGGCTGACAGCTGTGCTCTCCTGCCCACCAGCAGCTCGGGGTTTGCACAGGATTGTCAGCTCCCCAGACACAGCTCCACCCTACACATTCACAAATGCAAAATGCCTCGAGGGCACAGTCCTGCTGTGCTTCCACTCTAAATCCAGAGGGACTCTGCTGCACAGACACCACTGCTCTCCAGCAGGAAAGGGCAGCTGGCTTCAGGTGTGCACAGGTGACTGAAAACTAGAGATTCTTGCAAACTGCTTTTGCTGCTCCCACACAGGCTGCAGGAACTGACAGGAGCTGCTTATGCTTCTGATTCCTCCCCTCCTTCATGCATGATTCCATCTTCTTCTGACACGTCATTCAGAAGCATGAACTTCCCATCATTTGTCAATGGCACAGACTTCATTAGCTGAGCTAATGCTTCTGGATCCTGAAGAAAAAGAAGAGAGGGTAGCAAGCTGCAGCAGCCTTTGAGGAACACACATGTCCAGTACTTCTTGCTAAGCTTTTGCAACTTTGGTTTTTTTTTAACAAACAGAATAAAGATTTGAAACAGAAACAATGCATTTTGATTAAGTAGACAATCTTGGGTTTATAAGAAGAAAAGAAAGTTACTAATTTTGAGCCTTTTTTTTTTTGCTGTTCTGCAGTTACTGAAAAGCAAGGAGAAAAGTAACTCTCTCAAGAATTTATTATACACGTGCTTAGTGGTTTTGACTAAAAGCTCACTCCCCAACTTGTTCTGAATATACAGCAAATACTAATGTTAAATCTATATAAACAAAATATATCTACAATGGACAGGGAATTCTGCCATTCATTTTAAGTGGCAAAACACCGTGATTTTCATCCCTAGGCGAGGAAAGAATGTAAATTTCTAAAAGTGAAACAGCAGTGCATGGGATTTACATATTATCCCAAAGAGTTAGTTTGGTTTTTTGAAAACTTTGCTCACAGCTTTCTTTCAGACATGAGCATTTGGATTTGTGTAATTTTGACTTTGGATGGCGCATTTTATCTTCAAATCATGTTACTGAAAAATCAAACTCAGTTTATCTTTGCTATGTTAAATAACGTCTGCAAAACTCTGTCCTTAGGAGGAGTAGCAGTTATTTTTTCTTATGCACACCAGAGGTACCTGGACAGTGCAGCCAAAAAGCAGAACATGATGTATCATACAGATCTGGGAATGAAATTAACTTACCTTCTGTGCCTCAATAATTTCTTTTCCCAAGCTAATGGCATAGCAAATCTACAAGGAAGAAATACATGTAAAGTTCCATTCAGTTCTGGTTTGGTGTTTTGTTCCTTAATTAAGAGTAAACCACACAACTCTCAGTGCAGACTTAGTCTTAAAACCAGGCCTAAAAGCAGAGTTTGAATACCAGTGTGCTATGCTAACTACTGATAAAGAAAACTATCCCAGGTTTAGCTTCAAAGCTCACAGAGGCTGGTAAATCTTGGTACTTAGCTTGGTTAGTTTTAGTCACCAGACTTTATTCCCACACTTGGGGAATGTTTCTAAGTGTTTGTAGGGACAGAAGTTCTCCATCCCACTCCTTACTTCTGTTACAGCAGGCAGCAAACATCCAGTGGTGTCAGCACATATGGCTGCCTTGTCTGTGAAAGCTTCACAGCTGCACATGTCTCAACATAGCTGACATTCCTTTTGTTAGTGCTGCTGCTGGACAGCACTTGCCCATCTCTCTTAATGCTGGCATTAGCAATCCCATCCTTTCCTCATACATGCTGCTGCATTTGGTCCTTTTTGGACATAAGCCAGCAAAGGCTTGCATGTTAATGAAGGTTTTTTTGGCCAGAAATTGAGCTGCTCTTGTTTCTATAGCACTATTTCCAGATGTGTAAGCCAAGAAGCCATAGACCTATTTTCTAAATAAAGAATTTTATTAAATATCACACAAACCTTTTCCCCTTCTGTATTGCTCTCAAAAACATATGCACTCATGGATTCTTCTCCTGGCGTCTCACTGAGGTGGATCACAAAGCCAATCAGTCTCCTGTTCTCCTGATGGGCAGCAAACTGTGTCACAGTGGTGAGTTCAAACTGGAAAAGTGAAATCAATAATTTATTTGTTTTAACCAGCTCACGTTAGCAGATTAGCTCAGGTTCATGTTACTGAGTAGTCACTACTGTGATAAAAATGTTACTTACACTTGCGCGTGTAACTTGGGTTTGAGGATCTATTAGCCTGCAATATGTGTAGGGAAAAAAAAGAAAATTATTTTAGAGTGATTCCTGGTAATTTCAAGGGGCTTTATAATAGAAAGGCAATAACTCCAGCAGTTTTACAGATGAAGAAACATATGCACTGAATCAAGTGCTTTAGCTGTGATTGGCAAGGTCCAGATCTAGGCCTTGACTCTCAGCTCCCTGACAGGTACAGGTCAGAACACCCTTCTGAGTCACTTGGAAAGGATCCTGAGTGCCTGGGCTAACACAAAATGCAGACGGACATAAACACACCCCTGCTAAAGGGAATGTCTGATATCAGCATATTCTACAGTGACACTACTGTCAAAGGACATAGTTAGGAAACAGAATCTTCCAATCCATTGTTTTGCATCTTTTTTATTATCTTAGCAGGGTCTTATAGCCCCACTGCAGCCCTTAGATTTTGATAGGACATTCTTACAACTTAGTCTGGAGGATCATTTCTAGGTATCACGGAATAAGAAAAGAGACATTTCTTTCTAGGTAAAGTGACTCTTGGAATCTTGCTTCCTCAAAGGGTGTGTGTCTTAGAAAAACAAAACCAACAATACATAATTAATCACAAATTGTGTGAAGAGAATATTGACAAGTTAGGGTTTTACAGTACCTCAAGTTCTTGCTGGTGACCATGAGGTGGGATTCAGTCATGCGGAAGATGTTGTGAATGGCCCGAGCAGCCAATACCTGTCTCATGGCTTCATAAATCACCTCGCACGTCTCATCAGACTGAACAGCCATAGACCCTAAAAACCGAACCACGAACATCTGCTGCAGTAGGGAATCTGCAAGAGAAAAGCCATGACTTCCTTCACTGTGCTACTTCAATTGTCCAGTAGCTCAAAGTATGAATGGAATTATTTTATTCACTTTGGAAATTCAACAGTAAGCCTGTGGTTGGTGACAGTCATGAGTGGTGGCTTTCTGCCATGAGTCACACAGTGCCCTGACCCAGTTTCAAACTGTGTGAACAGACAGCAGTGTGGAGGTGGGGAAAGAAGTTACTGCAGTTGCCTGGAAGCTTTAAAAGTGTGACAGATCCTTTATGCATCATTTGATTAGCCAGTAAAATTCCCTTGCCTATTTTCCTATCGGGTGCACATAAACTGTGATGAATTTAGGATTATGCAGAAGCCTTGGCTTCCATTGAGCCTTGTACATTCTTCCCTTTCTTTCATGTCCTTCTGACCTTCCATGCAGCTGGGCCCAGTGAGGTTTTCACCAAATCTTTCCTTGCTCCTTGACTGTCGTCATAAGATTTAACGACCACTAAGCAGCCATTATGCATCAAAGCCATCACTTCAGCAGGCTCCCTTTATGGCTGGTGGTGAGCAAGGGAAAGCAGGGTGAATGTTCAGAGCAGTAGGTACTTCTTTGCTTCTGAGAGCAGTTTTCTGACAGGGCTATGGGTTCCAAGCACAGGGGAAGAGAAGAACAGCCAAGCCCTGAATGTGCTAGTACAGGCAGGTCACTTTACTATGGATCTGTTACCTCTGCTGCACAGTGTCAGGTGCTTTTCTTAAGAGACACTGGGTAGCTAAAATCATTACTAATTTCATCTGGATAAAAGAAGCACTGACCTTCCTCCTCATCTTTGCTGCTGTCTTCAGATTCCCCAAATGGGTTTGCACGCCTGTGAAATAAGAATTAAAACTTTAATTACAGATTCTGGTCATCATCACTAACAGATGCTGCAATACTCATTGCACCTAAATTCAGTTACAGTGATGGATCACTGTCTCTGGCCATACCTGCCACCTCTGTTTTGGTCCAGAAATTCCATGGCAGGCAGTACGATATCAAATTGAATTGGTGTTCCAGGAGCAATGAGTTGTGTAGAGTCTTGAATGCCAGCTGATTCACTGGGAATTATTTTGTCATTTTCTGTGTTCTTTACAGTCTGGCTAAAGTGCAAATGTTAAAAAAATTATATTTCTATCCATCAGTGACACTCTACCTTTGCTCGGGAAGGGAGATAAGATTATTTAAAAATCCAAAGCAAGACTGAACCACTATGCAGACATATAAGGTATTTTTCTATTTACCTGTTACTGAGGACCCTAATAAAATCATTTTCTTTTAATCTAGTATTATTTAGGACAGAAGTAAACATTGGTATATTAAACTTGAATGTAGATCAACTCTGAGCGTGGGCTGACTTTCAGCAATAGGTGACTTGTCTCCCTGCCCTGTCCATATTCACAGCTGCATTACCAGCAGACACCTGGACTTGTGTCTACACTTCTCAGTGACAATCCCAACATCTTCTTAAGACCCCTCAGCCCCAGGCTCAGTACAACTGCACACAGTCCCTGCTCCATGCAAAGGAGAATGTTACCTGGGGTGCTGAACTTCATGTTTTTTTCCCAAGCTGGTAATGGGAGTCACTGCTTGCAGGGCTGTCTGATTTAATTTGATTGCAGCTGCCTATGAAAACAAGACAGAACAGCTCTTTTAGACATGTAGTTTATGTTACTGTGTTGAAGAATAATGGGAGACCAAGTTGAAGGAATGGACTGAAAGATGGACAAAACTCCCACCTCTGGATTGTCAGTGAGATAGATCTGTCTGGAGATGTTGTTGATGGCACATATCCACTGGAAGGGAAAAATGAAATTGAAATCTTCAGGCTTATTTGTATGCAAGAACAATAACATTAAGAAAATATTTTTACCTCTTCATATTCTTTCTTGCTTTCTGCTTGAAGGGTTATACCCCTAAAATATAAACACAGTCTATAAGTGCTAACAGTGGACACCAGGACTGTTTGACTTCAGTTCTTACAGTAATATCACCAAGCTTTACATCTATTCACCACCAAAGGAACAAGAATCATGAATAAGCTGCAGCTAAAAGACACCACATGTGCCATTCAGGCACTTGTGGGGGAGGACTGGAAGGATTAAGCGTTTAATTTGGAAACACCCTTCTGGAAACCCAGAAAAGCTTACTACTATACCAAGCAAGTTTTACAGGAAAGAGCATCTGAAGGGGTAGGTGTGACTGGCTGTCCTCAAACAAAACCTGTCTCATACGCTTTGCCTGTAGGAGTAGTGATCTGAAAGCAGTATCTTCTGTCTTCACAGTCCACAGCCATAACAGAGCAGTTATCCAGGTCCTGAATCAATCCTCCAGCTACGGCTCCCCTTGGCTGACACATCAAGTTGCCACCTTGAGTGAAGAAATAGAGTCTTTCCCAAGTTGTAGTCACCAGTCCTGTTTTACTGATGAGAAGATGCAGTGATAAAGACTCGTTACTGTTTAGAAGTAACTCCAAACAGGTATGAAAGTCCAAACATATCCTGATGCTAATCAGAACTTTACGTTCACCCTGGCATTTTTTTTTAATGATGGGTCTCTGTTATGAAGAAAAAGCAGCACCTGTTTCTAGCAGAAACTAACCCTTAATGAAAGCTGAAAAATTAAATTAATTCCAAACATCCAAGTTAAAAATTGTATCTTCTATTTAAGGAATAAAAGAGTAACTGACATGAAATACTATGAGCAATTTCAGCACAAGGAATCATGATATAAAAAAGTATCTACTGCAGTAGTATCTCAGAGTCCATCTCTTGCTTAGCTATAGAGTCCTATTATAGTGTAATCCAGCTTTTGAGATGTAAACTCACAAAGAAGAAAATTACTAGACAAACAAAATAATAAACTGATATTTAATCAATCACATAAATAGGATTATTATATGCTACCAATATACCTAATCCCTGTGGAAGTTTATGGAAAATTTTATATAAATATTCTGCAGAGGTAATTCTACATATGATACACATTCATAGTTACAAACTTGCATTGTCCATAAAACTTTTATTTATGTAAAAGAGGTCATTTATGAAAACATGTATTAACTACAAAATATAGCTGTTTTTCTAAACTGTTCTTTAAGATCTGGGAACAATCTGAACCCAGCCTCATCAGCGTCTAATTTTTAGCCACTTGAATGCAGGAAATTATTCCTGTAGGTAAATTCAATCAGAAGCAAAATTCTGTTTTCAGAAAAATAGTCCCAAATGCCTGTAATTTGGTTAAAGCTTCAAAAACACATTTCCAAAGATGACAGAGGTACTGGGAGAATGAAAAGTAGAGCTACCAAACTGATTTAGGACCCTCAAACATCAATACCTGAGGAGTCTTTATGACCCTCCCCCCAAAAAATGTAGCCACTAAACAAACCAGCAGATAACAATCTTCTTACTTTCTAAGATTAAGGTAGCCAGCCTTCTGGATGAGGTTTCTATTGATGGCAGGTGAAGTTACATCAGAATCTGGGGTGTAAACAGATTCATTAACTGCAATTAAGTCCTGCTGGGATATTCTCATTTTTTCAGCTTCGGCATCCAGCTCTCCCTGTATGCTGGAAAAACAACAACACAAAAAGAAACCCAAAGCCACCATTAGCCATTTCTACCAGGATACAGGTAACATCTGTAAGCCAAAATAAATAAAAATACCATCTGAGATGACCTTGGAAGGCAGTGCAAAGATTAAATTTATTTTTCAAATAGAGTTTTTAGGAAATTCTGGTTTATAATACTGAAATGAGCACATGAGAAATGTTTAAGTGTTGAGAAAGAAGAGTTATTTTTTGAGAGACAGCTTCTAAAAGTAATGCTTCTATGAATTTACACTGCTGAACACATACAGACATTGCCCTAGTATATGGCATAGTTGAAAGCAGGCTGTACTAGAGGATCTGTTGGCTTTCTCAGAACTTTCTCTAATGCCTCCAAGTCTCTAACACACAGGAATTCCTGCCTTGACACCACCTATTAACTGGTCATGGATTTTCATTAATTCAGAACAATACAATAACAAAACCTATACCTCAAGTCTCACATTAGCTTTAATTTTTTGTTTATGATACAGCATTCTGCTTTGGTGTGATTCAGAAAATATCAGATCTGAATTAAATTAGACCATATTTTGCAAGCTAATGCCTTTTCACTCCATCATTGAAAGTCAGAATAAGAATTATTTAAATTCCATTTTTAAATACAATGGAACTATTTTACCTCAGTGTTATTTCAATGAATCTTTTGATCTGTCATTTTTGTTGTACCACAAAATGCTTTTGACAAAACCTCCCTGGCATCTTCATGGTTTCTAAAACTATATTCCTCTTCCCAAGATGTGCTTCTCCTATCTCCAAGGCAGGAAGAAAAGTGCTGACAATTCTGAAGTTACATGCATTTTGGCAATTAGGCCAAGTGGTTACTGTGTTTTTGCACCATTAGCAATATTCATTGTATAAATGAAAATGCTTTTAAATACCACTGAAATTCTGTAGCTGCACAATGGGTCACATCAGCTTGTTCCAAAAGAACAAATCTGACTAGTGAAAAGCTTTTAGCTTGACTAGAAAGCAGAGCTGAGTCACTGAGGCCTTGTTATCCCCAGCACTAAGGAAGAGGAGGAGTGGGCAGCACAGTTTTCAGTGGCTGTGCAAACTGAAGTCACAAAATTCTGTCCTGTGTCAGTATTTCTATGCTGCACAGTACCATTCAGAATTTTACAAGCTTCTCTTTTGGTTTTTCCAAAGACATCATACTCCTTTACTAGTTACATTTGAGTTGTACTTTCAAGTTTTACTGTGTGACAGACTTTAAACCAGACTCTGCAAAATAACTAAGCAGCCTATTTTTGTTTCCATTTACTACTGTATACTGTCCAGAACTCAAATCCATCTGACTGTGCAAAACAAGGGCTTATTCTATGGTGAGGATCCAATGACAGTACGACAAGTGCCTGTAAGACAAGTAAGATGCCTCAGACTTACTAAACAATAGACACTATTTCAATGGAATTTAAAATCTGTCCTCCAGTCTCTACAAATGCTGTATAGACTGTGTAGAGGGATTTATTTCACAAGCGAGTGTGCAAAGATATGTAAGTATGAAAGTACAGAAAGTAAAGAATAATTCAGTGAAATAATCTACAGTACAGAACACTTGTTTGTAGCATGGTTCTCAAATTAACAAGTATGCATTATTTAAAGTGCCACCAGAGTGAGAATGAGTAATGATTTGGCTACAGCTTGATAGGAAAGGAATGAAGCATTAAAGTCAAGGATTCAGTTGGGACTATATTATCTTTATGGTCCATTCCAACCCCTAAACATTTTATTATTCTATGAATAATGTTCTCTCTATTATGATTATATTTCAAATGTAAAGTTTACATTTACAGAGACTTAATTATAAAGAAACTCATCACTACAAACAGACGATGGGGAGGGGAGGTGTAAGAAAAAATGATCACAAAATTAGGAGTACAAAAGCAGTTTACTGAAATTTAGGACTTAAAGCAAGTTGAACTCAGTGGACTAATACAGCCTAGACTGGATGCAATGAGTATGTTCCCTAGGGTGAGGAGTTTTGTTTGCTTTGTGTAGCTACATCACCAAACACCAAACCTAAATCCTTATTTGAGAGGTTAATGAGTTATTGTTGCTGTATTATTACAAGAGACCCAGTAAATAAAAATATCTGTAATTCAGAAAGCATCTTAAGTCTATTATATTAATATTGTTAACCCATTTCTGGCCCAAGTTCCATGTCCTTCTGTTCATGAAGAGAGACAGGGATGTAAGAATGTGAACATTTTACAGTATGTAGTTTCTGACTCTACTATAAAAACACTCTCTTCAGTGTACAGACAGCATTTTCTTTTCCACGTACAAACATTTCCTTTCTACCTGTTGCTTCAATAAAATATGCCAAACAATGCAATGTAAGCATGGAAGGAATCTAATTAGAAAGAAAAAGAGGCATTCTCTGGTACGTGCTGAAGGTTAGAGTGCTGCTGCTCGCACTCCAATGGAATGAAAAAAGCAAACAAAAGCATTAGGTTACCTCTGAACCATGTCTGAAACAGATGACAAAAAGCTGTCCATTCTTTTGGAAAACATCTCTGCTCCTTTCTTAAAGAAGTTGATCTGAAAAATACCAAGCAAAAGGGCACTGAAGGTTCTCTTGGCTTAGGCAGACAAGTAGCAGATTGTGGGAGTGTTAACAGTGCTCCCATTATGACTGGTACTTTTGGCGGGCGATCAAACACATGGACAAAACAGCTGCGTTGCCTTTCTTGCTACTTCCCACTTTTGCAACTCTCCACCCTTGCACACACAGATAAGCTGCTGCCTGCTGACAGGTATGTTTCCAAAGAACTTGCTAAATGACTCAAATAAGGGAACAGGTAGCTTTTCCCACAACTAGCACTGGGCAGGGCTGGGGCTCATGGTGTTAGGAACTGCTGTGTGCAGTGCCACCCTATCAAAGGGAATGGGACACAAATCATCCATTAGATTTAGCAGTCCAACCTGAACTACCAACTCCACCATTAAAGTTTTCAAAGTGCTGTAGCAAAGTCAGTCAGGAAAGTGTAGCTGTGCTTGCAGAAGCCTCCAGGGCAATTGGTTCTATCAACTACCATTTTACCATGGGTTTTGTTCTACTGAAGGAGCTAAAAAAAAGCTACTAGGGCCAAAGCGCACATTTTGTGACAAAAAATTAATTATCTTAGCTGGTATGTCTCAGAAGGCACACAACAGAAGCAAAGGACTTGGTGTAGACTTGACCTTGTATTATCTGCTACAGGACACAGTCATCATTAGAGCCTACTGGCAACTGAGTGGAACATGGATACAGCTAGGATGTGTGTACAATTAATTAGGGTAAACACATAACAATCAATAATTTACTCTGGGAAGAGATGTAAAAGCAAATTCTTGGATATTAAGCAATTTATTAGCTATTTCATCTACTTTTGCTTGTGATTTCACTCCCTTTCTCTAACCTTGGGACCTAGGATTCCCAAGATTCAGATTTCTACAACCATGTTGTGGACCACAGCCTTCCTTTACAAAAGAGAGAAAGAATGCCCTCCTAAACAATGATTCACCTATTCTATTTCTGAAGCCTGCTTCAGGAGGAAAGAGCTCTAAATTCCACTGATGATAAATGTTGACGCTAGTTTTCAGTCAAATGAACCCTCTATTAGCCACTGCTTCTTCCAAAAATTCCATTTGACCTACTCATTTGTCGGAAATGTGAAACTGGAGACACATGTTTGAGTAGTTAATTAAGAAAATACATATTTGTGCTGAAAGGCAGTTCACAATATTTTCAACTGGCTTCTGGTTATTCAGTCATTCTTATGACAACCCAAGACTTCCCTGTATAAAGCACTGAGACAGATTAAGTATGGGGAAAGAAAGTTATTTGGCTTCCAGTAAAGGAAACCAATGCTGTTCTTTCTCTTAGGACAGTTACAGCAGAAAAGCAATATGAATTCCTGTGGTGGGGAAAGTGACTGAATCCTCATTTACTACCTATTTTAAATGAGGGACATGGGCTGCAAAAGGCAGGATGATGTAGATGATGATGAGCCACACTACAATTTCAAACAGAGCACTATATCCATTATTCCTCTTTTCATAGCCCAATTCTCCTTTTCCAATCACTTTCTTTCATCAAAATCAAAGACCCTTAAAATGGGTAATAGTGAGAATCAAGTGCTGTGATAATACTGGATGGTTGATCCTCCTGATATCCTGGAGGGTCAGACTATCAGTCTTACATTTTCCAGACTTGAGAAATGCTCTATCAAATTGCCGTTAGAATAAAAATTAGAAAAAGGATTTTTCAGCCTTATGCTCAGTCCTCTCTACTGTTCTGTCCTTCCAGCTCTCCAGAGCATGCTCTGTTCCTCATCGTGCACACTCCTCATCAGTATGCTGAACATGATATGCCAAGAAGGGAACTGCTACATAGGAGAGTTTGTGCAGACTAAGTAAACAGTGGAAGTAAATGCTACTGCACTGATAGCTCAGCTGTGAAAAAACTAACCCTAGGCTAATTTTGCATAGAAGTGTATTGGATTTTCTTTTAATTAGTGTCTTTCCTGAATATCTAAACATTCAACTATCTGCCACAAACAAAATCTGTTGTTAGAATCTAGGCAAGCTGAATGCAAATCATTTCCCCCCCAACCCTCATTGTAATTTGTCAGTTCTCAAATCCAGAACTACAACGTTTTACTTTTCCTAGGAACATGTTTAAGTGATACAGACACTTTACTGTCAATACCTGTCCTCGTGTATATCCTAGCATAGGTTCCATCATTGCCACTCTCTTCCTGTACTGCAGAGCATTCAGGGCACAGTAATATTGCAAGGATGAAAGGTGCTGTTTTCTTCTTGCATTTGCCACTTCTTTTGCCACTTCTGCCTTAAGCTGAACAAAATATGATAGAGATTGACAGAGTATTACTGTGTATATGGATATATTTACTTCAAGTTAGTTTTAAATCACTCTCATTACAGAACTTTTCCAGGTTAAAATGAAGGATGAAAAAACAAAGAAAGCAAATTGAAATCCCAAGGCAAGTATTTCAAGCCCTTCTCTGTTATGATATTTAAGAATCTGGGGAGCCCCTGTGACTACAAACTACATAACTACCAGCACCAAAAATCTGGATCAGATTTCTGCGCAAGAAATTTATTTGCAGCTGAGATCACATCACCAATCTGAAAGTGTAGAATTCAGAAGTGAATTCACAGTATGCTATATCACATTGTGTTCTGTAAGGCATTTCCTTTCAAGGACCATCCTGTGGAATAGATTCACTCTCAGGACAGGGCCAGCCATACACTTTTTGACAAAGGGATGGATTTTAGAATAGCAGTCCAGCAGGCAAAGAAGGAGGAATGTAGAGCAATCCCACCAAGAGTTATGTACATTGTCATGTATGACAGTCCATACAGAGTAATTTAACAGGAAGGTACATATGAAGAAATGGAATGCTTTAGGAACAGCAGACACAAGGCTTCACGGCAGTTCACAATGAATTATCCTCAGTGATACTGCATCACCACCTCAGCTGTACAACAGTAGGCCTATATAAAGCTATTTAAAGTCACTTGGATTGCCTCTATCTGAAAAGCTCCCATGGATCTGAAGGGCTCTAGCTGAGCACAATATTTCATCACTTACCTAACTTGGAGAAAACAGGTGTAACTGCTGAGTTGATGATTAAAAGCTTTGTGTCTGCTTGGAAACGAAATCACAAGAATTCTTGAGCTACTGTGAATTTAAGCAACAAACTCTCTGAAGCTCACAATGAACAACGATGCAGACAGAATGGCTGATGAAAACTTTATATTTTCCCTTAGACATTTGTTACCTTTTCATTTTCTTTCCTTTTCGGTAACCTGCTATACTTTGCCATGGACACGTCATGTTCTGTAGACAAGGAATATTATTTTCTTTTAGAAATGTGATGTGTATGTGCACAGATTAAATATATCTTCTGTGCTCTAACAGCTGCATATGAATAGAAACAAAACAGGGACACATACCATTGCTAGCAAGGCCAAAGAGATCCTTCAGTGTGCTTACTTCTGGAAAAGAGAAATCAAATATTCAAAGTAAAACCAGCTGTTAAAACTGAGACCATTTATGGGCTATTTACTGCCCAAGTCACTCCAGCCCTTCCAGAGCAGAGACTTATACATTGTGCTTGTCTTGAAAATGCTAAACCAGATCAGCTGCTAGAGAAATGAAGAGGCAGATAGCTAATTAAGGGTGGAGTGAGTTCATTTTATTGAGCAAGTTGTCACTCTGAGAAAGATGCCTTATCTGTGAGTGTCATTTCTCCAAAGAAGCACCATTTCAGTATGTTTATTCTGACAAAAGGCCCACCACTACCATACTGAACAACCTGACAGTGCTTATGTGATACCAAGAAATTAAAGACCCAGGGACAAATTAACTAAAGCACTTTTCCTGTACATGAATCTTCCTCAGTGTGGAACATTTTTTCCTAAACTGCTCTGTATCTAACACACCTGACTGCTGGGTATGATGCTTGCATTACAGACACTGGCCATGAGATTCTGATACAGGTACAGAGAAGACAGACTAAACAGGCAACTTAACTTCACAAATGTTAGGCACAAGCTACACTTAGTAGAGTATATGCTGCAACTGGCAAAACTATCTCAAAAAGCTACAAAAAAAGCACATTTACAAGAACAGACATTATGCAACTGTGAAAATACCAAGGGGAAATTGTAGGATGTCATCATGGTCTCTGATTATTTTTAACACCCTATGCATTAATCAGTTTCACTCCACCTTTTTTTTTCCCAGAATGCTTCTTTATGACTCAGATGCAGAAAGACAGAAGATTTTTCCACTTGTAACTAACCTGTATCTAGAGGTTTTTACAATTTTCAATGTATAGATGTAACAGGATCAAAAGTAGAAACAGTAACACAGTTATTCTTCCTTACTTCCTTGTTTAATCCCTCTACGAAATGCCGATGTGGCTAGATCTACTAAAAATGCTGTTCTGCAGACTGCATCAGAAAAAATGATGGACAGAATAAAAAATTTAAAAAATTACATCCAGGGAAGCTGAAGAAACTTTCAATTTTTGTCATGCAGCAGCTGAAGCTTTGGTTGCAGGCCTCATATGCATTTTCATTTTTTTTTTAAATGAACAAGAGGGAAAAAATCCATAAATATGAAAAAAGATTTACTATCTCTGAGGCCACATGAAAGAGGTGAGGAAGTGTCTATAGCATCAACATCTTACCATCCAAATTCTGCTTTATATTTCTATTCATTAACATAGACACCTGGATGTCTTCACAATTTTCTATCAAATACTATAAGGAACTTAAACCAGACATTATTTTGCTGTAGTTGTTTTGTCTCACAGCAAAATGATGTCTACAAGAAGGACATAAGTGGGACTGTGACAGACAAGTGAAATGAGCAGTTGGCTTTAAAAAAAAAGAAAATAAAAGAAAAGAAAGAAAGAAATGCTGTGGCAAAAACTCATATTTCTGTTGCATAAGTAGTTAGGAGTGTCCTTGACCTTGAATATGAGCTTGTTTATTTTGAAATTGCATTAAATGTTTACATTACTGCCTTGCTGTTTAAGTAATGAAATCCCAAATTCAAGTATTCAGGTCACTTGGAACTACCCTTCCATGGCAAGGATTTAAAGAGGACTGATTTCTTAAAAAGGAGAGAATATACTATCCTTTGAAGTTAAAACAACATTTTTGCTTTCGAACAGCCCCAGATTTCTGAAGTGGAATAAATACTATTTGCAAGCCCAATTCACTGCTAAATTTCCCTTCTGGCAATTATAACATCAATGACTTCAGTGAAATTAGACTGGTGTAAAAGCACAGTGACCCAACAAAGAACAAAGCTGTGTATTTTTAAACTTGCACCATATGGTACATAAAATGTTATGTGGTGAACTTGAACTGGTTTTGTCTGAGTAAAAGCAAGCACCTGTCAATGGAATTCTGTAGCAGAGAAGAACCAAACTTCTCTGTGAATCATCAAAGAACAAATTAATACATGGCATTATGTCTCGGTTTATGATTAAATAAACAAGAAGGAAAATATAAAGAAAATTGAAACTTAGAATCAAATTTACCTGTGAGATCCTTTTCTCGAAATTGTATTATTGGGAGAACCATTGTATCTGCAAGCTGTTTTGCCAGTTCCGAATGAAGAATATTGAGCTGAAACAAAGAATTGTTCTATGACACAATGTAAATAAAAAACTCAAAAACCACAGAGAACACCAAAACACACCAGCCATTTGTGTCAGCAGATATAATACACTTCAATGCTTAAAATACACTCCTCAAGGTATCTGAGACAGATGGGGATACCTCACTAAATGCTTCATTCCTGCCTGGTATTTCCCAAGGTTCAGTTCCCACATAAGTGATTAGGACAATTCACTTGACCATTAATTCTAATGCTTAACCCAACAGGATTTAAACTCTAATTATCCTTTATTAACCTGTTTTTGTTAAGTCTCAATGCCATGGAGTTACAGTTCCACTACAACTAGTGTCTTTCCATGAACAACGGTTACTCAGGACACAATCACAGCGGAGCGACCACAACTAAAGGTCCTATTCAAATATTTTACCTTCGTAGCAGTTCCCCGTTCCTGTTTTTGTGTTTCTAAACTTCAGCACACAGCTGTTTTAAAGCACCCATGTGACACCACTTAGGATGAAAGTAGGAAAGGCTCTCATGTCAACAGTGGCCTGCTAAGAATGTGAGATGGGTGCAGGAAGGACAGCTATCAATCACACTGCTGGAACACCAGGAGGGTGCTACATGTTGAGGTGACATCCTGCCTGTTTGCTCAGTGTCCTGGATACCTCCAGGCAGCCTCATGCAGCTAAGGATGAAGTCAGGATTTCCCATGAGACAACACAATTCAATGCTGATAGACCAGCCAACTAAAACAGGCACAAAGGGAAGCAAACACACAGAAAAGGAGGCCAAGGAATGGAACAAGTTGTCATGAGGGAAAATGCGACTGACTGAACTGAGCAGAGGCTTTCAGCTTTCTGCCCCCAAATGGCACCATTCTCTTGAACCTGGGAAGGACAAAGTTCTTGTTTTGATCTATTTGGAGTTCACATAAGCAACTACAAGACTTGTGATAATAAATGCTCCTTTCTAGCATGCCAAGAACATACATGCAGCAAGAAAAGCCTAAAAAAAGAAGTAAACCTTTGGGATTCCTCTCGCTATGTCCTTAGAGTTATTCATGGACTCTAAAATTTTTAACTTACTTTTTGTCCCACAACCCTCTCTCCTCCCCCCAACAGCAGACCTCAGCATAGCCTTTTGCCTTCTTAATCAAAGTTGGAAGTAGACCAACAAGAGCAGACTTTTCTGATGGCCCAGCACTGCTCACAGCAGAGAGAGTGATGTGAAACCTAAGCAAGAAGGACCTAGATATCAAAGCCAGATTGAAATGTTATATAGGCAGGTCTAACAAAAGCATTTGCAAACACTCCAAGTACTTAGCAGAAACTTCCAGGGTGTGGGGGTATTCATTGCACAGCTTCACTGTCTTCACCACACAGTACTGCAGCCGTCCCCAGACATCTCTGGATTCTGCATGATCTCACAGCAACTAAACTGCAACTTTACCAATTCACATCTGCCCTGCATCCATACCTGGCAAGTTTTGGCTCAAACTATAGTGTTTAAAGCTTAGAAATGTAAGTGTCATTTTAATATGGCATTATATAAAAGATTGCCCAGCCTAGATGACACATGCCATTTTAGTCTCTCTTTAAGTTCTCTTAGGAAGATCAGCTGTGCTCTGAGGTTTAATATGGGATGAAGTCACAGAAACAGCTCTAACCATTATGGAAGGGTGGTATCAAACGTCTTTATCCAGAATTAAACAACTCTAAAACCCAGGCACAATCCAGCCTTCAGTTGGAAGGCTCTGAATCAAAAAGAGAGACCCAAAGAAAAACCACTAATATTCTGTATTGTAAAAATAGAGTATGAGCAATTCAAATTACCTCATCCACAACTTTTGAAAAATAATGGAGGGTGGATATCACTTCTTCATCTCCTTTACCTAAGGCAAAATGCTGGAAATAGAAACACACATTTGGTCCATAAATCAGTAAAGATGAATATAAAATATGACATGTTTTACTACAAAGCTAATGAATATTTCTACAAAATGCAACAAATGATAAAAATAAATGTAAGAGCAGAAACTAATTAATATATATTCTTTTACCCTGCTCTTCTTATGTTAAATGAATGAATTTTGGACAACATTCAATTCTTATTATACTCATTTTAAAGTCATAGAAATGGAACAAACTGACTTTTATCTTCATAAATTTATTCACTCAGATTTTGTACCTTTTTGAGGTTTTTTTTATTTGCTTGGCTGGTTCTTTTCTTTTTTTTAAGATTCTCAGAAATGACCCAACTCCCTTGAACACAAGGAAATTCACAAGGAAATGCCTTCACATGAAACTAAGTAAAGCAAATGCCCTGAGCATTTCCAGAAAACATAGTTTACAGACTTCTTCACAAGTGTTGAGGCAGAAAAGAAATGAAAGTCATGTGCTGAACATACCTGCTTTTCATAGGCAAGGAGCTGCTTCGAAAGCTGTTGTGTGGCAAGACACATTTCATTCTACAAACAAAAATGACATGTTAATAGAAATAATGAAATGTCCCTAGTGCTGCTGTTACCACTACTTTGTTACCAGCTTCTTGACTGAACCTGAAACTACTTACACAAATATTCAGCTGTGTACAAACAGCTAGTCCCAAAATACCTGCACAGATGTCCTGCTTTCAGTTAGGACAGAGTTAATTTCTTCTCAGAAGCTGTTACAGTGCTGTGTTTTGGATTCAGAGTAAGAACAGTGCTGATAATACACTGATGTTTTGGATTTTTGTGAAGTCATGTTTATCCTAAGTAAAGGATTTTTTTCTTCCTCGGCCAGTGAGAAGGCAGGCAAAAGAAACTGGGAGGGAGCACAGCTGGGACAGATGACCCAGAAGGACCAAAGGGATATTCCACACCATGGAATAATCATGCCCAGTAAATAAACTGGGGCAAGTACCCTAAAGGGAAGCCAATCTGGGTTCAGAAAGGGGGCTCTGGCATCAGTTAGTGGGTGGTGAATGACTGCAATGCGGATCACTTTTTTTTTTCCTTTTTATTACCATTATTATTATAATCTACCATTATTATCGTATTTTACTTTATTTTTGATTATTAAACTTCTTTTATCTCAAAATACAAGTTTTACTTTGATTCTCCTCCCCCTTCCACTGGGGTAAGGAGGACAGAAATGGGGTTGAGCAAGCCCCAGAAATGGGGCTAGCAGAATTTCCAGCTGCGCTTAAACCATGACAATAGAGAAGCAGCAGTAAGAGGTACAGACTTCAGATCTACAGTTTAACTGCTTTGAATAGAGCTAAGATTTGAGGGTTTGGTTTTAGCTCGTGTTTCCTCCCACCATAAGAAAATAAAACTAGAACAACCTCAAACACATAGGCTGCCATACCAGCATAAGAATGTTATGGTTAATCATCTGGTTTCTGATGGTTAATCATCTTTCCCAAAAATCTACATCAATTAAGGGAACCAGTAGATGTGCCTCCATAATGCATTCATGCTCAGGGAATATATTAATGTAATGACAGCCCTTTAAGTGGCTACAGGAGCACAAACCAGAACATCTCTCTTCTCTTACACACGCACTTAAGATGTGCTTACACCAGGTAAGATTTGTAGGGAAGGTGTATAATTTTATTTGATAGCTGGAAAAACCAGACAAGCACTTGGATATGTCAATCTTTAGTCAAGGTATTCCTAACACTAGCATATCAACTGCTCTATCCCTGATTTGTTAACAAGGACTTAAAACAAGAATAAATGAAAAAAGGGAAGGGGGTAACTAACATCTGTCTTAATTCCTATCAGATCCATCTCATCCTCAGAAATGTAGAAAACTAGTAACTTTAAATTTTATTTTAAACCTTAACAAACTATTCCCGTTTCCTAATATATAAGGCCACGGAGAGTTTGTAAAACTAGAAGCAAATCCCTGAACTGCTTTAACGGAACCCTTTGTACTAGGGCTGATACAGAAAACCATTGAAACTGGGACAGAGCTTGTGTGCTCTCTTATTGTCCCTTGGCATCCTGAGCAAGCAAAGCCCAGCACAGTGAACTATCTGGGCCAGAGACCCTGAGACACCTTTTGCTTTGGCCTGCTGCCACCTGTGACATACTGCATTACAGCCTGGTGCTTCCACACCGCCTTGGCTTGCCAGGAACAGGGTTTATATGGGCAGCAGGACCCAACACTCAGTGTTAAAGTGTGCCCAGGAGCTCAGGGGAGAAATAAAAAAAGCCAAACCAAACCAGCCACAGCCTAGGTACCAGCACCTGCATGTGAACATATGACAGGAAAAGCTAAATGAGGTAATTTTGACCATCTTAAAACACCATGGTGGTAACACAGGCAGGAGGGGATGGCAAAGCAGAGGCCTTCCAATGTACCAACAGGAATTCAGAGCTCAGATAACGTGGGCCCATGCTCGGATCATGCACACCCCATGACTATTCTCACTTCACAGTGACGGATTAGTCTTATTTCTTGTCTCAGCCCAATTAGTAATAAGCACCACAGTTTCACACAATAATAATGCCAGTGATTCCTGTAAGGTTTGCAGGCTGGTTATGCAGATTATGTAGTTTTTAAAATGAAAAAGCTTTACACAAACACTTGGTATTTAAGTATTTCCCAAGTTAGAGGATGGAAAAAGATGTTCTACCTTATAATAAAAAACAAACCCTGTTAAGGGCTCAGGCATGGATAGGAATGAGCCTTAATTATCTGCCCCCAAAACAGTAAGAACACTGGACAGACTTTGCCACCTTCAAAGTGAGAGCTAGCAAGCAATGAGTTTATGACAGGAAGGACAGGACTCCCTGCAAGTATACAGAAGACATTAAAAGGGCAGGATTGTATGCATGTGGGAGGAAATTAAGATTACAAAAAGAAGCAGAGGTTCTCAGACCTGGCATCTTTTTCATAAACATAACCTCAAATGATGCCTTGTTTCTAGGCATCACAAAGACAGTCTTCTTGCAGTTTTTACCCAGCTCTGAGTCCTCACACAGTGACTGTGATGCCACCTCTAAGTTGTATTGCTGGATCAGGGTGAGAGAAATCTCTTGAAATAAGCCAAGTACCAGAAACATGCCTCTTTTCCCCCTTTGTTTCAATTTACTTACTCCTGTAAAGTCTGCAGTTTTGTGATCTGCTCTGAATCTGGAAAATACATGCTTCTGGCTTAAATTTGCTATCACTAAAAGAAGCTTCAGAATAATGGGCTGATAAAAACAAACCAAACAAAATCCCCAGCCCCAAAAATCCCCGGCCAAAGACATCCTATTCTTTTGTGTTCACCATCCACAAAGCTTCTACCAGTTTGGTTTTTAGACTCAATCCTCAGTTTCCCCACTTAATATTCAAAGGGCATCACTGCTCATCTGTGTGGGGCAGTTTGAAGATGGACAGTGTAAAGAGGTGTGTGGAATAAGCATCTTCCAGGGATCACCACTCCCCAGGAGTGGTCTCCAGTATGTGACAGGACAATGAGAGAATACATAAACCCCGAGGATCATAAAGGGGTGTAAATTACCAACATCTTACCAAGCACACAATCAGGTGTCAACAGTTAATTACAGACCCCAAGCAGACATTCAGAGCCTACTACTCCATATACAGAACAAACTGAGAGGTGTGCCTGACACAAACTTACTTTGGGATTTTAGGCTGATTTGGGGACAACAGTTTCATGTATTACTCACAACCCACTGCTGCCAGCTGGTCACATTTTTCATCTATTGGCTCAGTTCTTTGTGTCAGAACCACAAACTTGTTACTCAATCCCTACTCATGTGGAAAAGTTAATCCTGGGTCCTTCATCTTCCCTCCCAGCACCTGCCAGATTTAGTTCCCATTAGAGGTACAAAATCATTCATTGTATCATTTGGGAAAAAAAAACCGAAACAAGAATCAAAACAAAACAGCCACACATCCAAAAGCTGTAAACAAATCAAGTTAAGCTAGCAAGTTGAAACACCGTCCATTGCATAAGGAACAGGAAGCAGGCAAAGTGCTCTGCTGACCTAGTGGTAATACTGCATTGCTAAGCACACTAATCTGGGAAAGTTTGCTTTAATCCTCCTCCCATTTCTTCCTAATCAGCCTTTTCCCCTCCCCCTGCCCTGCTGCCATTCTGTTCCAAGACTTAGAAGTTATTTGCATTGCTTCAGTTGACAGATCCACTAAATCCAGGCAAATTATTTTAACAGGTTTTAATCTATTTCCAAGGCATTTTCCCATGGATACAGCAACACTGACTTCCTTTGTCCTGAAGTGACTGCAATTCAATACACTACAGCAAAAGAAAAACTACAATACATCCTTGACTCCACTCCTCCTCCACATTATCTTGACATTTCAGAATTCATAATACATTTATGGAACGGCAGAGCTATCAATGAGATTATGTATCAAGCAAAAACTCAATAAAATCCTGAACAGAAATTGAAGCCTTCTAAATGAATGCAAACTTAACCAGTACTGGGCCTTGCAAATACATTCATTTGCTCTAGACGGTTTTACTTAACAGGGAAGACATCTCTGCAGCATAAATGCAAAAAAGTATACCAGGAGGAAGAAAAAACCATATGTAAATGAGTATAATGAAATCAGCAGTGATTATAGATGTGCTGGATTTTTTTTCCTCTTTTCTTTAACCCTGGCTTGCATGATAGCCCTAGGAATAGATTTCTGTAAGTCCAGTTCAAATGGATAAGGTAATGAAACTGGTGTCTTGAATCTAGCATTAATCTACCAGAAATTAAAAACAGCTAGTTTAAAAAAATACTGTTTAATTTTGAAGTTATTTCAATACCTGACCCAGCCTTCAAATAAGTCAGCAGGGCAAAAAAAAACAGGCCAACTTATTTTCTGAGCTACTGCCCAGAGTAAAGACACATGATTGATTCCACCTTCTTCATTATCACTTTTATTCACTAAGCTGTTTATATCATCAGAAGAGACTGATTTTTCTATAACCTCTGTAATAAAATATCGATGCCGTTTACAATTTCCCAGTGAGGCAGTCTATCCATTTTTAGGATCTCTGTATTTTTCTCTCTGAGGACTAATCTGCTGAAATCCAAAGATATTTCTGTAGACAGTTGTCTAACAGACTACAGATTTGAGGGCCTGTAAAGGATTAAATACAGCTATAAATTAACTTCTAAAGACACAGAACAATTCCAGCACACGCAGTTCCAATCCCAATATAATGAAGCTTTCTGCAAAGCAACTTCCCTACTCCAGCTACAGTTGGCACTTTAAAAACTACAAGTAACTACCAAACACAACTGCCAAATGCTGCTTCATATAAACAAGAAAGACACTTGTAAAGGTATTTATCCATGCACTCTGTATGTGCAGAATGACACATAATAAATTTGGCTTACATCTGAGAAAACTTAATGCCTCATCAAAGAGAAAAAAGATCCAGGTATGTGGCTGAAGTGGCAGCCTGTCCACCCCTTCAGAACTAGTCAACACATTTACCTGCAAAATCAGGCACAGCACAGAAAGAACTGGGTCTTGATACAACAGTTTAATGCAGCTCCATTTACATATGCTTATCTTCTCACAAAACAGAATTATCCAGCAATCAAGTAAATGGCATAGTCCTACAGGCTTAGGTTTGCATATTAAATGGCTTGGAAACATGAACCCAGGGTTGCAGAAGCTAAGCCTCACCCGGGTGCTCAGGCTGCACAGCACTTTACAAGATCAGGCTAACATATGGCTTGCCCTGGTGCTGATTCACAGCATGGCATCCCATCCTTACAAATGGGAACAGTTCAGCAAAGGATGATCCAATAGCTCCAAGGACTAGAAGCCACCAGTCAAAGCTCTGCTGAAAAACACCAAAAGCAGCTCTAATAGGATGGTTAGCTCAGTACAGAAATACAGCTCTTCTGTCAAAACAACTACTATCAGCAGGGTACCCATGCATTTATGCAGCCTCAGATCTCCAGATCTTCCTTAGCACAATGTTAACTTGCTTCCAGGCACAGTGACAATGCTGACTTTATGGCCAGCATTAAACCCAACTCCCATGCCTTTGTAAATACATTAGTTCCATGTGGTAATCTTCTGCTTATCTCGTGGTAATGTTCTGCTTATCAGCAACATATGGTGAATATGCCTCAGGAAGGTAAGAGGTATGATGCAAATTTACAAGTATGGAATAATAATACACATAGTATTTCACGGAAGTCAGTGATGACAACTGTAATTTACTGTTTGTCCTGTCTAGTACTCTATTGAAGTTTCTCTATGTAGAACTAAAAGTTTATAAAATGCTAACTTAATTTTTATTCCATCAAAATGTTTTAGGAAAAAAAAGTCTTATAATTTAAAAAGGCAACACAATTGTTCCCTTAGACATGAATATAAAACAATTAAAAGAGAAGCTGTATCAGTGCTTACTTGCTAATTAAACAAGAACTCTCAGCACTTGAGGTTAGCTATGCAATATAATAAATATGAAAGTCCATGCATAGCCTAAGGAGCTTGACATCCAACTACTGAGTTACAGCCTACTGGAGGCAATACACAGGAAAACCAAACAAGCAGCACTGCTGAAAAATGTTGAAAATAGCTTGACAGATTCAGCTGACCTGACACCCATGTAATGTGGTACTTATAAACCAAGACCATTCCATAACTGTCAAAAGTTTCTCTAAGAGTCTGGACATAAAAAGGCAGTGAGCCACAGAGATTGTTGCTGTTTTGCCTGCGTGTCTCTGGAATCACAAGACAACTGCTCACAGAGACAGGGATGCTGATCAAGATCATGCTTCACAATTCCTTCTCCAGATATACTGATAAAGACAACATGTGTTTCTTTTTACTCCTCTTCTGACTTCACTGCCCCTGTATCTAGACATCTTAGGACTCATGAGATGAGATCTCTTTACAATGACAAAATATTGCATCTTACTCTCCGCTCATCTGTTTAACTGTTTATCCCTTCTAATAGTCAGTAGAGACATGAGAGTCTCCTAAGTTTCCTAAAGGCATTTTGCTTCAAGTGAAGGTTCCCAGCTCAGCCATTTCTAGAGCATGATGGAGAATTGGAAATCATAGTAAAGCTCTGAAAACAATTTACTATGACAGTGGTCAGGAAGGTAAACTGGGCACACTTTGCTCATTCACCATTGCAAGAATCTCAGCATTGTAAATTAAGCAAATTAAATTTTCTAACAGTCCTTGCTTGCTGCTGCATTATAATATTGCTCAGGTAGTAAAACATTCAGACTAACAAAAACAACATTCACAAAAATCAGCAGTAACGCTACATGCAACATCAGGGCTTGCATGCAAGAAGGAAGCACTACAGGAATAAACTCTGAAAGGAAGATTTCCTGTATAAGAGCACTACTGTGGTAACTATTTCAGGGTACTACAGCACAGCTGGGAGATCTACAGCAGGAAGTGTATGTACTCATGTGGACGTGGTTTATTTGATGAATATAAAAACACTTCACTATGTTCTACTGTATTTAATCACATTGGTTTGCCAGATCAACCAAACCTTACTCTTCCAGTGCTACTTTTGGGTTCTGTGACTTCTCCTTAATCAGAGCATCAGGGCAACCTCACTGCTCAAGTGCCACTTTCAGGTCCTGTGACTTCTCCTTAATCAGGGCATCACACACTGCCATCTGCCTTGTAGCATCACAACCTCTTTTCCACTAAAGAGCTCCACATGCAGAAGAGTCACTGCCTAATCCCATGTGGTGTGGGTACTCGGAGTTGAGAGCACTGTCCTCATCCTGCAGGACAACCAGAGGCTTGTGAAGCACTGAGGGCCTTGCAGCAAAGGCAATCTGCTACCCACGCATCACCCAGCTGCAGCCCAGGCAGAGCCACTGCTGCACAGGATGCTGCACATTCCTTCTTATGCTCCTTTGAAAGTTCTGCTCAAATACATGTAAGTCTGAAAAGATGTTTAAAAAGATTCCTATTTTCCTAAATGTTTTTTAAAAATATGGGCAAGTATTTATTTTTCACGCTCTTTTCAAATGCACTGATCCAAGTGCTTAAAGCAGTTTGAACTGTTACTTTACAAATTTAGTGTGGCTCTGCACACAAAGCAGTGTTTTGAGACAGCTAAATGCATATATCAACATGGTTAATTAACAGCATGCAGTTGGTACTAATTGCTACTCCCCTGAGACTTTGCACTGAATCCATTCAGAACCACTAACTATTGTTATTTAATCACAAGCTACAGTGGTTTGAATTACATGAAAATCTGAGTTTTCATCACAAGAAACACCAAACTTCTAGTAAGCTAGCCTAAAAAAATCTAGAAAACATGGTTAAGACATCTGGGAAATGTTAAAGCTCAGACCAAACTATGGAAGAAAACAAAATCAACATGTTTTTCAACTGTCATAAGTGTTTTGAGGGGGCATAAACTCTGAATTTTCAGTACTGGAGACTGGTACAACCCACTGCTGCTTTGTCTGACTGCCATGACTGTGATACCAGTCATTTTATGGTCATTACTTTGAAGTAGGTCAGTAACTGTAATTCCTATCATACTTATATGGAAATCAGAGCAGGAGATGACAATGACTTTGCAAAGAGAAAATCTGACTTTGCAGAGACAAAATTTAAGTCAGGAAAATAAAAAGGCAAATTCAGAAAGTGGCTTCTCAATAATCTCAGCTTTTACAGACTTGGTAACACCTTCTAATATGCTGCTATTGAGGCCCAGATAACACAGCAACAAAAGTGCTTTTTCTCTCAAGTTGTGAATAGGCAGCCAAGAAATATCAACCACATCTTCTTAACTGTCCACTTATGTTTTGTAGGCAATTCAGCATTACCCTTCCATTTCTACATCTCAAAATTGCATCAGACTCCAAAGACCTATTTCAAAGAACATATCCAATGTTCATAAGTGACTGAATATTTACATCAAACTAAAGTGTGTTCAGGATAGAAGTGGCAAAAACGCGCTGGAAAAATGAAGTAGACTCAGTAGTACTGCAAAATACTGATGGGTAAATGTACTGAGACAATGAGAAGAAAAAGGAAATGTTGTAATTGTGGTGAAACAGAAATGTAGAAGGCTAAAAACCAAGATGCAAAGGAAGAGGCAAACAAAAGCAGATAAAAGCAGATTTTCTTCTTGAATCACAGACCAGAGCAAACACTTCCTAAAATGACATCCTAAAATATCATCAGCAGTGGAAAGGGATATGCAGCCCAGAAGCTGGACATTGAAAACCAGATCTATCTCCTGATTCCCTTCTTCATCCATTTCAATCCTACCCATTCTTTGCTGACAGATTGCTATCACCCAACTCTTTGTTACTCCTAAAGCACAGTAACTCTACCAAAATGCCTATCCCTGACTTTCAGTGCTGATTTCACGTTACCTCTTGAGCCTCAGCCATGCCCTGCATCATTTCCTATGTACCTAAGCTGTGCTGCAAACCTCTGGCTGCTCTGCATTTCCACAACACCCAGGACATGAAGACTTTGAAGCTCTGCAAAGCTGGATCTTCCAGGTGTAGACAGACAGATCCAGGGCAAATGGTTCTTCCATGCCAAACTATCAGTCACCCAAAGAGCAATCCCACCAAATGGACATATACTTGGACTTACAGCTTAGTTGTTTTCTAATCATGTAAAGGATCAGGTACTCTTCAGGGAAATTTAAAATACTCTTGAGCTCTTAATTTCTCTGTGTACTCCAATTTACTGGTTTAAGAATAGAAAAGTTGTTTCTAATGAACCCAGGAATTTAACCAACATAAATACTTGCAAAATTTCCATGAGACGCCGTGTATGTCTTTAAAGACCCAGATACGGCATTTTGAAACACCTAATTTTATGCACATGGGAATCAGCTTCACTGAAAACCACACAGATTTACATTTTCCAAAGAACTGGATTCTCTCACAGGATTTACTTTCAATGGGATTTAGTCATCTAGGTCATGTAAACACTCTAGAAAATGTTCTTTTTCCTGCTTCTGCTCATGGCTTTTTCACAACTCCTGTAGACACTTGACTTTAGTATGATCCAAAGTGCACATCTACTCTGTAATCAATGGATATGGGTAGTTCCCTCCATGAGGTGAGTCACAGCATCAAAGTTAGGTGCCTAAAGTCAGTGTGCAGACCTGGGAATTGTTTCTACATTTTGACAAGTAATTTTGTCAAGGTTGGCCTCCCAATGTACTATAAGGTAAGGACACAGCACAGTTTTACTCTGATTAATTGTTTGGAGACAAAGTAAATAACTTTTTTATTAATGAATATGAGTTTTCTGAGCATCAAGGCAGGAAGAGGTTGAGCTACCAGATGAAGAACACCCACAACTTCTCTTAAACCACAGAAGGTACATGTACTTAGCAACTTTAATGTAAATAATAGCATCATAATAGCAATTTATCTTCTGCTCCACATTAAACAAAGGAAATACAAATAAAAAATTACCTGGGCACCATAGACCCGCTGCATTGCCTGAAGCAACTGGTTTGTGTATTCAGTAAGGGTTCCCGCATCTTCTTCAAAGACACTGAGCAAAGAACGAGTCTTCAATAAAAGAAAAAAGCAAACAATTTTTAGTCCTGAGTGGAAATATTAAAAAGAATCAAACAACTACAAAGAGATGGTACTAAAAAGTAAAAAAAACAATCAGAAATAATATGCTTTTGACTTGCATGATTCTGTTTATTCAGAATCTCTAAACATGTGGAAATAGGTTCTTTTATTATAGATAGTAAACTGAGGCACAAGGAGGAAAACTAATAAAATGCTATGGCCACATCCCAACTCCCAGGCTCTTGCTCCTACTAGCAGACAGTCCTACCAACGTAATTAGGAATGTAAAAAATCCTGAATATCTTCCTGCTGACAAAAGTAATTCAAACCACGTTAAGGACTGGGGGTCAAACACCACTGCTTGCTCACTTTACTTCTCCAGTGTCAGACTGCATTGAAAGCACCCCTTTCCACTAAGATAATTTACACTCTGTTATTCACTCCCCACTGTCTTGAGCAACTCTTAAGGGACCACAGCCAAAGCTAGCTAATGTCACTGGACCAAGCCACTGAGTGTTCATCTTCAAGAGGCATACCAGGATACACCCACTTGGAGATATCCTGTACTTTCTTCACTCTGCTAACTCATCCTTGTCAGCAAGCAGAAAGGGGTAGGAAGAACTTGTGTTACGTTAAAGACACAAATTCCCTTGGTTTGTTTTGGTGCAATCATCAGGAATAAAGAATTATGATGCTGACACAGCTTCCAAGATGGGAAAGAAAAGATATATCACAATAATGCTAGGCTCCAGAATTTGCTAGATTTTTACAATAATTAAAGAAGAAAGATTGTCCCTTTAACAAAGTCATGATCCATACTTAGTCTTAGCTTTGATAAATCCAATCTATTTGGGGCTAACTGAAAATGTCTGTCCATCTGTACAGCTAACTCTTATGACATTAATGAGCTTCATCTGCTTACATGAAGGGCAGTAAGTGCTTTATCCCCCTATTACAGGAATCTCTAATGTATTCGGAGTATCCAGGTTCAAATTTGGGAAATTTATTTTCAAAGTTTTAAGATACTCCACTATTTTAACAGAAGAGACATGCATTTCCCCAAGGCATTTCTTCTCTGCAAAACTCTCTAGACTCTCTCCTAGACTATCTTTGTCCTGGAAAACTCAGCATCAGCATCCTTCAAGAATCCTGGCCTACGATTAACTGTAATTTCCTCTCTGCTGAGAAGTATCCAAGTCAGAAATTAGTGCTGGTCCATGCTTAAAATACATGACCTGGGAGTCAGTCTTTGGGTTCTCTTCAGAACCTTCTTACTCTGAGCTAACTTTAAAAGCTCTCAAAAGTTCACTCTGCTGATGTCCTGAGCTGCTACAACACTTCCTACTGCAGAGATGCTGGTAGTTTGGGAAGCTAGTTTGAGATCCTAGCATGTAAGGGAATATGCATTACAAAGTATTGTTTTCAAATAAAGTGAACATGAAAAACCAGAGAATGGAGAGAAGTCCAAGTCAATGAAATGGATACCAGGAACCCAAATGTTTGAAGGACCTTTGTATAGAACTTCTCTGTAAGGACAGCAGCACAATTTTGAGAGTTTTCCACATTAACATGTTATTTCAGTAACTGAAAACATACTGATTTTCAAAAATACCTGGTTTCAAATATTTTAGCTTCAATGATTTATTGAAACAAACAAAATAACATCAACAAACTATCTTGTATCTATACAGTGCTCAACCTGTGTTACAATGACACCTGTCTTGTGTTACAATGGCACGAGAAAAGCACTGGGTATAAAGATGGTTAAAAAATAAATCTGGGGAAAGCAAAGATTATAAAACTTGACACAATGCTTATCAAGCCAAATCTCAAGTCAAAACTAAAAGGTTATAAAGAAATTGCCTGAAGCAGGATACAAATAACACACTTCTGCCTGCTGGAAAAGGTTCCCAAATACAGGAATGTCAGCTACATCTGTAAATTTTACTGAATTTTTGCAGACTCAGATTTTTCATTTGTCTAAATATGGTTTGAGATAGAACAGCTCCAGGAACTAATTTCTGAAAGTCTTGGCCTCTGTTATTAGCAAATTCTTCAAAAATAATAAAAGCAATAAATGATTCAGACAGTTTGGAAGTTATTCTTGGAAACTTTTACATTTAAGAATATGATATGAAATCACTGCAACAAAATACCACATGTGTGTATTTTCTCTGTTGCATTTTGACAAATTTTTGAATAGCAGCTAATGTTGCTGAAATAAACCAGTAATCCAAATATTAAGCTAACATTTAGGAGGCCCCATTATTCACAACATTATCTCAGCTTCTGCAAAGACAGGAAGAAATCTTCTAGTTTCATGGAAATACTTCCCTTGATTTTAGCATGACTGCTGACATAATTTTTTTTCTATTTTGTAGCCAAACACCTCAAAATCAAGACACTTCTTATGGTCTCTTTCAGCCAGTGTCGGAGACATATCAAGACAAAAGTACTGTATTGATGGGGAGAGATAAATCAAGTTCCAGAAACCTGATGAAGAAATAACTTTGGCCTAATTCTCCTCAGTCTTGCATGTAAATCACATACTTCCCAGATTATGCAAAGTAAGGTTACATCCTCATTTCACTATCCCTTTGCACTCCTGTGATTGCACAGAGCGAGAGAATCAGGTTCCTTCTTGTAGAAGTAAATGATTCTATAAGATGCTATGCTACTTATTTCTGTGTAACAGAGACTAACTTTTTGCCTTGATTTTGTGAATTTAAAGTTCTCCTAAGTGAGAAAAGTAATAAAAATACAAAAGGCTCAAAAAACCCACTCCTGCTTCCTTGCATCAAAAGAATATATTTTAGCAACACTAGGCCATTATAAAAATTAAACAACATCCCTCCCTCTGAAAGTTGTAGAGCTTGAAGAAAAAGTGATGACCAAATCAAGGCAAAACATCCTGCCAATACTCAGGTTTATGCATTGCCTGGTATTCCAGTGATTGCAAAGGAGACCTTAACAGCCTTCATTTCTGGACACAGGAAAGACGACGACCTCCAAATTCAGTTCAGTGCATTGTTCACTGCATTCAGCCAGTGCTACATTTTTAATCATTGAAGGAAGCATTGACTGAAGAGGTAAATATAGTCCACTTCTCCTGCATGTCAGTTTCTTCAGCTTTAGGATGCAGCGGATAGGCTAACACTAAGAATGTTACTAACTACCCATAATAAATCTGGTACATTCTGGTAAACTGTGGAACACAGAAAAGCTCAGGCTGGTAAGGAACTCTGCAGTCACCTTATCCAAACCTCTGCTCCAAGCAGGGCTGACTTTGGTGTAGCATCATGTTACTAAACACTTTTCAGCCCAGTGTTTAAAAATCCCAAGGATGATTACAAATACACCACATCAAATAGATGATGGAAATCCTTCTTACTAGAATAGGATTTCATGAAATTACAAAAAAAACAGGATAAAATGAGGCAATTAAGATAAGACCCAAGGCTCATTAAGTCCTGACAGGTGCACTTCCAATCTTTCCTTCAGAATGTCTCATGACAGACTCTGTAACACCTTGCAGCAATCTGCTCCACAGTTTACCTATTCATTCCTCCTTCTGATCCACCAGCAGATGAGTTAGGATTACAACACAGGGTTACCTGGGAGCCGGACCAATACTGATCCACCCTGCCCTCATTTGTTCTTTCCCTGCTTCACCAGCTACTTCTGTATCTCTCTCTGCACCACGCTGTGTCCTCAAGTGCACCTTCCGCACCCCTCAGTGGAATTTCCACTGTCCCTTTCCTGTTACTTCTCTTCCACTCGACCAGCCCCTGAACGCGTCAAGACGTGGCCTGTTCTTCTCTGTGGGGCTTCCACAGGGTCAGGGGTGCTGCGCAGCTACGGCACATCGCGGCTCCGGGCAGCGGGCACGGGGAGCTGCACTGGGGCGAAAGGAGGAGGAACATCTCCCCGGCCTGCCCTCGGGAAGGAAAGAGCAGCGCCCGCCTCTCCTCCTTCCTCAGACCCCTTCAGAAGGAGGTCATCTCCAGGGGGATCCGCCTCACTTGTCCTCATGGGAGCTCCTGTATGGGAATTTCGGTCCCTGAGGAGCCGGCACGCTGGCGGTGACACTCCTCCAGCCCATTTTGTCACCAGGGCCAGGTGACTCACCGCGCACAGGTGTCCCCTTCCCTTCGGGGGAAGCCAGCGCACCGAGCCCTGCCCACCTGTCCTTCCCCGACACCTCGGCTGCTCAGGGCAGCCCTAGCAGCCACCGAGCGCACACCCAGACGGGACAGTGCGAAAAAAAAGCCACAGGGGTTTCACGCAGGGCGGTGAGGAGAAAGGGCGCAGTGCCGCCGCGCTGGGGGACAGTCTTCGTCTCACGAGACCCCGAAGGAGCAGACTCTGCCCGCTTTTCCCCCGAGGAACGCCCCGCGGGACACCAGACCTGCCCCGCGGCCGCACGGTGCCGTCTGCCCGCCTCAGCGCACCCCCGCTCCCCGACGGCTCCGACCGCCGCGCTGTCCCCCCACACCGGCCCCGGCACCGCGCTCCCCGCCACGGCACGCTGCTCCCGGCC